>JABAJU010000178.1:0-36705 GCA_018220975.1 Tephrocybe sp. 9980TJB
GGCCCTTTCTGGCATAGGGAATCCTCAGACTTATTCTCTTTGGATTTCCCTCTGCCAGGTGAGTAGCTACCTCTCTATCTGAAAGGGTTGAAGAAATGATACAGCGTGAGAACCTAGATGAGTAAACTCAGTGTTGGCACGCAACGGCGTGAGCAACAGCTATATATTTACCTAGATGAGTAAACTAGGTATTGGTAAGTATCAGAAGGCATTGTAATGTAAGTAGTTCTTACCTCAGTGTTGGCACGCAATGGCGTGAGCAACAGCTGAGGTATTCGAGCTTGAAACCTTGTATAAGTATTGTAAATATGAATGTACAATACTATATGAGTGATAACAAAAAGATATGGCTCTAAACGAGAGCCATCTAATTGCAGAGCACTGCGGAAAGGAGAGAAACAAGTCAGTAGTAATGATAAATGTTTTCGGAACATAGCTTGGAGTTAGAACAATAAGATGTGGCTGCATCACGGACTACAAATGCTCCGTGGCGCATAATGCATGATTTGTGAGGGCTTTCTGACAGCTTGCCGGCCCTCTGACAGCCTTCTGATAATCCAACACTATCTATACATACATACTCAATAAACTTTGGATTTCCCTCTGCCAGCTGTGTGACTGTTCCACAGCCCCAGAGGTTGCCCTTACACTAACAGCTAATGATATCAAAATTTCCTACTGCGCATCAAAGGACAATTTTGCCGACATCTTCACCAAAGGTCTCACGTACCCCGCTCACAAATTCATACTCAAGCAACTTGGAATGATATCAGGTTGAGGGGGAGTGTTGGAGAAATAAGCAACCCGCACGTGATCAATTGAGAGGAACGCGTGGATGTGCCGCCACAAGATTTTTATTTTATTCTTGTCATACTTAATATGGGTCTTATACCCACTATTCATCTCTATCCACTTCGTTCTGTACCTACTTTATTTAGCAGTTAAATAGTTCCAGTAGTTACCAATAATATACAGTCCTTTTATCTGCTCAACAAGAAATTCAAACAATCATCCCTGAAGCGGCACCGTCATTTAAATCTAATCCCTGTATCAGTTTACGTAAGAAGAAAAACCTTTGTTCCTTGGAAACTTTAAGAGGTGAGCGTGCAATACTTACTGCACGTGGTAACAGGACGCGATGTGTCACAGAATGTCACTTCACGTGCAACGAACCAGAAATGTCACAATCGTGTCACCGTGACTCTTAACTTAAACTTCAAAGCCACTCTTCGCATTTCATGAGCTTCACGACTACGATAAAACAGAAAGAACCACAAGAGTCCAGTATAAGAACCTTGTCACTTTCAGAACCTCACAAATCTGAGGCAACGACGAATTCAACCTCCACAGAAATTTGGAAGTGGACACTTACGCCTGAATCGATTGCCCCATGTTTTATTCATGATGTGCTTACCATGAGAGCGGAATCTTCTAAAGGCAAGCATTGCAAATTGGACTGGCTAAGACGTGTTCTGAAGCCATCTGAAGCAACCATCGACTTTTACTGGTTGGGCCGTGTGCCATGTAGAACCGTTCATATAGCAGGTATCGTGATGGGAGTTGAACGAAGGGAGAAGCGTCTAGTTTATACTGGTGAGATAATTCCTACCGCTGTGAATGTAGTAAACTAAGACTGGTTCTCCAGTCGACGATGGTACAGGCGTTATTGATTGTTTTCAGAAGGATAAGGCTCCTCCTCGAACGCCAACAAAAAAATCAGGGACTAATAAACTAAAACATCCTTCTTCAGACCCCAAGCCGATTGCCCGTCTTGGAGAACCTGTACAGGCCATTGGGAGGGTAGTGCCAAAGTTTGAAACCAGGCAAATCATCGTTGAGAGCATAGGTTTGTTTTGTCGCAGGCTCCTGTACCCTTTTTATTAACATATTCCAGTGAAATTCTCATCATACAACGACGAACTCCTACATTACTCGCATGTACATCGTCTCCATGACGAACATTATTCTTTATCTATTCCTTTCCGGATCCCAATACCAGTTCAACCGCCTTCACCAGTCAAATCTTTCACCAATCCAACCCCAACAACGCCTGTAAAATATGCTATTGCTTCTGGAAGAAATATCGCAAACTATAGGACTTCAGAACAATTTAATGCTACCCCGTCCACCGCACAGACCACGCCCTCTACCACACATACAGTGTCTCCTTCGTCCCATACCTCGAGCCCTGCTAAATCCTCTGCTGCCCAGGTACGTTTGTCTGTATTCCTCGAAGTTGATTTCAATCGAACCCAACCTTTATAGACTCCCAAAAGGCTTCGTCACCCATCTCGTCTGCACTCCCGAGATCTTAACAGCAACACTTTCCGCATATATGTAAAACATTACATGGACCGCACTGCATACGTCCATCCCTCGCCTGAGTTAGATGATGATTCCGATATCGTATGCATCGATTTTGACGAGTTTTCCACGGGCGCCACACCAAGACCAAGTACTTCAAAAACATCCCCTTTGTCGAGAACCCCTCGACCACGTATCCGGCCTCTCACATATAACGTCCAGCCCCTTCCTCCGCATCTACCTGTCTCAGAAGATCACAACACGATGAGAGGATTTACGCTTTCCTATCTGCGACGTGTCCCAGAACTCGCTGACATGGCCAGACGCGTCGTAATAGCTGTGACGAAACGACGTTTACGAGAGGAACGTCAGAAGGCCAAAGAGGCCGCTGCTGCTGCAACATCAGGTCAAGCTGGTGTATCCTTCCCCCGTTCGAAACCTAGCGCAAATTTGCGTGCGCAGGCTGACGAGAAGACAGGTCCCCGGATCAAACGACTCTTTCAAGCAACAATTGTGCGGCTTCTGAAAGAAGGCAGTGTTATCCTATGGGATGGTCCCGCGCACCCGCTTCCGACCGCCGACGCCCCGAAAGAGCAGGCGAGTGAGTTGTGGAAGGCGAATTTAACGTCGGCGTCGGCGGATAGCACGGTGTTTTCAACGACAAGTGTATCAATCGCAGTGGAAGAGGACGAGCTCGTCCTTTCAGAGCCGGACAGTAACGAGGAGACATATGTGCCTCTATCTCCAGCATTTTTGGCGGGGGTCGTGGAGCAAGTGATTGAGAAATTGACAGCGAAGGGGAGCAGACGGCCAGGAGTAGCTCTCGCTGCTGCGACGAAAGAAGGGATCTTGGCTTTTTTGAGGAAGGACGATCGGTGGCGGTACTTGAGCGAATTCAATGTAAAGGAGGCACTGGATATCCTCGATGCAGAGCAAAGAGCATGGTGTGTCGGGAGGGGTGTGTGGGAGTTGAGTTCTTGAAGTCTGTCCTTTTCCTGGCTAATTTGGGGTTCTCACTTGTACTGTTAGACGTATTTATTGAAGGGGATGTGGTCGTTGTAAAAGGACATGTGAGTTGGTTGATTAGTTGGTTGTGATTGCTTCCGCAGTCCACCGACGACCACCTGGGGTCTACTGAAGAAGATTTTCTTGATGGGAAATATGTGCGCCTACTGCCTATTCTTGAGCTGGAAGTGAGTGCATAGATTTTCTTTACACAAACATTTCAACGCAACAAACGCCACAGCTTTTTGAGGTGCTATCTCGATGCATTGCAAGGCTAATTACATGGGAATAGTCGTCGATCCCAGGCTTCTTGAATACAGCGTTTGTTGGTCCGATCAAGTATCCTAGAATAGGTGCACTCATGACCGTGTCAATTAGTTTGATCCAAGACTTAGAGCTGTGAATGTGTCAAAACCTGCGAATACAAACTCATCGATCTGACCTCAAGTACAATCAAACCTCCATCGATGCCCTTCGAATCTGGAATTACCACTAGTAAAGTACCCGAGGACGGCGATGATGGAGCTAAGTCGTCGGCCATGGAGGTCGTCGACTCTCTTGACAACCACTTTTTAAACGCCAAGACCAAAGCTTTCCCTGACCAGTCTCACCCCTCAGATCAAGACTGGGACAGGTTCGTCGTCTCTGCGGCGCAGTACACGTCGTCCGTAGCAGGACTTCAGACATATCGCCCAACGGTTGGCACTCAGATAGTAGATATCTACGCCATTCTTTTCAAGATCTTTGGTGACTCGAAAAAGTACACAAAGTTTCTGAGCCATCGCGACGAGGCTGCTCAGGACTTACTCGATCTCCTCCAGAAGGTAAGGGAACTCCACCTTGATCGAACGTGACCTAAAATCGCTCCTTCAGTTTCTAGATCACGGTGATGATCTGTTGGAACCGCGTCTCCGGGCAATTCTCTACGTGGCACTTGTTCGCCTCAGCAGAAAGTCCGAGCTCTACCCTCGTACTTTCTCGTTAACGGATGTGGATGTAGCGGTTAACGACCTCCCACTCGCACATGGGCGTTTCGCTGGGGTTTACCGGGGCACGCACAATAAACAAGGCGTTTGCGTTAAATTAGTGCAGAGGTCCCAATCCCAGGACCCCGTGTTTCTCCACAAGGTGCCTTGTCGCTTTTGCACATGTACGCGTTGAAACTGTTTTGACCATGCCAATGCAGACGTTCGCTCGTGAGGCCGTAGTATGGGGACAGCTGCGTCATCCAAATATCCTCCCATTCCTTGGAATATATCTCTTGCCAGTGGATGAAGGACCTCTCAAAAGACTCTGCTTGATTTCGCCCTGGATGTCCAATGGAAACGTCCGTGAATTTTTAGATAAATCGCCGCAACATGACAGAACTTCATTGGTAACCTACATTTCCTACTTCACTTACGTCAGGTTAATCAGCCTCGCCATGATAGATTTTTGAGGCTGCATCAGGAATGAAGTACCTCCATGAAAATGGTGTCGTTCACGGAGACCTCAAGTGCCTGAACATCCTTGTTACGCAGTATAAGCAAGCGTGTCTCGCAGACTTTGGACAATCATTTGTTACGGATTCCAAAGGCCTGAGAGATCTATCCTCTGCTAACATATCAGGCGGTACGGCGGGATTCCAAGCCCCGGAACTCAGCGATATCAGTGATACGCAAAATGAGATGACTGTTAGACGGACTCAGGCGAGTGATGTGTTCGCTTTTGGAATGACTTGCTATGAGGTGGGTAATGACGAGACTTGGAGTTTCTGAATGTGTATCTCATTATTACACTGTCAGATGTTCGCTGGGAAACCGTTTGGAAGACTTCCGACAAACACGGCTGTCGTCAAGATCTCAAGAGGTGAACGTCCAGGATGGCCAACTGACCCAGTTCATTCGAAATATTTAACCAAAGACATGTGGGATTTGATACAAGACTGCTGGAAACAAGTTCCCTCACAGCGGCCCACTGCGGCCCAAATAACGACGCACCTACAAACTAACGTTATCAGCAATGGTTGTCAGAATGACTGGGGCGAGATTATTCGAAGACCTGGTTTCAAGTCAGCCCCTGACGGAAGGGATGACCCAACTATCATAGCAGCCCTTTCTCATTTGCAATCCTTATTCAACTGAATATTTTTTCATATTTCTATATCACTACCTTGCAATTTTAATATCTACCAACCACGTAGGCTTTCGTGCGAAATTCCTGAAAGCCACACTACTTATATGAAGTTGGAAGATTGGAACGCCGCCAAGCAGGTGTTAACGATAATTTTTGAAACTGAATTGTGACTGTAACTAAGTACTTGACCCTGCATGGCTTCTCAACCGCTGATAGAATCATACTAACGCTTCCAAGAATTCATACAAATCAATTAATTGACTTGGACTCTGAGATAAGTAGGCGGTGACGCCTTTGTACTAAGGTTCATGGCCAATTATTATATATTAGTACTGACAATTGAGTTTGATTCGACCTCTATGGAAATTGTCGGCTGACCCTACTGACCCATGGATTTCTCGTCAAGCAAATGGCAGATCTAAAAGACCGTCGATTCCAAATCTATGTGACTAGTCAAACGCAACACTGCTTAGTTGAAGGTTCTCGACACATGCCTACTCGAGCTTGCAGCTGCGGCGACGAAGTTACTTCATTTATATCTCGCATCTCTTTGTTCAAAATGGCCATATGTAGTAGAATTGTTTATACGAAGTGATAAATGGGGCTATTTATTCAATCATCCGATTCAGAATCATGACTAGGCGCAAAGCTTTTGACAAAGTACCAAAATTTTGGTTTTGATCATGAAGGCTCAGTAGTGCGGTGAATTTGTCAAACCTGCGAACACATACCATACTCATCGTTCTGTCCACCTCAAGCGCATTCGAGCCTTCTTCAATGACCTCCCCAGAGCCTAAAACCGTTTTCGAACTAGATGACGGCGATGAGGGAGCTGATTTCTCCGCCATGGAGGACTCTGTACACACCGACTTCTTAAACGCCCAGACCAAAGCTTTCCCACACTTTCATCCCTCAGATCAAGACTGGGATGAGTACCTCGTCAATTCTGCAGCGCGCTACATATCGCCCGGCGCAGGAATTCACACATATCGCCAAAGGTTCGACACTCAGATGTCAGTTACCTGTGCCAATCTTGTCAAGGTCTTTAATGACTGGGGAAAGTACACAATGTTTCTGAGCCATCGCGACGAGGCTGCTCAGGACTTACTCGATCTCCTCCAGAAGGTAAGGGAACTCCACCTTTATCGAACGTGACCTAAAATCGCTCCTTCAGTTTCTAGATCACGGTGATGATCTGTTGGAACCGCGTCTCCGGGCAATTCTCTACGTGGCACTTGTTCGCCTCAGCAGAAAGTCCGAGCTCTATCCTCGTACTTTCTCGCTGAAGGATGTGGATGTAGTGGTTAACGGTGTCCCATACTCATATGGGCATTTCGCTGAGGTTTACCGGGGCAAGCACAATAAACAAGACGTTTGCGTTAAAGTAGTGAAGAGGTCCCAATCCCAGGACCCCGTATTTCTCCACAAGGTGCTTTGTCGCTTTTGCACATGTACGCGTTTGAACTGTTTTGACCATGCCAATGCAGACCTTCGCTCGTGAGGCCGTGGTATGGGGACAACTGTCTCATCCAAATATCCTCCCGTTCCTTGGAATATATCGCTTCCGCCCTGGATCTCACGAAAGACTCTGCTTAATTTCGCCCTGGATGTCCTATGGAAATGTCCGTGAATTTTTGGAAAAACGGCCTCAATATGATCGAACTTCATTGGTAACTTACATTTTCTACTGCACTGACGCTAGTTTAATAAGCTTCGCCATGATAGGTGTTTGAGGCTGCATCAGGAATGAAGTACCTCCACGAAAATGGTGTCATTCACGGAGACCTCAAGTGCCTGAACATTCTTGTTACGCAATATAAGCAAGCGTGTCTCGCAGACTTTGGACAATCTTTTGTTACGGATTCCAAAGGCCTGAGAGATCTATCCTCTGCTGATATATCAGGTGGTACGGCGGGATTCAAAGCCCCTGAACTCCTTGATCCACAAATCGAAGGAACCGTTAGACGGACTCAGGCGAGTGATGTGTTTGCTTTTGGAATGACATGCTATGAGGTGGGTAGTGACAAGACTTGGAGTTTTTGGATGTATCTCCCATTATTACAGATGTTCGCTGGAAGACCGTTTGGAAAAGTTTCGAACCTTAAGGCTAACCTCATGATTGTGAACGGTAAACGCCCAGAGCGGCCAACTCAACCAATTTACTTGCAACATGGATTAACCGACGATATGTGGGCTTTGATAACAAACTGCTGGGAAAATTATCCCTCACAGCGGCCGACAGCAGCTCAAATAATGGCACATCTACAGCCTGCAGCTATCAGTGAGGATTTCCAAAATAACAGAGCTGTGCCCATTCAAAGACCTGGTTTCAAGACAGCCCCTAATGGAAAGGATGACACAGCCATAGTTGCTCTTCCTCATTTGCAATCCTTATTCGACTGAATATTTTTCATCTTTGTATACTATTACAGTACCATTACAAGTTATTCCTCACATGAAGTTGATGAAAAGGTGTTGATGATAATTTTTGAGACTAACGAGAATTTACTTTTGTCCAAAGTCCTTGGCTTAGAACTATTAAGGTGATGGTTATGAACAAAAAATCAAGTGTATTGTGAGTCTACTACTTATACTAATTAATACAATGGAGAAACATTGTATAAGGGATTGCCACAAATTACTGAAACCAAAGCTAACAGGTGGGTTCAGATGTATACAACTAGCAAAAAATGCACCTCGGTAGAAATCTCGCTGACAACAGTGCATGCTTGAACACAAGAGATAGGGAACAGAAAGGAAAGCGAGGCTTCATAAATGATTGAGCGACCAGCCGCGCGGACCAAGTTTGTTTCGCGTGAAAATTAACGCATTACGCGGTCTGAGCAGCTCTTGTCAGTATTAACGCATTACGCGGTCTGAGCAGCTTTTGTCAGTCGCTGCGCTCGAAGAGCACAGCACAAACGTCAGCGACATGACTGCGGTGCCGTGGTGATATGAGACCAAGTGCAGCACAGCCACCATCGCATTCGATCATATATATACGTCGGAGACTTCCGAGATAACCCACATCCCAACCACTTCCCCACCTCTCACTTTTCCCTGACAAAGACCGCTGCAATGGAAGCTTTGAAGCTCCAGAAGAAATACCCAGAGGTATCGCGTGATGAGATGTTGAATCTCATCAATCGTTTCAAGTGAGACTTCGCCCATTCACTTAGGAGACCCTAAGTTTTAATAATTTCTAGCTCCATTTCAACGGACTCTCCCGGACGCGTAGATAAAGCGGCGGTGCTCACAGCCCTTCAATCTGCCGGAGAGTCTTACGATCAAGCACGTGAAACATTAAAGGGTGTCAGTGTCGATGCGAGTGGCAAAGTTGAGCTCGAGGATTGGGTTGAGGTGTGTCTTGAATTTAAGCTGTCTATCGACCACTAATTCTAACACAAAATGCTCAGCTTAATGTAAAACTCAGGTCTCAGGCAGCTAGCAGCTCCTTGACAACCAAAGCCGGCAAAGTGACCGTCAAAGGCTCCAATGCCAATGTCAGTCACACCATCAACGAGGATGAGCGCACAGAATTTACGAATCACATTAATATGGTGCGTTGTTTAAGATATAGTTCCTTTGTACGCTAGAGTTCATTGAGTGCCTAACTGTAGGTTATTGAAAACGACGCTGACATTGGTGATCGCTACCCTATCCCGACAAACACGATGCAACTCTTTGAAGAATGCAAGAATGGTCTCATCCTCTGTAAGCTCATCAACGACTCAGTACCAGACACCATCGATGCTCGTGTACTGAACAAGCCCACCGCACGGAAACCCCTTAACGCGTTCCAGATAACCGAAAACAACAACATCGTGATCACATCCGCGAAAGCTATCGGTTGCTCTGTTGTTAACATTGGCTCAACGGACATCGCAGAGGGAAGAGAACATCTGATCCTTGGCTTGATCTGGCAGATCATCCGAAGAGGTCTCCTCGCACAGGTCGACATTAAAATTCACCCTGAACTTTACAGGCTCTGCGAGGATGGCGAGACTATTGATGACTTGCTACGACTGACTCCGGACCAGATCCTTCTGCGATGGTTCAACTATCATCTTAAAGCTGCTGGTTCAAAGCGACGGTGCGTTAACCACGTCTAGAAAAGTTATCTAAATACTGATGACGTCATGTCATGTAGGGTGAACAACTTCAGCAGAGACGTCAGCGATGGCGAAAACTACACTGTCCTTCTGCACCAGCTTCAGCCTGAACACTGTTCCCTTGCCCCGCTGCAGACTTCCGACCTTCGTACCCGTGCAGAACAGGTCGGGTTTCCCCTACAATCCGTTTTTAAAGACAATCTAATGTGCACTTAAGGTGCTTCAAAACGCTGACAACATCAAATGCCGCAAGTTCCTAACTCCCTCCTCCCTCATCGCCGGAAACCCGCGTCTCAACCTCGCTTTCGTCGCCAACCTCTTCAACACTCATCCTGGCCTTGAGCCACTGGACGAACAGGAGGCTAAAGATTACGGTGCGGTGGAGGATTTCGATGCTGAAGGCGAGCGCGAGGCCCGCGTGTTCACTCTTTGGCTCAATTCCCTTAATGTTGAGCCCGGCGTCTTCAACTTGTTCGAAAACCTTAAGGATGGTCTCGTCATCCTACAAGCTTTTGACAAGGTGATGCCTGGTAGCGTCATATGGCGTCGTGTGTCGAAACCCAAGGAAGGTGCAGGGCCCGCGTCCTATGCAAGCGGTGGATACGCGGGAGAGGGTGATGAAGAAGCCGAGGATATCGGTGTGACACCGAACCAGAGTACTTTGTCGAGGTTCAAGGCAGTCGAGAACACGAATTATGCAGTCGACCTCGGAAAGCAGAATGGGATGCACTTGGTGGGTATTCAGGGTGCAGATATCGTAGATGGAAGGAAAACGCTCGTGCTTGGCCTAGTGTGGCAACTCATGAGGTATCGGCTTATTTTTCTTCTTTTTTTCGAAGGAATAGAATC
Organism: Tephrocybe sp. 9980TJB; assembly: GCA_018220975.1. Taxonomy (NCBI): domain Eukaryota; kingdom Fungi; phylum Basidiomycota; class Agaricomycetes; order Agaricales; family Lyophyllaceae; genus Tephrocybe; species Tephrocybe sp. 9980TJB. The sequence continues at coordinate 10,386 of JABAJU010000178.1, forward strand.
TGACCTTTCTCCACGTAGGATGAGCATTTCCAAGACTCTTTTCAAGTTGTCCAGTACCGGTAGACCAATCAGCGACCTCGAAATGTTGAAGTGGGCAAACACGACTGCGCAGGGAGCCAAGCCTAGCGTACGCCCAATCCGTTCATTCAAAGATCCCTCGATCGCTACAGGTATCTTTTTCCTTGACCTCCTCAACGCCATCCGCCCAGGGATCGTCGATCCTAGCCTCATCAACGTTTCGGAGGATAGCCTGGCATATAAACAGAATGGTGCGATTGCCCCATTCTCTGCAGTGTTGATACTGATATGTCTGGATCGCCTCACAGCGAAATTGGCGATATCAATTGCTCGGAAGATGGACGCTTTGATCTTTCTAGTCCCGGAGGACATTGTTGATGTCCGACCTCGCCTCGTCAGTGACCTTTCTCAAAATAATTTCTGGGTTATTTGCTGACCATCTCCTTAATCTGCTAGATCTTGACGTTTGTCGGAAGCTTGATGAGCATCGCTAACGCCAAGTAAATTCCAAGAGGCGGTCACTTTAGAAGTACATCTGGGCATCGTGGACGAGAACTTTATTGTATGAATGGACAAAGTATTGTTGAATAAGTGTATGTACAGTACAGTATGTCTGCTATGAAACGCGAGACTGTTAATTGGTTGTAATATGGAGTACAGCGACATACAAAACTTGGCAAAGCACAGCTTCATGATCACCTCACTCCTTACTTAGCGCATCTTCGAACACAACAGTCAATTCCCTTCAAAGCAAATGATCCTTGTCGAGTCAAACATGTACACTAACTCAGTTCACAAAACTAAGTAGATTCCGCAGAGTCCGGCACATTGTCAAGATATCTTACGAAAATGATCCTAGAACAACGATGGCAAGAATAATTTGAATGTAAGTAACCTACATAATTACTAGTAGTCCCGTTCTAGTCCCAATGCGCGACATATTTATTGTTTCTGTTGAAGGAGAGCCTAGCTGACAAGTTAAGTTATAGCCCTTCAATGCAGCATCTGCGCGTTCTGCTGAACGCAAAGCATTCTAGAAATCCACAAACTCCTCCAGAATCCGAGTCCCGAGTGAGATGCCAAGGCGGCGAATATGCGCGTTTCAAAAACGTATATCTAGTACCAATGTGATCATATCGATAAGTATTTGCCTTACGGTCATGTGTATAGATACGCACATACTCTCTTGGTGTCTAAAAAGTTAATTCATCTCACCTGCTGAAGCATGAGGTGTTTCAGCGCAATCAAAAAGATAGATCTTGCATCCCACACAAGTCATCTCAAAATAGTCACACCGGTATCCACGGCAAAGAGGGTCGAATTCTGATCAGGTGCCGCCAAGAAAGGCTCGCCCGTTGTCTGAACACGGAAGAGAAACTCATTTGTTCGGCGCTTGAATGGGAAAGTATTAGGCGTTAGATGAATGTTTTGCGTAGAGGTGGGGAAAGAGAAAATCCAAAAGAACAATAGTTTTCACGTGCTCGCGTTGTCTCCGTTTTGTCACAAAATTATGTTAGGTGCTTGCGTTTCCACCAAGATGCAACTGATCCGGGGCTGCCTTATAACCGCTCATTTCTTCTTGACCTTTCCCACTTGTCTTCACACGTCGTCTACCTATCGTTCCCTTCATAACAAATAGCCCCGGCGGCCCAAACATCTTATAGCGAAAGCTCGTGTGCCATAGCGTGGACGTAGCATTGACAAACACTTTCGTTTACACTTCGACGTGAAGTATAACAGCCATGGTTGCAGAAAACCCTCTGTTTCATGGAACATGGACGCTGAAGCGTTTCCAAGCTACTGTGGTTAACGACATCTGGCCTGAAGTTTTATTCTTCACTCTCTTTGCTACTAGTATGTGACACGCACGAACTCTAGCATGTACTGAAAGTTACATGTTCTCCAGTGGTGGCGGCAGTGTCTGAGCTGACACCTCACAAACTGGGGGTATCTAATGGTCTATTGACCGTGTTGGGTACTGTACTCGGTCTAGTCATTTCCTTCAGGACGTCATCTGCGTACGAACGGTGCGTATTTTGGCATGTGGCAACAATAACGACATGCTCACTTCTCTAAAGGTATCAAGACGGAAGGAAGATGTGGACAAACATTACCGTTGCGTCAAGGAATCTTGCGATGATGGTATGTCGCTCAGTTGTACAGACGTCGACGTGACATATATCGTGTTACCAATAGATTTGGATTCACGTATCTACTTCACGAAAAACTCCGGCCATGGCTGTAGAGCAAGCAACATTGCAAGTAGTTATGGAGAAGAAAACTATGATCAATCTAGTGAGTTCCACTATCATTCAAACTTCGGTGGAATGCTCAACAGTTCTATGATAAGATTCAAGCATTCTCGGTTTCCGTCAAGGTAAGCGGATTGCTCACTACCCACGAAGACTTTTTCTTACTGTGTGCCTTGCAGCATTTTCTTCGAAGCGAACCTGGAGTCTATTATCAAGATCTCTACCCCCTGATCTGCTTCCTTCCCCGTTATGCGAATGGCGCTGCCCACACTCCTGACGACAAACTTCCTCTATGGAGCTCTGCCGATGACTTTGAAGAATCTCGTAAGAAGAAGAAGGGTGAAGCCAATCCCCGTTCTGCTTCCGACACCCTGGGCCACCACCCTCAGCGTACATCGTCTCTTCCAATCCATTATTCCCGTGCCACCACCCCTGTCGACGATGCCAGATCTGAGACATCATGGTTCCGCTCCCTGGGAAAGCACGGCAATTCGCGCAGTCGGTCGCGCCGTAGCACCTTTGATCCTGAAAGGGTCCTTCCTGAGGTCGAATGTCACCACCCACTCAAACCCTCACGCAACCCCCCTGAGGCTTCTGTCTATGACTACATTCCTTTGCTACGGTTTTTCAAGTGGTGCCTCAGAATCCTAATGCTGCGGCGATTAACACAACACGAGATAGAAGAGAGATTAAAGAGGAAGAAACAGGACCGCATCGAGAGTAATGTTCCATTGGAGGTCTGCATGGTGTTGTCAAGGTGAGAAACTTGAACTGCGATGAACAAAAACCTGACTGACTATTCCACAGTTATACTGCATGTACGAACAGGTTCATCCGCGAATAGGCTAATACTAACACCGTTCTATAGTCCTTATGCAATCTGGACACTTGCAACCTGCGATTGCCACTGGCATGACCAATAATATCACGTCGATGCAAGATACCCTGTCCAACCTTGAGCGTATCAGAAATACCCCTCTTCCTTTTGCATACCAGGCGCACTTGAGAATGTCCCTGTGGTACGTGCTTTCAAAATCATCTTCATTATGACTTATGTTTATGTTATGTGCGTTTAGGCTGTACCTCCTGTTACTTCCTGTATGTCGCTTGATGATGGGTATATTTTGTTCCTCTGATCTTCTGTTATGTCTAGTTCCAAATCGAAACTAGTTTCGGATGGTTTACGATTCCAGGAACGGCATTTGCTTCCTTCCTACTTCTTGGATTCCTTGAGATTGGGCAGGAAATGTGCGCTTTTTGGTTCCTCTCCCATATCCTTAGCTGACCTCAGTCATTGCTAGTGAAAATCCTTTCAACTACGATCTGAACGATCTTGACCTAGATCATTTCTGCCTCTCCATCCAGCGCGAACTGCATGAAATTACTGCCGTATGTGGAGTTTCTGGGATGCCACTTCTTCAGCTGACGAATGCAAATATAGTTTACCAACCCTGAGCCGTCTTCGTTCATCTTCAGCGCATGGTAAGTCCTTGAATCTGCTCATAAGCATTGTACGACTCACAGAATGGTTGATTTAGGAACCAGCCCTTCGCTCCCTCTGACAGGCGTACCGCGGCCGATCTTGCTCAATTACCTGTCTATCGCCTTCCACAGAGCAAGGACGAAGCAGAGCCTGGCGTTCAAAGCATACGTCGCATGCTTGTCAAGAGCTGGAGGGACGTTGACTCTACGACGCGTCAGACATGATATGATCTTGAATGATTGGTTCCATGGACGTTGGCACCTTTGACGACTCTTTCTGTGCATAGTGTGGGCTTGAGGTGTCTTGCATGGACAAAGATTTCTTCTTTTCGTTTGACTACTTGCTTCCACAGACTGTGACATTTTGGCGACTCACGATACATATATCAAAAGTATGTTTTGAAACACACTCCTTCATATTATTTAATAGGCTGTTGACCGGCCATTGATACACCCATACATAGTAAGAATAGAATCGGACTCTCGTTACATCGTCGTTGTTCCATTTGGGTAAGATGATATTAGATACGTGCTAAGATATTCCATCCAAGCTGGGAAAACGTCCTGCCGATAATAAATAGTGGTAACAATAGCGATGAAGGAGGCTTAGGGAAGCAAGGCTTTCAGATGTGGAAGAGCTGCGTCGATAGTTGGGTCAGGTTGTTCGCTATTGAAACCAGACCTTTGAGTGCGAATCCATCCTTGAGTTTGACGATCATCGATGTTGACAGGTGGTAGGCGTGCTAATATTTGAGCGGCTGTTGGGCGTAGTGCTGGATGACGCGACCAACAGTTCTCCATTATGCCCCACATATTGTCTGTTAAGCCACACGCCAAGACAAGCGGTCCTGTTGGTCGGGTAGGCTGTTGACCCGCCATAATCTTCGTGACGACCGCAACTGGCTTGACTTTTCCAAACGGACGTAGACCAGAGAACATCTAAAGCAAGACACATCAGTTACCAGCATCCTTGCAGTAAGTTACTGCTACTGCCTACCTCATAGCAAACCATTCCAAAAGCATACACATCACTTGCTTCGGTTTTTCTAACGTTCTCATCTGATTCCACGAGCTCTGGGGCTTCGAAGCCCGCTGTGCCAACATCTGCATGATTCGAGGAGAGAGCCTGGCCTCTCAGACCAGTAGCGTCTGTGACATAGGATAGCCCGAAGTCTGCTAGGCACGCCTGTTCATAACCTGTAACAAGAATGTTCAGGCACTTCAAGTCTCCGTGAACGACACCGTTTTCGTGGAGGTACTTCATTCCTGAGACAACCCCAAAAACCTATTGAGACATTGTAAGCTTGCAAAGAGAATGGAAAGAGGGAAAAGTAGATTACCAATGCAGTCCGGTCATATCGAGGGCGTGTTTTCAAAAAGTCATGAACATTTCCATTGAACATCCAAGGGGAAACTAAACAAAGCCTTTTGTGAACATCCCCTAGGCGATATATTCCGAAGAACGGAAGGATGTTGGGATGGGACAGTTGTCCCCATACCACCGCTTCGCGAGAGAATGTCTACCATAAGCATGGTCAGGAAGGTTCAAAGCAGTGCAAAGAATTTAAAAGCACCTTGTGGAGAAGAGCGTGGTCCGAGGATTGATACATCTTGACTACCTTTACACACACGGTCTTTCCATTGTGGTTTGACATGTAGACGTCTCCAAATGTCCCGCTCGACCGCGGTATATCATTAGTATTAACGTCTAAACCGGTCAACGAGAAAACACGAGGATAGAGCTCGGATTTTCTACAGAGTCGTACAAGGGCCACATAAAGGATCGCCCGGAGGTGCGGGTCTAGCGGGGTATCGCGGTGATCCAGTAACTATGCAGATCTGAGATCATCACTTTCGAGCCAGAGTATGAGTCCTCTCACCTTCTGAAGAAGATCTAGCAAGTCCTGAGCCGCGCCGTCGCGATAGCTCAGGAACTTCTCATACTTTTTAAAGTCACTAAACACATTGACAAGATAGGTGCAAATATCGGATATCTGTTTCCCGATTTCCACGTCATCGCCTCCTGTGAGCATTGGTGTGTAATCTGCAGCACAGGTGACGACATAGGTATCCCAATCCATTGGGTAGTCCTGTGGGGCGGGTAGGCGGTTACGGTACGGCCTGGTTTGGGCCTCTAGGAAATCGCCGTGCAAATCGACATCCGTCTCATCGCTGCCTTCAGGCTCGTCGGGTCCGACAACGACAATTGTAGGTTCGAAATCTGGGGAGTTCAGCGGCGGATCCATGGTGCTTCGGGAAAAGAGAGGGATATCGATAAGGAGGCGTAAATACACTGACAAGTTAACGGCGCCTTTCTGTCAATCGTATGACAGGTGTGTAAGCCTCGCGTCTATAGAAACATCACGCACGATATACATAGTTTGATATTAGACCGCACTCAATCGAGTGCCTTGGGTGTTTGACAGCTTTTTTGTGCATTTGCGGCAATTCTAATTCCACAGGATCAGGGCACGATTCGAACAACCTAACGTCTCCCTTGTTGGAACCATTGAGTTTGGAAGTAAATGGAGATGAAACGAAAAAACGTCGTACATGTGATCACTTCGGCCCGAGAATAGGCGCCCATGCAATACAACATGTGCGAGGTACGTATGCACAGAGAAAGGCAGCGATGAAAGGAGGACATGGCGCAGAACTACGTTAGACATGATTTGAAAATATGATGCGATAAGAACACTGCTACAGTACAAAAATTCCTGTTGTCTTGAGAATAGTAATTGTTTTTTCTAGGTCTGAACTGTAATCCGGGCGTGGAGCATCTCGCGCTGGAGCTCTCAACCGAGGTGCAGCCAGATCGCCCCAACCTTCTGATACCTGCGGGTAATCGACTGCGCTGCTGCGGAGCCTTTCAGCTATTTGAGAAGCATCAGGTCGCTTTGAAGGAATTTGTCCCCAACACTCTTCAATTAACCGCCATATAACGTCGGAAAGCCCACGGCTTTGACAGAGGCCGCCGAGAGGTTTTTCAGGTCGTTCACCACGACCTACCTTAAGAAGAACGCCATAATCTCGTTTAATTTCAAAGAAGGGCAATTGATCTGTATAGATCTTAAGTTTGGGATGAGCCGCTACATCTGTGTTACTTTGCAAAGGGACGCACCTGATAACAGGTCATGGAAAATGCATAGACGTCACTGGGTTTACTCCTAGGATGGTCAAAGTCAGGATCAATGAGTTCCGGTGCCTGAAACCTAGCTGTTCCACTTGACGTGACAGCTGGAAGTTGGGCACCATGGAATTCAGCAATGGAGGCGAGGCCAAAATCGGTGAGGCATGCACGCCCTGAGTCGGTAACGAGAACGTTAGCACCTTTGATATCGCCATGAACAACTTCGTTTTGGTGGAGATATGACATTCCTGCAGCGACATCAGTGACCTGGAAGATGGGATAAATGAACAGGGAAAAGACATCAAAGACATATGAGGTACCAGGTTCCTTCGATTGACATCAGGGCTCTTTTTCAAAAAATCATTGACCGTCCCATTCGGCAACCAAGGAGATACAAGAGCGATCCTGTTGCCCCCGTCGCCAAATTTAGAGATGCCATAGAAAGGAAGGACATTGGGATGGGACATCTGGCCCCAAAGAACACCCTCACGACAAAATGCCTATAAATCAAAGGCGTAAGTTGTAGTATATGTCGTGGTGATATGCATACATACCTTGCAATACTGGTCTCGGTCTGAGACAGTGAACATCTTGACGATCTTTAAGCATACAAGTTGACCCTGGCTACGGCCCTTGTATATCTCGCAAAAATGGCCGCCTGTAAAAGGGTACTCTCCTTCTCGAGTGATACCCGCTAGAGTAAAGCATTGAGGGTACAGGTCAGCTTTCCTTGAGAGCCTGATTAAAGCTATCAAAAGGATGGTACGGAATTGCTTGTCGATATCGGGGTGATCCAATAACTACCCAGAAGCAACTTTCAGTAAATTCAAATAGGTGAACAGAAGGATAGACAAACAAACTGAATGTGATCCAAGAGACGTTGGGCATCATTGTTTCGAACGTCAAGAAACCTCTTATATCTTCTCAAATCTCGAAGAACAGTCGCAAGAGATTCACAGATCTTCACAACCGCAGCTCCCGTGCCATTCTCTCCACCACTCGAAAGAAATTTCTGAGCGCCCGATGATGTATATTGTGCAGCTGAAGACACGACAAATCTATCAAGTTCTGGACTGCTTGACAAGGGGGGTGGGGCAAATAACCGTTTCGACGAAGCACTGCTATGCTTTGCGAATGTTCTGCGAGGGGCTATAGGCGATGATTCATCTTCTTGCACACTCTTCATGTCTGTCAAAATAAATTGGTGATCGAGGCTTCTCGGAAGCTTGAGAAAAACGCACCAGCACCCAACGAAACAGCTTTGGGCTTCCTTCTCTCCTTCTCAAAGTGCAGTCTAACAGGGCTGGGAGGAGGCGAAGATAGAAATTTTTGGGGATCTGAATGCAGTGCAGGACTAGTACATGTAATGTGGCACCCGGAATACCCGACACCGGGATTACGTTGAGACAGCGGCGAAGATGACCGAGAAAGAATAATCTCTTCGCTTGGAGCAGGGGAAGGCAATGATCGCAAGGAAGAACAACTATCGGGGAATTTATATGGTTGTAGACTTTTGGTGAGCTCACTTTGAACAGTGTTTAGGGTCAAAAGGGCTGCCGCTGTTTTGTCTGGAGATGTAATGAAGGAACGCGAGGGGAAGCCTGACGATACGGGTGAATCCATTGGTGCGTCAGACTGTGATCTACTCAAGTTCAAGTCAGCTTGATTGAATTTGACAACGATGAAATGCATACCGAGCAGGTGGCCCATGGCTTAGAAGAGGATGAACAGGTGTTGCATTACGATGCGTTGGAGACATATTATGGAGGTGCCTGTTAGAAGGCATCTCACCAGTTGGTCTCTGAGACGTGCCAGTGGCAGGCGCAGACCACCACTGTGTGGCACCGAATACATGTGATTCAGTAATATTCTGGTAACGAGCCTGATATTTTGAGTTGTCGACCAGGAATGGATGAGACGAGGGAGCGGCCTGCTGCCAGTAATCAACTCGATGGTCGAGCAAAACACGACCGGAACTTTGGGACAGAAGGGTTGATGAGCGGCTTATTGAACGATTCCTTTGGTCCGCTTTGTGTAGTTCTTCACCCTTAGACTGGCCAACTCTAGCAGAAGGGTCTTGTTCGTCATTAGTAGTCAACGACTTGGGGATTCCTCTGGTGTTGGGTAGCATCAAGAAAGGAAACAAAGCACTGTAAGGTGTGTTCGTAGCTTAATCAGTGACACTGCATACAGCAGAAGGACGTCGCGATTGGACTTCTTAGTACTACTGCGTCTGGATGCATTACTCGTGGTTAACATGTGTTTGTGACCCAAAAAAGAAAGAATGCACCTGGTGGACCTGTGGATACTGTCACACAATCGAGGTGGGTGCAAAGCGATACGAAGGCTGTGCAAGGTGTCACATAACTGACTTATAAAGGTTAGTGAAAGACAAGGGGTATGGCTATCCGCCACGGGTAGGGGTGCGGGTGGGTGCGGGTGCGGGTACGGGTGGAGGTCCACCTACCCTTGTGATAACCCGCCCAAACCCGAGTGTATGGACTACTAAGGTTGCTTAGAGTGACAATGGCTAACAAAGAACATATATAGATCTACCAGTGACTTATGCAGGGTTTTATATAGGGTCTTATACATAAATCCTTCTCCGAGTGCATCCCAGATCCTCTGTTCTATCTCGGTGAACTTCTATGAGCTTGTGCACCAACCTGGTCATACCCAATTTTGCCACAGTTGATGACAAATAAGCCACGAGGAGCAACAGTGGGGCTAATGCGGATATATATGGTGTCCTTACGAAGGCATCAAATCCCGTTGAAAACTAGACACTGTGAGCGTAATGTAGTTGTATAGCCGGCCCAGCGATAACGACGTCTATTCCCTCATGCACAATGCGTATGACATGTGAGATTTTCATTGAAAGTCCTCACTTTCAGTGAGTACAGCTGCGGGTATGATGAGGGTAACCCGTACCCTTTCTACCCTTACCCGTGGGAAAAGGAAACCCAAAAGGTTGGTGTCCACTTTTAAATTAGTTGTAATATTAATCAGTGCCCAAGCTTTCCCAGGAAGTGTGCTAATACGTAAGGGAGATCTGTTGTCTCAACTATAGGATGCGATGCAAGGATGTATAAAGATGCGAATAAATGCCGATGGGGTTGATAGCTGGCTAGCAGTCAGGCAATGGAGGTAGTTGACAGCGACGAGAAAAATAAGACAAGGAAGGAAAGGAGGGCTGCAGAAACCCGCAGACTCATCTGACAGTGACAATTCAGTTATTTGGGGGGAAGAGGAGCTGCTTGTGGAGGACAAGTGTGATTCGTAAACCATGAGGGGGTGAGGTTACCCCACCCATGGCCAAAGTGGATCTGGTCTATAGCTGTGAATTCTTTCGAGAGACTCCGCAAAATTAGATGTGCTGTGGGGCGTGCCAAAGGATCTTGATTCCACGCATCCTCTATGAGCTTCCACATGAAGTCATTAAGTCCACGGTCTTGATAGATTGGTCCTAAAGGTCTAGCAGGGCGTTTTCCCAATTGGCCAACCAGGACCATGACATGAACTTCACGTCTGCCTGGGAAGGGAATGTTTCCTGTGAAGATCTGCAGCAAGAGGCTGTCGTAAGCAACATTATTTATAGCTCATTATTAAGAAAGCGCACCTCATAACAAGCCATCGCGAAGGCGTATACATCGCTGGCCTCGGTCCTGCGATACGGAATCTTCGGATCCAGCAGTTCTGGAGCTTCAAATTGGGTGGTACCACCTTCAGCAGCGTTGGAGGAGAGCTCTGAAGACCTAAGGCCATGGATATCTGTGATGGTTGTAAAACCAAAATCTGCCAGGCATGCCCGTGGGGGGACAGTATCGGTGACGAGGATATTTTGACCTTTAATATCACCATGTACCAGTCCGTTATCGTGGAGGTAGGACATGCCAGCAGCAACGCCAGAGATCTAGATAATGTCAGGGTCTCGAAGTCTCCTAGGTCACTAAAGAGTACGTACGAAGGATAAACGGTTAGCATTAGGATCTTTCTTCAAGAACTGTACAACATTGCCGCTCTCGAGAAAGGGCGATACAAGTCCCAGCCTGCCACTGTCGCCATCGATGTATGATATCCCATAGAATGGCAATACGTTTTCATGGCATAATTGGCCCCATGGCATTATCTCTCGCGACAATGCCTGTATCGTATCATTAAAAATAAGGTCTTTTCTTGAGAAAGCGAACGCACCCGGCGAAAGGAACATGGATCGGAACCTTTGAACCTGGGTATCTTAACGCATACCACTTTCCCATCCCAGTAGCCTTTTTCAATTCCCCCGAAGTGTCCCTCATCAAGCGTCTCTCCCTCACGAATCACGTTGTGGAGGATGAAACGCTTAGGGTACAATTCAGATTTCCTGGCCAACCTTGACAAAGCGACGAGGAGTATAACTCGAAATTGTGGTTCTACAAAGCCCCCATCCAATAACTAAAAGCATGAAGATCAATCCGCTAGAAAAAGTCAATTGAATTCAAGATGCTCACGCTCTGCATAGAGTCGATAACTATTTGTGCACGTTCGCCACGATATTCAAGGAATGTTTTGTACCTTTCCAGGTTCTTGAACACGCCGAGGAATGCGTTGCAACGCTTCTGTGCTTGGGCTGCCAAGTCGGCGCTGCATGAGTCAGACTCGTGCGGAACCGAAGTATACGCCAGAGAAGAACCGACGACAAAGCCGTCCAGAACAGAATCGTCAGAATCAACCGGCGGCGGTACTGAGATTGGCCTTGCAGAAAATTGGGTGACAGAGGGCATAGTATTCGGATCCAAGTCGTTATCCTCGCATAAAATCGAAGATATTGTCACTGGCGCGCTATCTGCTATATCGGCACGTTCCACGACAGTATTTGAGGCAGCTAGGGAAGTTCGACGGCCTTTTGATTTCTTTGGAACAAGAAACTCTCGACGTTGAGGCGGTACAACCTCGTTAGCCAAGGCGGAGCGTTCTGGTCCGATTCGTCGATTCTTCAGTCTTTTAGGTATGTGAGGCTCTCGATATGGCTGTGAGGATGGCGAGGCATGAGACAGAACAGCAGGGGCCTGCCCAAGAAGAGATGGTGCTGTACTCCATCCTCGATCCACACTCCCTCGCTCGGCTTCGGACATGGGGACAGACTGAAGGAATCGAGTAGGAACAACATTAACGACGGGGACGTGACGCGCAAGAGCATGTATCCGTCGAGGAGCGGGTGCATGGATAATGGGTGATGATGAGTTAGGAGGAGGTGTTGAGGGCGATGAGGAGCGACCTGGTGAGTCAACTTCATCTGGCCGAGGAAATTCGGAGTGTTGGCTAGCCTTTAAAGAGTCGGTGTGATGGGATTTTGGTTTCTTACTGCGCTTACGGAGTCTAGGAGGGTGGCCTGGAGGAAGAAAGGCAGGGGGGATGAGTGCAAGTGAAGACGGTATAGCACAGGATTCGCTGCCACCAATCTGAAGCTCCGCGTTGCCCTCCCGTAGAGGCAAAGCATTGAAGGGCTGTGATCCTGAACCTGGTGGCTGAGCCCTGGAATCGTAACCATGAATGTCACCCGAAGAAAAAGAAGAAATTGAGGTAGATTGTTGGGGAAGGCTCTGCCGAAAATCCCTCGCCGCTGCCCGAAACCGCTCTCTACTATCCGGCTGCTCCAGCAAAGGAAGTAAAGGGATTGTCTCTAAAAGAGCCTCATGACTAGGCTCTGGAGGGTGACTCGATGAAACTCGATATCCGTGGGTAGCTGGTACAACCACGGCCGGGATCGTTGGGGGCTGCTGCGTGTTCTTGCCCCGAGGGTTTCCAGATCTACTGGACTGTGAAGAAGATATAGGTGAGTCAGAACCGTGCGGTTTGAACTGTTGGTAACGAAGGTGGGAATCTGGCTTCTCGGGTATAAAGTTGGGTCCGAACGGCATGGGATTGCCTGTTGAATTTCTTCAGAGGAATCGTTGTTAACAAGTAGCGTAGAGAACGATCTTAGGGACAAAGTTCGGCATATGAGCCTGTGTAAATAAGATCCAGGGCGACAAGCGGAGTGAATGGGTAACACGAGGAGACATGGCGTAGATATATTGGCCTTGCAGAGAGGTTTACACGTTGCAATGACTATACTTGAGCTGCCTCGTGATTGTTGATCCTATTCCATTAAGCAATACCGACGGCTCTTGAATGGCCTCTCTCACGCGGCCTGTATGCGATGGACATTCAACTTGTCTTGCTAGACATAATCGTTTGGAAATATAGTTTTTAAACTGGTCACACAGCCGCTTCGATGGTGGAAATATATACTGCTGCATGCGATCCCTGAACATGATCAAAACACGTAAGGCGTAGATAATCTATAATGGAGAGGCCTATTACAGTCTAACCCAAGTAAGTCAGAAAGCTGTCAAACGCTGTGGGCATGGGGAAAATACCGCAATTGAAAGCTCATTGGCATCGTGTTATTGATTGGACAGGAACCTGCGAGTTATCTGAGAAGATTCAGCGGGTGAGCCCATGAGCGGTGGTAGGCGTACATGGAAGCAACACTGCATGCATGCCTAAGATGCTCCGGCAGAAGAGGCCTTGGATGAAAAGCGCAGCCGGCTCAATACATTACATAGCCTTCGGAATCTTAACAGGAAGGGTAACCGACGCAGGGGAAGTTTCGCACAAGGTGAGAAATGGAAAGCAGGAAGATTTTCCTGGAGGATAATCGATGATCATGAAACAGCGCCTGTCATAATGAATTTGACGCCAACAGATCCTCTAGATGAAGATTCAAAGTGCTTTACATATTAGGTATTTCGCCCATAAAAGGACAGCAGGGATGGATACATAGCGAGGGGAAGCCGGTGCATAGTTGACGTCATGATATGAACTGTTGAGCCACAACCTCCAAAAAAGAAAATTGGAACTGGCTATAAGTTGCGACATTGTTTTCATCCTTAGACTTCCTTTCCCTGGCCTTGAGGAGTGTTTACTGTGCATAGCAAGTTATTCATTTGTTAATCTTTAAATTCAGTTAAGGGTTTTTAACGGTAACATCGCGAGTGAGCTTACAATTTCAGATTAAGCGTTTCTTCATGGTTCCTTCCTTAAAGAATCATGAGATATGACAGAACTCGAGCCGCCAATGTAGTGGCTGATGCCAGAATCTGAAAACCCTTTCAACGACCGGAGCTCGGGAAAATGTTTGCCGGAGCATGTGACCTGTTAACTGTCGGCTTCGGCCCCAGGTCTTCATCCCCATCACTTTGCCTCCTACTGTCACGATGGTCTCTCCTCCAAAACCTTGGGAAAGAACTGGCACCACCGTGGAAGCTCCAGCAGCGCCCATAACAGCCTCTTCATCAGCGTCCTCATCACAGATACCTACGGTTCCAGAGAGACCAGCACCGCTGGCACAACCGACGTCAGCAATATCTCCATATTCGACTTACGGTGCTTCCCCATACTCGAGACTTGGCACAACATACGGGAACTATAGTGGCGTAGGCACTTATGGCTCAACGTATGGTGGATATGGCGGTATGGGGACGTATGGTGGATATGGCGGTATGGGATATGGAGGAATGGGAGGATATGGCGGATACGGTGGAATGGGCTATGGAGGAATGGGATACGGTGGAATGGGCATGGGTGGAATGATGGGCCCGAATGGCATGCCGATAGACCCCAACAACCCATCTCTCACCCAAACACTCGAGGCTACGACACAAAATACCTTCGCACTGATACACTCAATCGTCCAAACCTTCAGCGGTGTTGCGCAGATGCTCGAATCGACCTTCATGGCGACACACTCCTCCTTTTTCGCCATGGTTGGCGTCGCTGATCAGTTCAGCCAGCTTCGGAATGCCCTGGGAAGCGTCCTTGGCATATTTGGGTTCCTGCGATGGATGCGCGAGCTCATTACTGGTCGACCAAGCCCATCTACGGGTAGTATGAACCACGAATTCCGCGAATTTATCAATGGGCGACCCATACAAGGTTCACCACAAGGTCCCCCACCACCAAAAGCATCTAAAAAGCCGATCATCATGTTCCTTGTTGCTGTCTTCGGCATCCCCTATGCCATGACAAAACTTATTCGTCTTCTGCAGGCCCGTGCGCAGGCACAGGCAGCAGCGAATGGCGGCCTTTTGCCTGGACAGCTCCCTCCCCTAGATCCATCAACGCTGACGTTCGCACGAGCACTGTATCCGTTCACTTCGACGAGCCAAACTGAGCTTGGCCTGAAGGAGAACGAAATAGTGGCCATTATGGGCAAGCTGGACCCACGCACGGGCATGGAAGTTGACCCACGCTTGGAAGTGGAGGGGGAATGGTGGAAAGGTCGCACGAGAGATGGAAGAGAGGGCTGGTTCCCCCGGAAGTTTGTTGAGGTGCTGGAACGGAAAAAGCCTGATGAACCTAAGAAAGTCGCTTAAGCTCTTTTTTGGCTTTTATATGTGCTTGGGTATTTGTAGCTTTAGTGGATTTGTATTATCTTCTATTTTATGTGCGCCACCACCTTTCTTCGACTTGATGTTGACATCAGATATAATTAAGGTCTAGGGGTAAATATAGTCGTGTCTTCATCGCGAAATACCAGGACGGCACAGTAACGGCAGTCTAATTCCCAGCTTTCGAGAGACAGCTTTGAGGAAAGCGCTATCTCCTAGGACGAGTGTTTCAATGAGCAACTAACAGACCAATTTCAGGAACACAATTTACACGTTAAATGACTCGCAAACTACATGTTAATACAAGCAGGTAGAAAACCATTGTCCAACTTCGACTTGACACCTCGCCAGGGCGTGCGCCCTAAACAATAACGCGAATGTCGCCGAATCCGTGGAACTCGACAGTTCTGTCATTCCTGATGTCCAAATAAATGCCACCCCTCGTGGTGTCAGAGGAATTCTTGAAGGCAACAAGCTCCCAGCCTGATCTGCTCCAGTCGGCGGAAGCCCCTGGGTCAATCCCGAACCAACTGTCATCTCCTTTGCTGTTACTGTACTTCGAGACGAAACAGTACACAACGCTGTTCGATTTATTGAAAATAACGGCTCTTGCCATGATCTATGACAGAAATCAGTTCTCCAACAAACGGCAGTATGTAATGGATGTCTACAATGCAAGGTTGATAGACGGTCTCGTTTGCAGGGGAATGAGGGACTCTGCTGATTCTGTGCTGATTGCAGTGTTCAGTAAGTATGCTAAAGACTCGGATTCCTCGGAATGCTCACTGACGGTTGGCTTAGAGGATACGGTTGTGGGATGGGAGACTAAAGGAACCTACCTCAGCTTTTATGGTCTTGTGGGACTCGTACCGCAGTTTCGTCCCCTCCGGTGCGGTGGAGGCTAAAGACCAACCTATAGGCAAGCCTCGATAATGTGGGGATTTGTCGTCTTGAACATGAACCTATTAGGCCACAGAAGGCAAGAATCCGGTGCAATTGCGCACAATCGGAAACCACTTGGTCAATCTCTAACGAGAGAATCAAACTCTGTGAGCACAAGGTCATGACACGCGGACAGAATCACCTAATGACATGGCGGTGAGGATTCGAGGGGTGGGGACACATATTACGCTATGGACGCTGGCTGACAAGCAACCTTAATGCAGATACTTATGCTGTGAATTCAACCCAAGTTAAAAATCACTGACCTATCGTTGATTAGCTTGGCGAATTCTAGACCAAGCTTATTTCGTGGTTCAAGATAAAGATACCTATACTGTCTTCTTCACGGTGAAAATGCCCCTCCATTGATCGATAGCTTGTCCTTCTGCTCTGCTCCGAAGTTCCAGTGATCAATGACTCGCATTTGTATTCGCAATGGGGCAGGAAGATCAGAAACAGCTGCACGTTCAAGCTTCTTTGTCAAGGTTTTGGGCCTATTCGTGCAGGAGGTAGTTTTCTGTAAGTACAATATGCCAGCAACAGCGTGCAATACTCACAAGTCAGCTTCTAATTATGGATTGTTCACCATCCGATTAAAAGTAAATAAGTCCATCCTTGGTATCCACTATAAACTAGCCAGTGTGTTACCTGCTGCGAAAGCCTCACTGTCTTTGCTATATCAACGCATGTGCCAATTTGCACTATTGATGACATAGTAGCAAGTTCAGGGCACCTATGTGAATCGTTTATTATACAGGTCACAGATGATTATTATAGACACGTATCAACTCGGACAGACATCGTTGACACTTCTGCACCCCTAAGAGGCTTCATTATCCTCGTTTTCCGCCTTGTCCATCTCCACACTGCGCAGCAATAGCGCCAACAGAAACTGAGCAGCGGCGACTCCCGCAAGGACACGATATCCTATCCTCCACGCATGTACATACGAACTAACAACCGCTTCTCTAGGTATCCCAGGTGGCGTATTCTGTACGAGGCTCACCACATCATTTAAACTCACGCCTGCGGCCTCCGCCGAGCCCACAGTGTGAATAAAAGACGATCGAAAGGTGTTGTTAATGACTAAGGAGAGAGGGAAAGGAGGTCAGATACGGGAGACGTGGAAGTATGGACATACTTGTGCCCACTATACCGACGCCCAAGACACCACCCAGATTCGGAGCAGAAGCTACGAGCGCAGTAACAGTCGAAAGTTCTTTAGTTGGTACTCCCACCTGTGCGATAACCATACTGATTTGAGTCCCCTGTGATGTGATATCGTAGATCAGTCGACACTAGCTTTCGCTTCAGCGAGACATGAGTCAAAAACCTACACAGCCAAAACCAAAGCCACAGACAAGGGCATATCCGACTATCCGCCCAACTGAAGCCGTGTCATCCAGAGTAGACATTAGACCCTTTTAGCACAAACGTCAGTCAATCGGCAATCATTGGGTGATAGTCAATGAGGAGAGAATTAGCAAGGACACTGATCTCCAATGATTGATAGAATGAAGGATTGTCGTTGGATGATGAATGATGTGATATGAGTAGAATATACAAGACAAATCTGTGAAACTGAATGGAGAATGGTAAACGACGTACCATGCCCACGGGTAGCACGGCCAGTGACCCAAGGAAAGGAATAAGTAAGTATCCCGTACGGTACGAAAAGTAGTTCGTGACCGTGCTCGCGATAGCTGCCATACTGAGGAATGGAATAACAAGGGCTCCGGCATTTATCTGTGAGACACCAATGACTTGCAAAAATACTGTTCAAATACCACGATGTTCAAAACACATCAGAGAGGTCGATCAGAGTGCAGCAAAAATAAATATGCATCAACCCACATGGAAGATAGAAGGTCTGATCATGATTATAGTATGACCGGAGCGGCAGTTCAAAGTATCAATAAGGAACTCGCGGCTCAAGGTAAGAAAGGTAACACATGCCACGGAATAGAGATGAAAAAATAGCAATGTGCGGACCACTAAAGTGATACGCATAAATACAGAGCTGCCATGTGAAGAGTAGAAGCAGGTATTTACCGATGATCAATGGCACATTTCTCCAGCGCCACTGCGCAAAGAACTTCATTGGAGCAACGGGTTCACGTGCATAATTTTCCGCGATGACAAATGTAACGGTCATTACGGCAGCAGCGCAAAACATGCCGATAATTGTAGGAGAACTCCATGAGAACGACTGGCCGCCGAGGTTCAAAGCTACTGTCACAAAAGTCAGTGAACCCATCAGCGTCACCATTCCCGGAAAATCTAGTCCAGCAAGTTGGGTGCGAATCGTAGGTTTTGGTGTTAACAGTGATGAAAGTGGAGCTCCTGCAGTCGTGTTTCGCATGGCCCATAACAGGGCGAACATAACTGATCATAGATGATCAGTAGGTTTTCAGGACAGAGATACAAGACGACTTGCTAACAGGCCCGAAAGGCGCGTTGAATAGAAAGCTGCCATCATATGAGATTACGACGGACTCTTGTTGTAGTTGCCACACAGAAAAACACATACATCCACCTCCAATTCCCAGATTTGGAAAATCCACCACCAACGATAGGACCAACTGCGTCTGCAACACTGAACACGAGATTGATCAAGTTTAGGTACGAGCCACGCTGTCTCTCAGTCGTGAGGTCTAGATCAGAAAACGACGCGTTAATTGAATGTGGGTAGACGCGTCAAAATGCGCGCCACGTACGCGAGACCAAAATAATTGCCAACGAGAGCAAGCCTGCTCCACCAACCCCAGTAATGAGTCTTCCGGCCACAAGTTGTGTCAAATTTTTGCTAGTGCCCGCGATGATATTTCCAATGATAAAGACCCAGACCTCTATAACGAGCAGACGTTTTGCTCCGACAGCATCCTTCGGGCAGAGGGTTTCAACAGGATTTCCCAGATGCACAAAGCTTTAATACGTACTGCAAGACGGCCAGTAATCGGCTGAAATACCGTAGTTGTTAAAAGATAAGATGTCGTGATCCAAGTAAGAGAGCCTGTCGTATGAAGCGCAGTGCCAATTGTCGAAATTGAAGTTGCAACAATAGTTTGTTCTGAGCATGGATGAATCACTTTCGATCGCAAAAACTAGGAAGGGCCCCAACCGGCTTACCTATAGCAAACAGGAAGGATGCCAACCCCAAACTGAGATTACACCTTCATGTTAGAGTTCTCAATCTGCCCTCGAGATAGATGCATGTTACCTCGACAGGATAAGCACAATTTTTTTCGGACGCATATCATTAAATTTGACTATAACATTTGCATTATGGTTTTCGGTGCCTTGACCTTTTTCGACGTTCGAGGGGTTTTGGGAGACCACCCTCACCTTTTCGTCCAACGGTAACGACATTAGACAAGTCGTGCAATAGAAGAATGTCGTTTGAGAAGAGACTGGGGGTACTCAAGGTCAAGGCAGCCTCGTGTGTCAGGGGAGACGCCAATTGCCGCAGCAACGAGCCACACTGCACACACCCTGATGATGGTGGGTGCAAGTTTTGCGTCGTTGTTTCATGACAAAATAGCGTAAGGGTAAAAAAGCATATGGTAGCACAGTGGTAGCATATGGTCCTATGATCGAAAATGCCGAGAAAAATCTCGATCGGGTGAGTGATAAACAGGATTCCCGAGGTCACCGATCGAGCTTCTCTGCAATGTTGCGTCGAGTTTAATGCAAATGCAGAGGTGCTTAGAGCCAATCTCGAAGAAGAGAAGAGTTAATCTACGTCTATCATACATTGCAAAAGTCATTGAACGAACGTGGCTTTCCAGCACACAATATACTACACGGCCCCAAATCCCCAAATCCCCAACACCGACACCCCTTCGACGTAAGTTATGACCGCTGCCACCCCTATATCACCACAAACATACCCTCTTACCGAGCCCTCAACCGTCTGAGCATTGGTATAGCCCGCACCATATCAATATCAAGGACCTGCCTGCTCGGCCTCAGGTCCTCATCCTCATCTTCCGACTCCTCAAATCCACTATACATGCCCCTGCGCAGCGGCACCAGTTTCGCATCGGGACTGAACTGCTCGGTATTAACATCTGCGCCCCAAGCAACACCGGGAAGGACGCCAGAAAGGCGTGCTCTATGCCCGGACCCTTCAGACTTCACACGCGTATGGCCAGGGCGGTGCTGCGAGACGTCTGACGAAGTGCGAGTGCGGACGCTAGATGGAGGGGAACGCTGCGGTGGGGTAATTGGCGCCTGCATTTGCAATGATGGCCTGTTGAAGGTGGTTACTATGATTAAGTGTCAAAACGGTATAAATATAGGGCAAATACACACCTTCGTGGCGTATGTGTGCTTGTACTCGGCTTCTTTAGTGCAGCCCACTGAGAACTCTCATTGTGTGAATCTGCCGACTTCCGCTCCAAGCCATCTCGGGAGTTCAATTGACTTGGAGTGAAAGGGCGATTGCTAAGACTATCGGGAGGCGGCATGGGGCTCGTGATATCGATCACGCTATCCGTAGGGGTATGGGTAGTTGTTCCCGGCCTCGAATCCCTCTGGCCCGTCGACGCTTTCGACTTTGAACGCTTCCGCACCCGGCGCGAACCAGCGTAATTCAATACGGTATCCCATGCTCCCCCAGCTTCTTTATTCTCCTTCTCCTCTTTATTCTCCTTCTTCCCCAGCTCTCCCCACTCTCTTTCGACGTCCTCCGGCGCCGGGCCACGGTAGTCAAACTGATACGACCTCGGCTGCGTGTGTCTGCGCTGCTTCGGTGATAATCCGAGGTCCAACTCGTCCTCCGCATCTCCGTCGTCCAACAGCAGCTCGGGCTCCAGAATGTCCACATCAACAGAGCTCCGCTTAGCATAGGCAATAGGGGACGGAGATCGCTCGACTGGTTTGGGACGGTACGAGTGGCGATAAGAACGCAGTTGTGAGCGACTGCGAGACCTCGAACGCAAATCCGGATGCGCATCGTCGTCTGAGGAAAGAAGGGACTGACGAGAGCCAGGGCGGGCGTAGCGCATGGGGGAGGGAGAGCGGGAGACGTACGAACTGCCATCTCCCACGGTTGTTAACCCTGCGTCGTTATTGTCCATATCTGCATTCGAATCAGAGGCCGGCTTCTGCGATGGAGAACTAGGGCGTGCAGGCGATGCATTGTGCGCCTGGAACGACTGCTGTTTGGCAGCTGTGCGGTTTTTAGAGTTTTTTAGAATCGAAGTCGGGCCAATGGACTGCGAACGTGCGGGAGTAGATGCAGGGGTAAAGGTGGAAACGGCGCTTGCACTCGCTCGAGAGGTCGACGGTCCTTCCTCTGGAAGCTTTGAAGTAGGGGGAAGAGCCCTGGCAAGTTTCGGTGGCGGAAGAGAGGGAACACGTGGAGAAACTGTCGGCGAGCGATTGCCAGCGCCAATAGAAGAACGCGGGGTAGAGGGGTTGCTGGCGTTAGAAGTACGACGGGAACCAGGAGGCGTGGTAGTACCAGATGGCAAAGGCGCGGTCGTAGACCCACTAGCCAAAGACGAACGCAGAATTGGGCTGGCAGCGCCACGTGAGCGAGACCGTGCAGCTTCTACAGAATGCTCCCTGGTGCGCGAGCTTGAACGAGGACAAGGAAGCGATCGTGGAGAGGTTGGGCCCGAAGCCGAAGTAGACGCTGGGGGAGCTGACCCCGAACCAGAGGCATGGGCATATGACCCGGATCCTGATGCTTGTGCGTTCGACCCAGAATATGTACTTGAGCCAGATGCAGACGCAAATGTGCTGCTGGTTGACGACGCTGAACCTGATCCAGACCCTGACGGCGTGGAGGGGTTGAGGTCCACGGGCCGGGATACCCAACTACTCGGAACCCCGTCCAAAGGTCCACGTGTAGCTGCGGCAAAAGCAGCTGGTGCACTGGGGCTGGTCTTCGGCCGTTTAACGCGCGGTTGGCGTGGGGGTTGGAGATTTGAATTAGATGTCGAGGCGGCGGCGGAAAGAGGGCCTGGTAGAATAGGTGCAGAGGGGGATGTAGTAGGGGTTGGTGTAATAGTCACAGAAACTGGTGGAATGCGAGGAAGCGGTCGTGGTCCGGATGGCGGTGTCATTGGCTGTGTAGCTGAAGGGAGGGAAAGTGTAGGTGGAGGAGCTACAGGTGTTGATAATGATGATGCGCCAGGGGTATCGGTTGGATCTACAGCCATCGACTGGTACCGTACATCGACAGATTGAGGCACAGTTGTATGTGCCCTGGGCCTTGAAGGTGCTGCAAGAATTACTCGCGAGGGTGGCGGTCGAGGCTGCGGCTGTACAGTGGGTGACGATGATGCCGCACGCATGGCAGCACTCTTACTGCTCTCAACAATAGGTCCCTGTGAGAGCACCGGCACGGCTGGAAGCGGGCGTGGGTGCGCCATCACAGGAAGCTGTGAATCCTGGGGAGCCTTAGGGAGACAAGGTCTATTGGGCACTGAACCAATCTCAAGACGACCCAGAGACGACTTGCGCTGTGGTGGAGGGGGTGTGCGGCGTGTCAAGCTAACCTGACGGGGTCTCTGGAATGAAGAAATGGTGACAGGTGGTGGTTGTAAGATGGTCATCTGGGCAAGCTCATCCGTAGTGGAGATCGATACAGGGGATGTCTCTGGAACTGAGTCCTGCAAAGAATCATCCGTATTTTGCCGCTTCTTTGCGAACAAGCCCAGGCCACGTTGGAGCGGGTTTAAAGCGCCTTCGTCGGTGTCGAGCTGGCGCAGGGGCTCTGGGAAGCCCGATACCGACAAGGCCATAGGATTCAGAGTGGGACGAGGGAGGGATGATGGAAGGGAGTGTGGTTGCTCTCTTAACCCATTCAAACGCAACAAGATTGATATCTATCAGGCGAACGTTCGGATTGAAATCCAATACGGGGAACTTGTAAAAATTCATGCAACGCCCGCATCAAAAGTCAATCAAATGATCGCCATCCTCACATCGCCGGTCCCCGACCCACAACACTATCCTTACAAACTCTCACTGCCTTGATACTCCACCATCTGTCCATCATCTTAAATACAGATTTTTTACCCTCACCTCCCAAGTTCAGCTGCGTTTTTCCCGTCTACTTACAGATGTCAAATTCCATCCTGATTGCCATGACCTCGGGCTATCACTTGACCAGGTGGTGTTCTTGATCATAAACAAGAACAAATGGCCCATGGGGTGAACGGCCCCGGCACAAGGAGCATGCATGGAAGGAGAGGAGGTGAAACAGTGATGGCTTTCTTGTTAAGCCCCTGTAGTGTTCTATGAAATCCTTGTAAGTATTATGAACTCCTTTGTATTCTTTTCGGGTGCATCATCGTGGCGAACTGCCCTAAACTTCGAAGCACGGCAATCCAAAATAGAAGTGGATATCCAATTGACGGTTAACGGGAGTCGCCAATCCTCATCGATCATCCCAGACCACAACTCGGACTTGCCTTTGACCACCCACCCAATGAAAGGAACCACTTAGGAAGTCATTGACATTGATTTCTTTGTGGCGCGAGAACGACGATCAATCAAGGTGAAGAGCGCAAGTCTAGGTCAATTCGAGAATACCTTTGTTCGCGGCCCCTGGCAAATCCCTACAACAATGTTATCTCAATTCCCTTTCACGTCACGACTCACAAAATAGCAGTGCATAAGAATATTTCAATGAGCGCTAGCGTTACTTGACAGTTGTGATGGCGAGGTCGTCGTTTGACGAAAGTTGAGGTGGAGATGTACGATCGGATAGACTCCGCTTTGTTGAACGCTCTGTAAATGTTCAAGATTACTCTTGGCATATCGGAGCATCATACTCTAGGTGAAAGCTACCATCCATTCTAACATTTTAGACTGAATTTATTTTTGTTATACAGTTCACTCAGCGACAAAGAACGAATTCATAAACTAAAATGAACGACTGCTTTCGAAATCTATCTGTGAGGCAGCTGGGTATATCCCGTCATGATCGGTCATTAAACCACTGGGAATGACGAATCACCCAGTCAATGACTTGACCTTATGGTTTTGGGTTATGACCGCCCGGCGCCGGTCACCTGGGTCACCGGTCACGGGGACAGTCCTTGGAGTTTGGACACTGTATTATTGCTATGAACAACTTTAACTAACCATATTTTGTGTACTCAGAAACGTTCGGTACTCAAACCTTTAACTTGGAAACGAAACCTCATCGATGTTAAACCAGTACTACGACACGTCACTACTACATACTACTTCACGAAAAATCTACACACAGCAGACCGATACCTCAATTGGCGGTCACTCCTCTACCTCCGCGACTTGTTCTCCCTGTTTTGTCTACTAGGCTGAACTCGAGTTGGCGGTGGTCTGCCTCCAGGCTTGGGCTTCGAGCCTGAGGGCTGATTGCTGCCGGAAGATCCCGCTGCAGGCGCCGGCGGTAGATTGCTGGAGCTCCCTGCTTTCGGGCTGCCTGGGGAGGCGGGAATCAATTCGGGTGCACTGTCGGAATCGGACTGGGACTGGGACTCAGGGCTGCCTGGTGTGACTGACAGTGCCGCTATGCGGCGCCCAGGACCGAGTACGTGCTGGTTGAGTATCTGGTTGAATGCGTTGGCATATTCGTTATGCACATGTGGCTGTGCCTTTGGGGAAATGCCTTTGTAGCTCTCCAGTTGCTTGACGATTAAATCTCGGGTGGTTTTCGCTGTCGTCTTGTCCGACCCCAATGATATTTTATACCATTCAAGCCCTATGAGTGCGTTTATCAGTGTAAGATGATTAGGCCATCAAATTGAACGACAAACTTTTCCTAGTCTTTTCGTGCATTAGAGCACGGATCTTAGTAGAATCGGCATCCTCTCCCTTCTTTAATGTTTTTCCCTCCATGATCTCCCCTTGACGCTCCTTTGGTTTTAAAACTGCTTTTCTTTCAAAGCCCTCGTACGTTGGGTTGTAAGTGCAATAATCATTCACTCGACCTTCGCCACCATCACCAAATTTAACGAAAATCCAATACTGGCCTGCATCGTCCTACGTTAGAAGGTACGATGAGTCGGCCCAGCTAAATAAGTTGATCAGGGCATGCATTACTTACTTCTGCTGGCAAAAAATCTTTTTGGGGGGAATAAATTGCGTATGAACCTGGTCCAGGAATGCCAGATGGTGATCTACTCTCAAGTTCCACATTTTTGGCGTTGCTTTAACAAAAAAGAGTAAATAATTAAATTTGCGTTTCAAACAAAGCATCCATACCTCGTCGCAGAATCGAAGAAAACGGCGTCTTTGACTGGAAGTCCTAGCGCAACGTTAAGTGTGAGCATCCATAGTAGGCTCAAGACAGGAATAGGGGAATAGATCATGAGTCGAGTAGTTGTAAGAGAAGTAGACAGGGGATGAGATGGTTTCGAAGCCTCAAAAGCGACCAGCGCTTATAGATGTCAAGACTCAAGTTGAGAACCTGCTCGTAGGATAGGAAGCATAAAATGGGCCTTTTGAAGAGGTCCTGAATATCAATTAGCCGCTGTGTGTCCGTGCGGCCCACAGAAATGAACAAAACCTACCAAGTATCAAGGCCATATGGTTACGCTCGACATCTTGTGTGTCCTTCTTGCATTAATTAATCAGACTTGGTTTTAAGTCTCGGTCAGGAATGGATAGTACGACATACTACGTCGGCAGCCCCGCGGTGGTAGCAAGTACTGGCGGATTGTTCAATCATTAGACCATGGAGGAACCTTGAGCAAAGTTGCCACGTTTGCAGTTGATATTAACTTGAAGTACGGGTTGACATTCAAAAGCTACGGGCCACTTTTGAAATAGTGGATGTCCGTCTTTGGTCCGTCCGAGAGTTGTACATATCATATCAGGATCAATTTGATAGCCATCAAGTTCCAACATGACAGTCGTAGGTCCTTCAGCTTCCAGTTGACTCCTTGGAATGACATATGCATATAGCTCCCTAAGTCAGCTCATTATTGGCGTATTGCAAGCAGCGCACCGTGGTGCGCTGAGACCAACCGCCATTGTCATGGCTTAAGAGCTACCGCAACTACGAGTACGGTGGCAATATACCAATACAATTTAAAGACCGAGACGTTCGATTACCGAACTGGAGAATAGAAAGGGTA
>JABAJU010000179.1:0-36668 GCA_018220975.1 Tephrocybe sp. 9980TJB
ATGTTTAATTTGTAACCCTTTCTCCGATGTGGTATCACCCAGTATAGCAGCGACATTCCGCTGTGTCTGTGTTTCCCCCTGTCATCCTCGTATCATCTGACTCAATTCTCTCGAGGGGAGGATGAAGATATTCGCACTATGATTTCCTTCTTTCGAAACAAATTTGGAGGTACTTTTTATAACCAACCTCCTCCTCGATCGCGGTTGATTGTGTCTGGCAGAGACTCAGCATTCTACTTGGAAGATTGAGAGTTTGGAAAATTCCTGCTGCTCCAAAATGTCATTACAAGCTCATAGCAGGACTGTAGTCACTTGGAGTGAATGCCCACTATTGTGAATATACTTGAACTATGTAAGGTAGGGAAGGGGACGTAAGTAGCTTGACGTCAAACCTAGTCCGGCATATCACTTTAGATTACTGGAGGCTTTGGAGACACACGGACAATGAGTGGAAAAAGGCTTCAAAATAAGGGACGTACATACTTGTATTGATTTCGCGTAAACTTGAAATGCGACTAGTGGCAGGGAAACCTGAAATTGACTTTAACAGTCAAAAACATCTAAAATCGCAACCGGATCATAATTCGTACAATTGTCGAGATCGGCGTGGTCCACGAAAAATTGCATTCTTCAATCTGGCCTCGCTCCAACTCCGGCCCCAAATCTATAAGCATTTGATAAATACGACACCCAAATGATTGGCCTTCCGCCTACAGTTTTTTCGGATACAGCAAGGTGATTAAAAACAAGTTATATGGCAAAAAAGATTCAGGGGTACTTTTCTATTCGGTTCGAAGAAAGCTGAGATTCTTCAGACTCCCGTTCTGAAATTTGTCGTTCCCAGAGATCTACGGCCCATTTCTGACATCGCTTTGCGTGCTGGAAGAATTTCTCTGTGAATTTTCAAATCATTGCAGCGTCCTTTTTTTCCGAGCGTACCTCTTCAAGTATGTCAGCTGTCTTCTCTGTTCGGACTAACATATCAAGCAATGGTTTGTCGTCTTTCAGCTTTTCTATTTCTGCGGCAATTCTGCTATAATCCGTCTTCACATGGACATCATTAATCCTTGAAACAGAACACCATCATACCTTTAATCAAAAACAGGATGTGGACGTACCGTTACTGTGAATCCCAATCGCCTCCCAGAGAGGACCTTCTTGAACGGAGTTTGGATCATGTGTAGATGCAGTCGTAAGAAATAGTGCTTGAGGCATCTCAGGCGTTAGGATATTAGAAAAGAAAGCACCAGTGTCTTGCAGTTTTTATACAAGCCTTTCAATTTGGATAAGCTATCTACCCATGAGAAGCGCATTCCTAAGGTTAACACTTGGGATTTAAAAGAGCATATAAAATATCCTACTGACCTGACATTCAATACCATACAATAGGAAGGTATAGTCAGGATAGCTCATGTCTTCTGGCATTTCCGGAGGAGGATCCTGAGCGTAAGAACACCTGGATCAATGAAGATGGTATTAGTGGCAGAAATGACTACGCTCGGAAAGCTTACCTGCTTCCACAAAAATTCGGAACGGCGATTCAAAAGCATTCTACGAAGAAATAATTTGTTGACTCTGCAAAAATGAAGAAAATCTACCGGCTCGAGGTGACTGAATATCTCGCTGATGATCTCTAGAGGCATCTCAGTGACGAGTTTAAACTTTCCATCTTGTCCTCCGCTCGGATTTGGGATAAGTATAGGTTTTGCGTCGTTTGCGTGTGGGAAATATGGGAATGCTCGAGACTTTCGAAGCGTTCTCCAAACGTACAGCCAAACATACAGATCGACGCAACGGCATGGCGCGAACAGTGAGTAACATTTTGAAAACATCAGTCCAAAATGCCTGCGTGATAAGGAGGTTCAGAACAATAGACCATAAATTAGTTCACCTCATTTGAGGATAAAGGAGGACAATGAAGAACAAGGAAAGTGCGAACAAACGAAAGAACACAGCGCTCACGAACAAACTAACAAACCAGAAACTGCATTATACATCGAGGCATTGCTCCCTAACGACCCGTTCAACGCGTTAGACAGCCCGGCAAATCCTGGAAGAATTATAAGTCTACTTGTCGAGGCTCACGTAGTAGACTTTGAAGATATAAGAAACAAAACACTGATTCTCCATTCTATAGAAATCGCACGAGCATGATAAAGAAGATTGAATAGAAATTGGATGAGTTTGGAATGCTCATGAGGACAAAGTATAAAATGTCACGGTCACGCTGCCCGCCAGATTGTCTAGCTCTTCTCTATTGTTCAATGAATTTAAATTGCACGCCTAAGTAGCGAGGAGCTATACGTTTCTTCTTTACAGAGAGGAATTATCCCATTTATCCCATTTCATTCAATTATTTTCCCTTTTAACACGCCCTTACGCGCCATGGCCAGCCTCAGATTCGTCCTTTCTGCATGCGTCATGAGATATGAGTTTTGAATTGGCAGGATAACTGTATGCGCGTGTATACATGAAAATGATATCAGAAGTTCCAAATGAAATGCCCAAAGCAAAAAAAAGAAAAGGAAAAAAAAAAAAAAAACAATAACTTATACTCCCAATTGCAAGTGTAGTGTGAAATCAAACCGGCCCACGACTCAGCTCCACGCCGACCTTTTGCACAAGCTGCATCCCAAGAGGCTCCAACACGTCCTTCCACACCTCCCTCCGACGCCGGCCCTCGAAAATGAAATTCGAGCGCTCGCCCGTCTCGCCTTCAGGCCCAAAGACAAATATCTTGTCCTCCTTCCACGGCGCCTCCCCATGCGCAAACGATATCCATCTCTCCTGCATCGCGTCCCTTACGCGACGATAAGACCATTCGTCCACCACACACGTCGTCCATTCTTCGTCCGTGCCTTCCGACGCGAAGCCAAAGTCCTCCTCATCCGAATCGTCAAATGAGTTACAGAACAACTCCGGGGACGCAGAGGAAGGGGACAAAGCCGTCGAGGGCAAAGGAACGGTATCAAACAGGTAAGTTATGTCTGCCCCATGATGCGACGTGGCCCTCGACGGGCTTTCCTGGTCAAATACATACCGCCACACGCCACGGCCGCCTCGCTCCTTTCTCGCATGCTGAGCCACACACTCCGTGGGCCACGCAACACGGGCGTCATTCACGAGCTCCATGACACGCTCTGTAATTTCCTCGGTCGGCATGTACAGCGAGATGTCATATGCACGGAGGAGATTGCTTGCTATCGTTATAGATTGACACACCGCCTTGATGCGCCGCACCACGCTAGAGGAGTTCCATAGCGAAATCGAGTCCTCCCAGAGCGAAGAGTCCATTAAGCCGTCGCCAATGAGTAGCGGCTGTAAGTTTGCGGGGAGCGAAAGACCTGATACCTGGTGGGGAGAGGCCCGCATAGACGATCGGCTTCGTGTGCGGCTATGGCTGTGTGCGCGCGCAATGTGGTCTTTGAGCTGGCGATGGTGCCGACTATGAGTGTCATTGGGCTTCGAGAAATGCTCCTTCCAGTCAAGCCGAAGGAACACGCCGTCGTCGACTGCACGAATGGCATGCCCGAGACTCGCTATCGTCTCCGCATCAACCGCACGGAGCTGCTCCATGGTCGTGATGCGCAACCTAGAGAGCATGCGGGAGAGGTTCCATCCCGAGTTTGCGACATCAGGAAGGTTATGGTCCAGAAGCGCGCTTTGGATGATGGCACGCTGGAACACGGGTCGGGTCTGGTTATCCACAGACAGCAGGTGGCACAGTATATCAGCGCCACCAGATGATATACCGAATACTGTGATGTTTCCAGGATCGCCGCCAAATTCGCCGATGTGATGATATAGCCATTCCATCGCCTTTCTTTGGTCACGAAGGCCTAAATTCCGGAAACCGTCAGTCCGGAATATAACCGTGAAACATTAAAGTGACATGCCGTAGTTCCCAGTACCTTCTTCTCCGGCAGCCTTGTTGTCTTCTCGAATCATGGGACTAGCAGCAAAGCCAAATAAACCAATCCGGAAGCTGGGTTTGCGGGGGTACATACAATCAGGGAAAGGATCAGGTATGTGAAAGATCCGTACTCACTTGAACGTAACGATTATCACCGGTTTGTCCATGTTCAGACTTTTCTGTACCAGCGGCCCGCCATCGTAGACCCAGCTCGAACCACTCCCCCTGTCTCCGCCGCTAATTAAAGTGATAGATGTGAGCAAGGGCGACATTCAGTTTAAATTAGAACGTACCCATGCACCCATAGCATGACCGGTACGCGAGACTGAGGAGTAAGCCCTGCTGGACAAGTAATATTAAGATTTAAGCATTCAAACTCGTCTGACTTGAGGATCTGCTGCGGGGCCAGATCCTCGCTAATCCCAACCAGAGTCTCTTCAATAGGCCGTCTAGACCGAGGCTGTGGACAGATTGGTCTAGATCCGAACGCAGGTGAGACGGGCAAATGAATTTGATAATCGGAAAATGAAAGCATACCCGTGGTGCGAGGCATCAACTACTGGAGGATAAGTCTTCAATAGCGTTGACTGGCGGAAACGGGCAGGTATGGAAGCATATTTAATGCCCAAATATTGGTGTATCGGTGCGTCTGGGGTCGATAGAGGATGATCGACACCACAGAACTTTGTCTTCAGTAACGCGTGGTAGAGATGGGGAACAGCGGGATGGCGTGGCTTCTGCGCCGACGGCATGGTGAACAGAGGTCGAAGGGGTTAGAAGTTATAGGAGAACGAGGCCTACGGGCAGGCGAGGATTCTGGGGGAAAGATGAAGTTGGTTGGAAGGAGAAAACGAGACATCTTGTAATGTGTGAATAGGGTGTGCTTCCACTGCCACTCTATGGTTTCGATCGATCCCATTAGGTGGAAAGCACCAAAAAACTGAGACTCCCTTCCCAGATAGGCAACTCACGACACGCTACACGTGATACTGATTTAGGTGATGAGTCCAGTGCTTCCGTTGGCTGTTGGGAAGGTCCGAAGTTGACAGGCCATGCGTGCACAATGATTACCTTGCATATACTGGAACTATACTTAAGAGGTCAAAGGCCGAATGTGGCGGCAAAAGGGAGCTCCGACATTTGTCTAAAGTTGACGTTGACGATGAGCACATTGACTCCAATTTAGAGAACTGCGGAACTCACCTATTCAATGCGTACCTCCCAAGCCAAAACTCAGCGGAGACAGGTATAGCGGTCTTTGGTCGCAGAAAACAGGTGGCAATGCTAACTTTGAATAGTAATATTAGTGGGTGGGATGATGGCTGTTGCTTCCCTCGAAAAGGGTTGATCATTCGCCGGAGACTTCTCAAAAGTCCGTGGAAGTTAAGGGGACCTGCTGATACAGAGATCAGGCGCAAGGTGTACGGAGTTTTATTGCCCTATCTATCCATGATCAGTGGGTGGTACAATTGCTGCATTGTCACAATCGCCCACCTTCCGTGCTAAGATCGAACCGATCTTTGAAGATTAAGCAACGACGTTTAATAAGGATAACAGAATGATCTGTTTACTTGATAAGCTTGGAAAGTAGAATACGTTGTCATAAACGCACCTTATAAAATGTTTACAGATCCGAGGAAAGGAGACACTCTGACGATGGTCACATAACTGGCATGACAACCAAACACTTTCATTGTATTTGGACGCTACAGTGCACAATTACGCATAACGTGAACTCGTAGTCAGTCCCAGAATGTAGTATCTGTGTATATCGATAACGAGATCGGACAGTATACATACAATCCCTTCAAGACGCGGTGTTTCGAGAATCTGAGAATACACAGCGCCCCATATGTGTTGCGATGTGACTGGAACTTCTAAAGAGTGGACCTAGTCCCGAGGTATGGAGGATAGCTTATGGATGAAGTTAAAGGCAACAAATTGAATGACTCCTTATCACTCCCTCGGATATCTCCTCAAAATCATCGGCCCGAACAACCCGATATATATGGGGTTAACCTTTCCTCGCCAATTGCAAATTGAACCGCAACAGAGTGGACAAACTCAGAGCGTTTCTTGTAAACTATTCAGATTCTAAACAGCTGTGATAAGTGTCAGCAAACAATATGCAATGGAACTATGAAACCTTTCACGGAATAGCTACATTAACTTCAGGTCCATGTCTCCGGCGCATACCTTTTACTAGTTTCGTTCAAGCCGCTTCACATATCCAATACTAATTAAATTACATAACAATCAATTTTGAACTGCTAAGTTGATACAAAAAGGATGTCCGCTAAAATGGTGTAACTAGAGTTACATTCGTCAAAATTTGGATGAATTGGGAATCAGGAGCGACTTTTATGGGCCACATGTCGTCCTCGTCAGGTGTCAGGATCTAGGGTTTCTTCGAATTTGGGATCCAAATTGTTGATGAATGAAATAAGATAGTTCTTGAGCTCGTCATAACCATAGGTTTGGGCGACATCGGAACTGTGATACTAGTACCATGAGCACCTGTTGTAACGGCAGTCATTTTTTTTCACATACTGATCCCAAAATGTCTGTTTCGACCGTTTCTTAACTGAAACATTGCCATGTAATGTTAGTGTAGCTTCATCAGAAAAGGAAAGAAGAAGTTTACTATAAGACCAGGCATTTTGTCGAGAAGCTAATGAATTGAGGAGGAGCCGGCGTCGAGCTTGAAATATGATGTCGCCCGACAGAGCTGCAAGCCTTTTGAACTGAGGAGCATATGCGCTTTTAATGCCGGTGTCAAATGGACATCCAGCTTGCTGGTCGTCAGGATAGTAAGCTGCCATCAGTTCTGCGGTAGAAGAGGACGCTCTTGGAAGACGTTGCTATGGTTCAAAAGTAGGGTGAGCCAACCACACAGCAGGGGAGGAGTAATAGATCAACAACACAGGGGTTGCACTCGAGAGTGCAAAAATCGTTCCATCTTCATCAGAAGTGCCTGTGTAGAAATTGAGCTTAGTCTGGCCGACTTTTACAGCGTCTTATTGATAACGCCCGGCTACCTGCAATGAATGGAACATTTGCAACATTGCCTCTCAAGACACTGAAATGCGGGGTTCCTTGAGGAACACACCGTTTACTCGAGGAAGCCAGGGTAGGTTCATAGACTGTTGGAAAAAGAGACATGAAGTGTTGTGTTATAGAGGGGAAAAGATTGTCAAACCTACTGAAATCCATCCAAGATACTTTGTCAATCGCTGCCTGAAGAGTGGCGTAAGAAACAGTACAGAGACAGCTCAGGTTGTCCGATGCAGTTGCACAACCAGTTTCGGAGACGATCGTGTCATAATTTTTCTGGGTATTCGCATGGTCTCCGACGGGGATCATAGAGTCAGATTGCATGAGTGCCCCACGAAACAAGGCCTCATTATCGCCATCGTTGGTGACCATATGCGGAGCGACAGACTGCGCTCCGGAGAAATCACCCCAGCTATTATGATTATGTTCGGTTTAGCGCGAAACCATGGCGTATATTATGACATAGGTGGGATCTCCCCCGAAGCCGCGGATATGCTTCTGGACCCATCTTAAAGCTTCGCGTTCTGTACCGTTTCATACTTGTAGATCAGTGATGGTGAATGGGTAGATTGAGTAAGCGATTCAGTCCTGTAAACCAAGGTTGCCTACTCCGGCATCTTGAACTTCCTTGGAAGCAAGAAATCCGAATCTAGAAAGTCTGCATGACGCTTTCAGCATCCTCCAATACATCGCGAATGGTAGAGCCGCACCCATAGTTCATGCTTACGTATATAACTGGGGTTTTGAGGTCGACTGAGCGATCGACCACACTACTTCCATAATACGCGCTCCTGGGATTGAAGTGTTACGGTCAGCTGGTATTTCCGACAATAAATATAAGGGTTTCGCACCAGGATGTGCCATCAACTTGAAATGCACCTTGGAAAACAACCAGCATTAGTATTACTGTAGAGCGATTAGACGTAAGAGGAAACCAACTGCCAGGCATAAACTGTGTCGAAGGTCAATGACCGCAGTAGCAAGTAAAGAATGACAACATACTACAACCACTGCGAGTTCAGAGGTCGACGTTGCTGTTGCAGGCGTGATGATATTGATAGCCAAACGTGTGGTCAGGGTTAATTAACCTGATAGTATTTCAAAGTGGGCGACTCAAAGTCATCAGCGTCCGAAAACTCGGCACTAAAGATGGGGTTTTTGTTTGATGCTCTAGTGGAAACGTACGGTGGCTGAGCATATGGGATGCCCAAAACATGAACAGTTTTACCGTCCGAAGCGGTCTTTCCTGTGACCTTCACACCATCCACTTAAACAATGGGCTCCAATGTCGCAGTCAAGCTGGCCCAAAGGCAAGAATCACTTGGGATATTGGAATAAACATGATGGAGGGCCTCGAAGGCTGCGGTTTGCTGTTCCCCTGAGACCTTTAAGTAGTTCTCCCTGGGATATCTATCCATTTAGGTTTTTCCGACTGTCAATCCTTAGACAATGCTTAGATTAAATTAATTTAAAGAATTCATCCTGACATCAAAATTGATTAGATTGCTGATGACTAAATAGATAAGATAAAAGATGATATGTCTCATAACGAAAGTTCGACAGCTGTGCCATGAGTGAAGAGGCGCAAGCAAACTGGGTCAACATCACCGAGATTTCATACGCATCCAAATTCACTATCAAAGCAATCCCACCAATTAATCGGTATCAAGCGCAAACTTCTGATTTTGTTACAAGTTGTATCTTCCATTTGTAATTGTACCCTCGAAGGTTTGATAAGACATGGAATTATCCTCGAACCCTCACCACCTTCCGTTTCCCTTTCTGTGCTCCAGGCACACCGGGTGCAGGCCCTGCACCGGGAATTGGGGCTTCTGTAGCGTTCATGCCAGCCTTGACGGTCTCAATGAGAACGCCAGTTGAGATCGCTGGAGAATATTGAGAAACTCGGCTGGAAAGGGAAGGATGAGGTTCGGGGGGAATGGGAAGACAGCGGCCTCCTATTTGTTTGGGCTGGGGGGCGGTAGGCGACTTGGATTTCGTCTGTGCTGGCTGTTTGCCTTTGCTCGTAGCGCTTGTGGGTTTTGAAGGCGGCGGAGAGGCAGCGTTCGTCGGAATAGTGTTGTACGGGGGCTTCGGGGCATTGTCAGGCTTGAGACCCTGTATTTGCATGCAGATCAACTCCAGGAGCTGTTTCTCTGCAAAGATTGGCAGCGCGTCGTTGGAGTGGGTCATAACGAGTCAGAAAAAAATAGCGTACTGGTCTTTACGGCAGGGTTAACAAGTCTGCCGTCCTTCTTCCATTGCACACGTACCCGACCAGGATTCTCCCAGTCGCGCGGATGCGACTTTGCGACCTCATGTAGTGTACTGAGGCCTAATCGATGTGCAGCGTCAGCAATATCTTTGCTGAGTGGCCACCACAAGCTCTTTGCACGCGGCAAACGGCGCTGGCCCGTCCCATAGGGGCGTTTAGCGTCGACATATATGGGATAGATGCATGTCCATCTGTGAAACTCGATCAATCCTTTTTAATCTCGCGTCAAAAACGAAAATGCGCGAACGATTTGTAGGGTGTGATATCCAGGGTTGTGCTTGGTTCTGAGCGATTCGTTCCAGAAGGTGCTGGCTTAGATTGTGCTTTGGCTGAAGGTGAGGCAGGGCCAGCTTGCTGGGACGGCTCGAACTCGTCGTCCGATATGTACATTTCCTCCAGGAGGGGGCCGCGTGTGCCAGTGTTGGGAAGGACATGGGTAGGAAGCGGGAGCTCGGTGTCGTCGTCAAACTCATCCTCCACAATGGCTGCTCTGCGGGACATGACTAGATATGAGTGAGTTGCTGGGCGATCGTTGTCGTACGAGCCTGAGTCGTCGAAGTCACTAGTTTCCCACGTCCCCTTTCTTCTTGTTCATGACCTTCAGATGATTTACTGTTCGTCAAGGCTGGCAACGACGATATGTTTGTATGCAGAGCTCCTTATACTATCTTATTGTGGTCTTACGATGCTTCAGAACATTATTGGCCTTAATCTCCCTTGTGCTCGCCGCCGATGACAATACCACCACAGGGCCCATTAATGATACCCACCCAGGACTCAAATGCACTCCATTCGGTGAATGTCAACCATGCCCAAAGTCCCAAGTATGCTCTCTTTTGTCAGTTTAGACCTAGATTATAATTTTGTCTAGCTTTCAGAGCCATTTTGCCAACCCTTTGGGAACAGACGCCTCCTGCACTGCGTAAACGCCACGTCTTCACGTGCCCCTTCACAACATCCTCCCCCTCCCAGCTCTCTGCACCCAGGAAATATAGATTCAGACATCGACATCGATATCGGCGTGAACATCACTTCATTTATGACGGAACATCCCGAGGGCGAGACACCCGCTTGGGAATCCTGTGGACGCATTGTCGCGCAAGAACGTGCAGACTTTTTCGAATTTGTAGCATGCAACATCCTCTTCTCTGCCATTGCCCTCGTTGTACTCTTCGCACGCTCGAAGCGCCTCCGCGCACTACAGGCAAGGCAGTTGGCTGCTCGTATTGGGATCATCCGCGGGATACCGGTAGGACAGAGGAGATAGAGATAGTTATTCTTATTCATTGGTGATATTAATAGGTGAGCAAGCTTCCTCGTTGTCTGTGAGATGATATTCGATATTGACCTCACGACCTGTCAGTTGTAAAGTACTTTGACGGTGATGATGTTAATAAACTCTGCTCCGGTTGCTCTTAAGCATAGCGACCTGGTTGGAGGTAGAGAGGAGAGGAGTCTATTAAGAGCTTTTGAAGCCTGGAGTCGATTCCGCAGCGCAGATTTGCGTCGAATTGGCAGATCTAACGCATGCCTATTCATAGACTGATTTTCATTTTGTCGACCGTAATTGGCCACTGGCCTGGTTCATACTCAACGCCGTTGGCACAAGCTCTTACTAGTTATTCCATGTACACTTGCACAAATTGCCAGGCTTCCCAGTTGGAATATTTGTCCTTATTTGTTATTAGGATATTTTAGGCGACTGGGCGCTTGTCCTGCTTATTGTTTTGCTTTCATGGCCAAAATTCTCTTCTTCCAAGTTTCACATCGCTTATCAAGCCCTGGCATATTTTTTATGCTGTTGTCAGAGTCCAGACAATTGGGAGACTTGGAGGAGGCCATGACAGATGTCGTGTAACACACGTGGCTGTGTGCACTGCCATGCGTATGCGCAAACACGAAAACTAACTTACCCCTCTGCAACAAGTACGTGCAAGTACTTCGACGTCGACGAAGCTCTGGCGCAAGCATTTATTGGTCTTCATCGGGAATATCATGACATCATAGTTTTTGTTGACATGAATACTGGAGTAGGACAATGGAACAATGGCGTTGAACCTGCATGTCATTATCCCCGCGATCAATCGATTATCCCTTATAAGCGCGTTGTGGCCAACGCACCTTCTTCCCTATATAAGGAGGCTGTCCCTGTTCCTCAACCAGCAACAGTTTCATTTCATAGGAGATCCCCTCCACCACACTCCCTATACAACACTCACGCACTCCTTGCCTTCTCCACACATGCACACAGTCATGTTCGTGTCCTCTTTCATTTCTATCCTGTCTTGGCTCTCTTTGGTGTCTGCGGCACCCCTCTGTGGACTGGTTCCACCAAAACAATCAGCTAATACCACCGTTGCGGTCAGTACCGCGTCGGGAAACGCGTCAACGGTTGACTATGTTGCGGCGGCTTGGTACGCTGGTTGGGCGAACTCTACTCTCCCCCCGAGCAGTATCTCGTGGCAAAAATATACTCATATGACCTTTTCTTTTGCGTATGTATCTGTACTATGTTGCAATAGCCTCCTGATGCTGATTTTCCCTCTATCGATAGTGTTACAACGGGCGATGAGAGTATACTTTCGTTGTCCGACTCCTACGGCGACAATCTCCCGGAGTTTGTAACTCTTGCGCATGCGAACGTACGCTTATCTCCCCCGATCTAATATAGGGGTGCAATCATTAACGTTAACTTCGATAGAACGTCAGCGCTTTGGTGTCAATCGGTGGATGGACGGGCGGAAAGTTTTTCTCCAACTACGTCGCAACTGCCGAAAATCGCACCAAGTTCGTCGCAGCCTGTGTCAATTTAACCCAAGTGTATAACCTGGATGGTCTTGACTTCGAGTGAGCATTTTACTTCGTGGGTACACACATTTTATTAAGCACGATTATACAGCTGGGAGTACCCCAACAAACAAGCCGAGTGCAACCAGATTAGTGCTAATGATACATCCAACTATCTGGCATTCCTTCAAGAACTTCGCCTACAATTGCCCTCTGCATATCTTACACTTTCGGTTGGGATGACACCATTCAATGATGAGAACGCCAACCCTTTAGGGAACGTCTCTGCCTTTGCTGACGTTGTCGACCACATCGGTCAGTTACACTCTCAATGATTTGGGGCTGCAGTGTTGACTGATTGGAATAGCTATTATGAACTACGACGTCAATGGACTCTTCAACACGGTTCAAAATGTCGGGCCAAACGCTCCTTTGCAACTTTCTCAATGCATGAATGAAACGGGCGCGCTGTCGGCGACTTCAGCTGTTCAAGCATGGACAGCAGCTGGGATACCTGCTAGCAAAGTATGTTTTTGGCAATTGTGACTCGATCTCCATGAATCCTGGCTGACCTGCGTGACCAGATTGTTCTTGGTGTCCCTTCTTATGGCCACAGCTTCTTTGTCCATGAACAGGATGCCATCGTCAATAACCAGATTGCGCTCTATCCCCCCTTTGATCTCCAACAACAACCGTTTGCCCCTGGGGAAGACGCTAGCACGAACTCGACCAGTAAGTGTTTGGACCTGATGTCATGGTTAATCGCTTATATGAGTGTTTCTCGATAGCCGATGTGTGTGGTAATATGAATGCTCTGGGTGGCATCTACACCTTTGCACAAATGATCTCCACTGGCTTCCTTGATACAACAGGCGAAGCCGCGAGTAATGCCTCCTACCTGTTCGATAACTGCACTCAGACGGTACGTATCCTATGGTCATCCAGACGGGGTGGCATTCATCCTTTTCATTCTCTTTAGCCATATGTGTATAGTCAGACTTCGCAGGTCATGATATCTTATGACAATGCGCAAAGCTTCGGTATGTTTGTTTGTTTGTTCGAATGAGACGTTGAGCCATTCGTTTCTCATTCCAATTTGTGTTACAGGGGCCAAAGGTGATTTCATTGTTGCAAACGGTCTCCGAGGCTTCGCCATGTATGATGCTGCGGGAGACTACAATGATATCTTGCTCGATGCTATCAGCGATGCTATGCTTGATGGAGACTGCAACTGTTGAAGTTGAAGCTCTCCTGCCTCTGGCGTTGCTGTTTATGTATAACTTCCACAACAGCTTCATATATAGTATTTTATGTATTAACTGTATTGTCTTGAAGATGTACTTAATAATAAATTGCTTCATAGATGCTTATGACTGTATATTTGTTGCCTTCTTATTCAGTAAATGAAGTAGGCGCGAGTCGCGCGACATAATAGGCAAGTCGCGTCGCGTCGTGCCAAACCGGTCAGGTGACCTATCAATAATGCCTCACTTAATTTGCTTCTCGACTCTCGTCGACTGCCTCTACAAGTCCTTTATAAAGTTTTCTTGTCACTACACGCTCTTTCCCAAGGCTCCGAGTCTGTGGGGAAGTACGCTTCACGTGAAGATC
This sequence comes from Tephrocybe sp. 9980TJB, assembly GCA_018220975.1. Lineage (NCBI taxonomy): Eukaryota > Fungi > Basidiomycota > Agaricomycetes > Agaricales > Lyophyllaceae > Tephrocybe > Tephrocybe sp. 9980TJB. The sequence goes on from JABAJU010000179.1 coordinate 13,641, forward strand.
TGCCACATCAAGGTGTGACCCATGACGAAGTCGAAAAGTCGCAGACCGTGGAGCAACTACACTGTTAACGTTTCTCATGTCTACCAAACACATCTTCCCCTCAGCAGATGGACTGGTGCTCAAGGCGCTCAAAGGTGCAGTAGCTCTCAATCCATCTCTTAGATTGTAAGTAACTCTTTCATCTGCATGCTACAACTTATAGTTCAAATGATTCATTAGGCATGCAGCCTCAAAGTCAGTGTATGTATTCGAAGAGCCCCACGCCCCAGGAAACACACAGCCCATCTCTCGTACAAATTTTGCTGTCATTTCAGGTGGCGGAGGTGGACATGAACCTGCACACGCAGGGTATACTGGACCTGGAATGCTCTCAGCATCTGTTTCGGGAGACATATTCGCGAGCCCTAGTGCCAAACAGATCCTGCAGACCATAAATCTCGCATCCTCCTCTGGCACCATTGTGTCCGAAACGGACCAAACCAGTAAGACCACTTGGAAAGACGTTCTATTGATCATTAATAACTACACGGGAGACCGTCTTAATTTTGGCCTCGCGATTGAGAAAGCCTTGGCTTTTTCACATATGAAGGTCGAAAGCGTTGTTGTCGCAGACGATGTGTCTTTACTTCGCCCTACCTCTGATTCTGAGCCTATGCAGCGCAAGAGTTCCGTTGGCGCACGCGGCCTTGCTGGAAACATTCTTGTCTGTAAGATTCTGGGAGCTTTTGCTCAAAGAGGAAAAGATATTGCGCAGGCCAAGATACTTGGCGACGCAATCGTGGATAACTTGGCCAGTGTCGGCGTTGGGCTGGAGCATTGCCATGTTCCTGGTCGAGAGCCGAGATCGGGTAGCACGACGATGATGGGAGAGGGCGAGTGTGAAATTGGTTTGGGGCTTCACAATGAGCCTGGGGTTTCCCGCAAGAAGATGGAGGGACCAGCAAGTCTTGTCGCTGCGATGCTTAACATTATCCATCAATCAAAGGTCCTCGAGAACAATGCCATTTCGAACAATACTACTCGGGCAGTTTTATTCATCAACAACCTGGGTGGCTTATCACAGTTAGAACTAGGTGCCGTTCTCGCTGAAGTTATGGAACAATTAGGTGGGCCCTCAATATCATCCGAATGACCCAGAAAAACTAACATCGACCTTGCTTGAAGTTTCAATGAATATCCGACCGTTGCGAGTATATTCATCTGCTTACATGACCTCCCTGAACGCTCCGGGGTTCTCAATCTCAATTCTGAATTTGTCCAAAGTCGAACGAATACTTGAGGAATCTGCCGCTTGGACTTCCTCAGTGACTATAGTGGATCTTCTTGATGACCCCACGGAGGCTGTTGCGTGGGTTGGGGCCCGTACCTGGCCTGTGGAAGGACATCATGTTTACGAAACTGGAAAAGCTAATTGCCTTGCAACGCCCAAACCATCCCTTCCTCCGGAGCAAAATAGGCATGCCAGAGAAAAGCAAGACTCATCTGGAGTGGTAGAGCAGAGCATTAGGTCTGCCTGCGAAGCCGTCCTTTTGCACCAGGATGAAATGACAGAATTCGACACTATTCTCGGGGACGGTGACTGCGGGGATACATTTGGTGCTGGCGCACAAGGTGGGAATAGACTCGATAAATGGGTTCCATCTGACCTCGCGTCTCACGTTTTAGCAATAATCAGTATTCTGGACAAACGAGAAATCAGTCTAGAAACCATGGAGCCATTTGAACTTACCAAGTTGATTGGTGACATACTTGAAGACCAGATGGGAGGAACCATCGGTGCTTGTAAGTTTGTGTTTAGGGGATCGATGTACCCTAATGGTTCTCCAGTATTTGCGATCTTCTTTACCGCATTAGCGACTGCACTCAAGGATGCAGATCGACCTACAACACTGCAGCACTGGGCTGGTGCGCTGGACTTAGCATTGCAAGCCTTAAGAAAGTACACGCCAGCAAAACCAGGCGATCGTACACTTCTCGACGCGTTAGCCCCGTTCTGCCAAATTCTCGCCCTGAAGGACAGCACCCTCGTAGAAGCTACAGATGCTGCCAAAAGAGGCGCCGAGGGAACCAGAACAATGCAGCCGGTTCTAGGAAGAGCCGCGTATATCACGATTCCGAGGGGTATGGAAAACTTACCACCTGATCCTGGCGCATGGGGAGTTTGGGCCATTGTCGATGGGATTTGCAGAAGCCTTACCCGTTGTGAGTAGGCTGTGGCACTGATGCAGAGCGTTGAATGTTCATCGACATGGTATGAACACTAACGAAACCCACATGAACAATTTTGGAGCTTTGGAGGGGGCTGAATGACTAGTACTGTATGTATACCATGTAGTGTTATAGGTTTCAATAAATATAAAGTTGTATATTTTGCTTTCATTTAAATTGAGTTCCAATGTAAGAATGCATTCCAAAATCAAAATCTTGGCGCTATGTAGATATAGAGAGATTATGGAGCACTATAAAGATATATGGAGACACTATGCATCAGCAAAGTGTGATTGACATGATCAGCCCTGATCAACACTAGCCAGTACTGGCCAGAGCCCCAGAGCCGCCAGTTAAGGTATATGTTAGGGCAATACAGTCAATACCACATGCCAGATCCAAGAAAAATATACAAGCCAGAAACAGACAATCAACCAAGTAACCTAGATAAAATGAAAGAGAAAAGAGAAAAGAACGAGTGCTATTAGTAGTATACCCTCACACTCCCTTAAATCTTTGCAATAGTAATCTTCGGCCTGAGCGTCACAGTGATCTTCGGAATTGCGAAGTTGCCTGGTGGTTGGGTTGTGCTTCGGAGTCGCCTTCTTTTAGCATCTACTAACGGTGGTCCCTGACGGCTAGTTCAACAGTGTTTTCCTAGCGTTTCTAGTCGAATTGTTGCGCGACATCGAATATGTCGGGCATGTTCATGAGCCCCCTTATTTTTCAGCAAGAAATTTATTTTGCGAGTTCACCAGTTGGTTCGACGTGAGCGCCGGGGGCTGTGTATTGATGACTAGAAGATATAAGGGTCAGTAGAGATACGGCAAAGAAAAGACGAGGAAATTCACCCTGTTTTTTCCATGTTCTTCTTGCGTCAACGAAATAATATGGAGGGCACGAACAGAGCTGCTGACGCTGCTACAGTAAGAATTGATGCTGAGATATTGACCGCCACGGATACGGCCTCTGAAACGACAGAGGCTAGCTGCTTCATTGAGCCCTTGTTCGAGTCATTGTCGCCGTTAGGAGTGTTTTTAAAGATATTAGATTCCTCGCGAGGGATGCGCCCCATGATGACTTCGCGCAGACATGCCTGTCAAATTTCGGTTATGTTTTTATCTTCCTGGTCGCGCTTAATCTTCTCCGAAACAAATGCATCGAACTCGAGGCAAGCCCTGTAGAAACGGAAGTCGTAGGGCGGTGCTAAGGGATCCCAACTAAGGAGGGAGGGAAGGGCAGCTGCAAGAGGCTGACAGGTCGAATGCTGAGGGATATGAGGCTCGACATCAGAGTTGGGTTTGCTGAACGTTGTGGTTGCGTTTAGCAGTGTCGATATTGAGGATGCGAGAGATGGGAGAATGGGGTAAGGTGAAGCGAACAAACCAGCATCGTAGGCCGGTGGCAAAGATAATGTCGGTTGCGGAGTGGTGGGGACGAGGGCGAAGGACAGCGAGCTGCGAGGGTGATTCTTCGGGATACGCCCGAGCTTGACAGGAGGAGGGCATAATGTCGGTGGCGGCGTGATGGATGTTGAGGGGATGAGAGGGAAGGGCAGTGTACTGCGAGGGAGATTCTTCTGGGTGGATTCTAACTCGACAGAAGGAGTCGATACTGTTGGTGGCAGAGTGACAGATGTTGAGGGGACGAGGGGGAAGGGCAGCGTGCTGCAAGGGAGATTCCTTGGGGTGCACCCTAACTTGACGGTAGTAGGAGCCGCTGAAGACGTCGATTGAGGAGGGCTGGGTAAGGAAGGTTGCGCCGGGAAGACGTTGAGGGTTTGGATGGGTATATGGTCCTCCATGTTGATGTCCATGTCATAGAGAGAGAGGTTCTCCATCGCAATGACAGGATCAATGTATTCTGTGTGAGCGTGCACATGCTTAGAATTGTTGGTGAAGGAATTAGTAAAGATCCCTCACCAGCCATGACGATCCGTCGTCAACCCTTCATTGCCCCTCCCATGGGGGACGGAATGGGGACTTAGGGCGCAAGAGGAGGAGGAGGGGAGGGAGTGACGGGAGGAAGAGCAACGGGGGACTGGGCGAAGGGAGAAGTTGGGGAGGGGTGCTGTGTATGCTTTAGAGCTATGTCTTAACCTTGTCATATTGCTGATAGACGGGGCTAAGAAAGAATTGGGGATCGCGTTTGGGCGTTGACGCCGCTCTTATATTTTGCTAGCGTGTCAGCCGCTGAAGGATTGGAAGTTACCATGTGGCGAGTGAGAAGGAATACAGAGGCTGACATCGGTTTGGTTGAGCAGATAGACCACTCAGGGAGTAATTATTAACAATTTCTTGTTATTTTTACGCACCTGTCGGCTTTTGCAACAATGCTTTCGTATCTCGAATGGTGCTGTATTATGCATATTTTTTTTATTGTTAAAGATGTTGCAAACTGTAAGCTAGGATGCGCACCTACTGTCAACTCAGTCGCACCATGAGAAATGTTTACAGTCGTATGATAGACAAATAAATAGCTGGCAGGCCTTTAGTGCTCAAGTTTCGTTGTTCAGAGAACCATTATTGCAGAGCTGGAAGCTTCAGGACGGCTGGTCTAGATTTGTTATTACAGTTATCTATGGTATCAGGTTGAAAGCAGTAACAATATGAACAGCAAAGTCCCATGGCGGATTACAGGTCGAAAAAAGTCCAAAGCACAAGAAAGCGTCATCATGGTTGTGGTCTCGGCGATGGTATAGCAAGACTCGAGGCTATGGGTCAAGAGATGAGGGGCATTGTGAAAGTATATTGGTTATGTTCACTCACCACTACCTTCCAACTCCAACAGATATCCTATCACGCCTTCGTTCGTCCAACCATTCCTCGACGCATCTTCTCTCTCATTCTCTGACGTTGTGTAGTAATGATCGTGAATTCCGGTGTTATGCAGTTGATACAACGGCACCCGACCCTTTCCAGGCGTTGGATATACATATCCTAGAATTCCCTCGAGGTGATATCCTCTCCGCTTGATCGCCCAATCTCTGTCGTCGACGGATGTGGTGAGGAAGTGGTCTGTGAGTCCAATCGAATATAGCCGGTAGAGAGGGACAGTTTCTCCAAAAGGAGAAGGACTTGTGTAGACATAGCCCGTCGAAGTACCCTTGGGCCCTTCGACTGAAAACCCATAAAAATGGAGGAGGTAAACAATTTCCGAGGCATTGGTGGAGTAGACGTGATCAACAAGGTCTGTCTGCATTGCAGACCATATTCGCGCGGTCCCTGCAGGATCTCTTGACTAGGAAAGTGTGAACTTTTTAATGTGGAAGGGAAACATGACGTAGTACTAACTTGAATGTCACTGCTGAGAACAGATGGTAGAAGCGACGCGATGAAAAAATTCGTTAGGAAAATTGTGAGCCTCATGGCACCGAACTGGTGGTATAAAGCTTTGTTGGCCCGTTATTTGGCGTTCACGGGGCACAGGTGTCGGGTCAAGCACTGGACTTTTCCATCATGCAAGCTGGCGGACCAGCTGCCAGACAAGTGGATCACATGATCCTGTGACAACCGTTATAATGATGGGGTCACAAAAATTAAAAGAGCTACACGCGTCGAATCCTTTGATACAACCTTCACGCGCCACTACCAAAATGTCTAAAAATTTGCCTAACTTGCGCAGATCTGTTTGCTTTGTCAGAACATTATCGATTCAATCATCAACCTCGTCCTTGGATGTACCTTCAAAGCCATTACTCAAACACCACAAGATTTCAAATGATATAGCGAGTTCGAAACCTGATTTCAAAAATTCTCAAGTCGGAAAAAGAACTAGAATAAGAGGAACGCGTGGAAAACTCAAGCTTATGACTGAAATGCCTCTTGTCATTCTCCTCAAAACGTTAGGTGACCTCGAACCCGCAGACCTTCACTTGTCCCGAGCAAACAAGTCCCTTCGTAATATTCTGCTGGATCGTAAGACCAATTTTGTCTGGACACAAGTGAGCATATTCATTGTGCACGCTTCATATCAACTTACTCCTTCAGGCATTCCAGGTTATTAGGAAAAATCCGCCTCCCGAATTACCAGATGATATGACCTACCCTCATTATGCCCTATTATTGTTTGGAAATGAATGCCATGTCGGTATTTATCGTTTGTGATGTTCAATTAATGAATTGTGGTTCAATGCAGGGGTGTTGCTAGCCCTAATTTCTTTCTTTAGGCTTAAAAAATAAAAAGCGATTGGCCAGAATCATTTTCAGAGACAAACGAAGCCAATGATACCACTGCTGTATAATGTTCTTGACGTCTTAGCATACGTCTTAACACAGAAGGCTTTGTGAGGCATAGGCTTCTCGCCAAGAGGAAATGCGGAAAGATGATCTTGAAAAGAGGAAGTATACGTATGTCTCCATCCTAGGGGAGTGAATATTTCTGAATGAATGTTGCAGGATCTTCGAAAGGCTTAAGAAACAAGGTGCGTATTTATTGATACTATTGTTTGCGATGTTCGATGAACAAGCTCTCCAGGCTCGGGTTCAGAATTGGACTCTTTGGGCTCTCGAGAATTCTCAAGCCTCCCCGGAGTCAACAAGGCCCAAGCGTTGACCGAATGGAGTGTTGTCCGATGAATATGTCGATACACAGCCGTATCACTCTTCCGTTCCAGGGCTCGCGGATCTTTGCAACGAGGAGCCTTTCAAGTCCCTGATTTCTCGACTCTCATCGACCACAACCTTACTCAAGGAGAGGTTGATGTACATAGGAACGAGATCGCAAAGATCTCTACTATGTGGGTGGAAGCGTGATCCAAGGAACTGGAAGTGTTACTTCCTTCTGAGTATTCGTCTCTCAATCTCGCGCCCATGTTCTTTCGCTGCTTTTGGTCCACAGACTCGATATCTTATACAAGAGTTTTAGAGCACAATTGCCTCTCGAACCACAGGAAGACTCTGAGGAGGAGGATGAACTGTATGATCTTCCCATTCAAGAAAGACCTTGGAACTGGGGTAGTACTCAAGTAACGTTCGATGAAGATGCATCCAAATGCGCGAGTAAGCTCATTTCGATATGCGGTGCGGTCCTTCGAGTATTCAAAGCGGAAGATATGGATGCGCTCGATTGCAGGGTAGAGTGCATACCTTGTGTGCAGAATAAGCGGTTAGCCACGAAATGGACATCAGCGGTGCGTTCCATGTTGTAGAAGTGCATCCTCTTCCATTCAATAAGCGCTAGATCTACCACGAAATGGAAAAGCATTATATACAGCCTTGGAACGGACCTCGATGGAAACTGTTGGAGGATGCAAAGGAGATAGCATCGGTGAAATCTCAGGACATCTCGATGCGCGATCCGTACTTGGTCAAATTACCTCGACCCAAAGGGCGAATAGAAGGAGTACTATTTGACTAATGCCTATGAATACTTAGAAATACTTAGATTTATCAGAGTGAAGACACGCCAGGAGCCTATGAGAGGAGATATTTCATGTAGTCAAATGTTTCTTAGAGCTTTCCCTTTTGTCCTCAAAGTGATAGTCATGCCTGGCGCAAAGCCCAGACACATCAAATCAAGCTCTGAAGTCATCGTAATAAATTCTCCGAGTTTGTTGAATGGACATTGTTTCGACTGTGACGCCTTGGCAAGCCGAGAGCAATCCATACACATTATACTAATAGTACTTTAGTACACTTGGTCTCTCAGCCGTGTGACGCGGTGCACTGCCACAAGAATAGGGTTTCTCCTCACCAAGTTACACGATGTCCAGCGTTCTACCAACACATAATTCCGACTCTGAAGATGAGGACTATATTCCTCCTGTCGAAGCGGGTAATAGTCTGAGCTCATCTCCTGCAACCGAATCTCTAATACATACATTAGATTCATCTGCTGGTGAATTATCCGATACCGAACCAGACTCAAAGCGCCCTCGAACTTCGCCACATCAGGAACCAGAATTGGATGAAGCGGAGAAGAAGAAGTGCGTTACCTTTGATATCTTAAGCAAACCAATTTGACCGAAATTTCAGGGCAAGAGACGCGCTATGGGCTTCATTCCAAGCATCTGTGTCATCAACACCTCCTACTCAACAAGTTCCCATAAAAGAAATGGTGAAAGTAGAAAAACGATACCAATTTGCTGGGGAAACTGTCGTGTGCGTATCTTTAACACTCAGTTTGTCGTTTACTCAAATAGTGGCTAGAGAAGTGGTTGAAGTTCCGGCAGATTCCCCAGATGCGAAGAAGTGGCCTTTATGGCATGGCAAGCAATCTTTGCAGGACCGCAGTGCATCTGCCTTGGATGCCTCAAATTCAGAATCATCTGTGACACCTTCCACGCCTTCGAGTTTTGCAAAGCCTCCCCTAAAACGGCCAGGTCCTCGAAAATCAAAAACCACCTTAGCCGCCATTCCTTCGTCTTCTCAGAAAGCGAAAAAGCTCTCGACGCTTGATAAATCAGCCATGGACTGGCAGGCGCATATTCAATCTTCAGCAGAATCTGGTCTTAAAGACGAACTGGAGATGAACCGACGAGGTGGTGGATACCTCGAGAAAGTTGAATTTTTGGGCAGGGTTGATGAAAGAAGGGAAGAAGTTTTGGAGGCTAGTAAAAGCAGTAAACGAAGAAGGCCTTAACTTGTGAGTTATCAGTGCCCTGTTGAATTTTAGATTGTGCGATGACCTTTATACAGATATACACATCCATATGTTATGTATCTGTACCAGCTGTAATTCTAGTCGCCGCAGGCGCTACTGCGCCTAATTCGAATTCCATATGTCTTTGCGAGCTTCGACGTAGTCCACAAGGCGACGACGCCCGACGATTTTCACTGCATCTGTGTCATGAATAAGGGCTTCTTCTTTTCCTGCAGCAACGTGTTCTTCAATGAGGAGCAAAGCTTCCGCTAGTGCTTTGTCACATCCTAGTGCAATGTACCCTTGGACATAGTCCGTTTCAGTAAGCCTTTTATGAAGTATTTGTCTTCCTAGGACCTTGCTGAATAGTAAAGCAGCCTGGATGCAATACGTCAGTTGGCGTCTCGAAGATGCAAGATAGGAGTATACCTCGTCATAACTGAACAGTTCTGGGCCGACAATGACGTGCTCCGTGTTGTGACTCTCATCGTCAGACAATGCATTGAAGGCGACGTCCACTATGTCTTCGACGCTTACTAAAGGAATGCGACCGTTCCTCATGGCAGTCCCAAACGAGTCTTCATCTCGAATGGTGCGTAAATAGTCATTTTCGAAATTCTCTATGCGCGAGACAAACTCAGCCTATCAGGAGGAATATAATGCGAGGAAGCCTACTTGCCAATAAACCAAGAGGGGCGCAGAATGCAGTAATCAATTCCCAAGTTGACAATATACTCATGCACTTTCCCCAGTACTCCTGAACCTTTTGGCATGGCTGTCCCCCCAAGCAACACGAAGCGCTTCACACCTTTTGCAACGGCAAAGTCAAGGAAGGGGCGTGTCGCGCCTAGTGCGTCCCCAACAGGCGGACATACGACGTAAATGCGATCGATGTCGTGTGCGGCGTGGAACGGGTTCTCATATGTAGCTGCATCGAACCAATTGAACCGGGCGCTCACGAATGGCTCTGGCACAGGCCTTGAATGATGTGTTAAAAGGACAGAGTGGTTGGCGTCCCGCAAGCGGTGGGCCAAGCGAAGTCCAGTATTGCCAGTCCCGCCTGTGATGAGGATGGTCATAGTGGTGCAATTGTGGTTGGCGTTTCTTATCCATCAAATCTGCTCTTCTCGCTTTTAAATTAACACCGACAGCTCGTGCCCCATCTGCATTATGCAGAACACGTGCCCCATGGTATTTTTCTATCTTTGCAGCGCACGCCAAACTTTCGCGTCGGAACTACTGTACAGCAACAACTAGTTTTGAACCGAAAGGTAAGGTCGTTCCCCTTACTTTGGTGTCCAGAGATGCTTATGAGCTACAATGTAATCTGCTAAACGGCGGCACCCCATAAATTTGGCTTCATCTCCCTTGAAAAAGGCTTCCTCTCCCCCTTCAGCGACGAATTTCTCCATGAGGAGGAGGGCTTCTGCCGCTGCCTTCTCAACTCCATGGGCCATGTATGCGTCGACACACTCGAGATCGGTTAGTCTCTTGTGAATTATCTGTCGTCCTAAAATCCTGCTAAACAGTAATGCGGCCTTGGGGCAGTGTGCGTTCAGTCGATGCCAATGCCCAAAAATCCAGCATACCTCGTTATAACTGAATAATTCCGGCCCAATAATGATGTGCTCTGTATTGTGACTTTCTTTGTCGACCAATGCATTAAACACCACGTCAACAATGTCGTCTGCGCAAACGAAAGGTATACGACCATCTTTTGTCGCAGATCCGATCATACCCTCGTCTCGAATGCCGTGTAAGAAGTCACGGTCGAAATTTTCTATCACCCGTCACATGTCCCTAAGACGCCAAATAGGCAAGCAAGAGAATATATCACTCACCCATGAACCACGTCGGACGTACAACGCAATAATCAACTCCCAAATTGACAATATACTCGTGCACCTTGCCTAGTGCTATCGACCCCTTAGGTGTTGCCGTTCCTCCGAGTAACACGAATCGCCTCACCCCTTTTGCCAAGCAATAATCAAGGAACGGCTGCACTGCCCCTAACATGTCGCCCACCGTGGGGCAAACGATGTAGATGCGATCGATGTTGGGAATGACATTGAAGGGGTTCACATATGTCGACTGATCAAACCAATCGAGTCGGGCGCTAACAAATGGCTTCGGTACTGGCCTCGAATGATATGCGAGGAGGACTGATTGGTCGGCATCTGCCAGACGGCGAGCTAAGCGTACTCCCGTTGTGCCAGTACCCCCAGTGATGAGGATGGTCATCCTGCGTTTGATTTATGCTTAATCACGCTTTCTTATCTGTCATGATCTTCTGCGTTATCGCGCGGTGCGTGCCCATCTGATAATCTTCTACGCATTGGACGAAGCCCAAGCATCCAGTATGACCAGCTGTGAGAATGTTCACTTATTTCTCAAACTGTACTGGGATACATCATTTAATCCTGCCATGCATTGTTATCAAGCGGTACCAGACATACCTAATATTGTGACTGCGAGACTGTACCGCTCGAGGCGATCTACTTATTCAATACCGTCATTTCGTACTCTATATACGGCACATATGCAATTACCCTGGATTTGAGTTTGCCTCGCCTCGGCCCGCGGCAACACTAGCCCTCAGTTAACCAAAGTGCATACCAGAAAGAGAATTAATCCTGAGATGCTAACCCCACGCGCGCAAGTGCGCGTCAGAAAACAACAAAATAAACCCCGAGATGCTCATGCTAACCCTTAGCTAACCCACAGATACTTAGATCCCTCAGCTAACCCTCAGCTAACCAGGTGCACAGGCGTGCGTCCAAAATAGAACGATAACCTACTAGCCGATCTCAAGCTGTACTTAAAAGTTTAATGAAAGAATCGAACCTCAAGCATTGCATCGGCAAATTCCGAGTTCACATTTTTGAATGTTCCAAGGGTGAAGAGTGTTCTTTTACCGTATTAGCTCACTCCACGCCATGACCGGCAATGTAATCCTCTGTCACCTCATCGATCCGGTCAATAAGCCTCGTGGAAATCTTTTCGACGTGCGATGCGAAGGAGATACCACAATTCTGACGTTGAAGAAGATGATGAAAAATGAATTGTCGCATTCGCTTAACGAACTTGACGCCTCTCTACTGAATATCTGGCGATGCACAGACCAGCGTATTTTCAGTTACAACAATCCTTTATTGCTAGAGCAGGAATTCAAAGAGGCTTTTTCTAACGGGAAAATGGAAAAACTCGACCCGAGAACGAAGATAGGGGAACTTAACCTGACGGGGGAGCTCTTTGCACAACTGCCTGGTGCGTCACCATCTTGTGTTAGAGCTTCCTGCTAATAGGCGTAAACCATTTAGTTCTCGAAGGTGGGCGAAGGCTAGATAAACGGAAGCACAAAGACGCGGAAGGAGAAGAGGTTGGGGAGCTCAGGGCGTCCAGGCGTCCAAAATTCAGCGAAGGTGAGCATTAGACCTGCTCGATCACACATTCGTAAATAATGGGTTGAGACAGTGCAAGACGAAGATGTTGCGAAGGCTCGGAATGCTCCTAACCCTTCTTCTGCAGCAAAGCTCAACATGTACATAAATGAACAAGAACAACGCGCAATCCTAAACGGCCGCCCTCAAAAATGCTCTGGCCTTCCAGTCGGTCTATTCCATCCTATCTTCGACGCCTTTCAAGCCGAGATACAAAGCCGAAAACCTTTTCATGCTTCTGCCGAGACATACTCCGAGCTGCGCGTACTCTTCAAGGCCTTCTCAGGGCTTTATGAGTCAGAGACTTCACGCCAAAGCGCGATTGACGGAGTTTTGACAACGCTCCTCGGCGCCTCAGCAATCAATGTTGTCGGAAAAGGAGTCATCAGTGATGGTGCGGTGATCCAGCCTTGCGGGACTTCTACCGCTATTGTAGCGCTTCGAGAAATAATGAATGAGATTGGGACAGGAAATAACGACCCGTTCATACAGGGCGGTCTTGCATACCGAAAATATTGGGTGGAAGTGCAACGTAAGGTCGAGTTTACACTGCGACTTCGCCACTCACCTCTTTTTTATAGGGGATGTCCTTCGTTATAGCTGCTATTGTCCGACTATTATTCTCGCCATCGCTGGTCCATGGATGTGTGTCTTAGGTGGGGTATACCTTGAACAGACTACTACTCAACCTTTAACCGACTATCTCTGGCTCGGCGGTGATGACTTTAGCAGATCCCGCCTCTCCTTTGCAGCGCGGTTCTTTGGAGCTCTGAAGGCTGCCATCTCATCCCTTTCCTTGTACTATCAAAACTTACAACTTACCCTTACCCTGCGATCTTTATCTGCACCTTTTCCCTATGTCACAGAGGTACCTGACTTTACAACACAGCCTGCAGGGTCCAGCGGGACGAGGAGATTTGAATACCTGTTGCGCATGGATGCTGGGCACTCCCACAATTTGCTCTACCAGGTCAAGTTCTCAGATGGTTCACTTGGCGTTGTCAAATTTACCTCGAGGTACCATGCCCAGGCTCACCAAATCCTCCACGCTGGTCAGCTCGCCCCAGCCCTGTATTACGCTAGTACGGAAGATGCAGCGGCCCCGAAGTATGGTGGTCTGTATATCATCGTTATGGCATTTATTGCGGGAAACCACGCCTCCAATGCGCTTACAAAAATCCAGTTTGAGAGGGTAGAACGTGCTATGGAATTGCTCCATTCATCCAACCTTGTTTTTGGCGATCTTCGGCCACCCAACATTCTGGTTAAGGATGACTCTGCAACGATCATCGACTTTGATTGGTGCGGTACAGCAGGAGAGGATTGCTACCCCCCTGAGATAAATGTATCGAGGGAGCTGGGGTGGCACCCTGACGTTCAACCGGACTCGTTGATGGAGAAGGAGCATGATTTGTTTATGTTGAACAAATTGCAGATATGTAATACCTAGCCTTTGAATTTTTTATTCTGTTCCCCTACATAAAACATACATACTTTCTATTCTAAATCCCAAAAAATTCGTGATGGCGATTCCATCTTTCCGGTCAACTGAACACGCCTGCCCACTAAGAACTGATTGCAGCCTCCCCAGCATAGATCACCGGTTAACGATAGACTTTAGGGAATAGCATGGGTAACCCTTGGGTATTTCTTGTCTGACCTGTACTCATACCTGGACGGACCCTTACCCATGACTCCGCAGGTTTACCCATCATTTTGAGCCTGAGAACGTCCAAATAGGACCATAAATAATAGAGATATAGCTGATTCTGTCAAAAAGAAGTAATTATATAAGTCATATCTTGGCCAAATCTGGCCCGTTTTGGATGTTCTTAGACTTGTTTTGATTACTGTGGGTATGCCAATCCTGACCTGTACCCATACCTGTGTGGATAAGGGTACAAAACCCGGCCGGGTTACCTATACCCATGCTATTCCCTAACGATAGTAAAGGTCAACTTTTACATTCGATCGCCCTTGGCTTCTTCTGAGCCGGAGATTGTGTCTTTGTGCACTGTGTTAGCCCGGCTAAGCGCAGGCCTGGTTGCCCACCTGCCCGCTTCCGAGGGAAATGTAAACCCATCTGCAATGCCAGATATGCTGAAGAGGTCAGCGAAGAAGGGAGTTCTCAGCATCCCCAAGTTCCTTTCACGAATCCGCATATCATAACAACCAAAACTTTCATTCCAGATCATTCCTCCTTCTTTCCCTTCGCTCTGAGCTTCACGTCTCCCACCGATTGCACCAGGCTGAAAATGGGGAGCGCGAGCATCAACACGGGATATATTTGCCCAAAGCCCCACCCATTCTCACTGTCAGCCCCAAGTTCGCTCTGCGCCTGCCCCCGGTCTTGAAACATGCTAACTAAGTCGTAGATGTACCAGCCAAAGTGGACTGCAACCCCGAATATAGCGGAGTCAAGGAGGATTGCCACCCCTTCCATCGTACGATGCGCTGAGTAGGATACGAGACGAAACAGGGACTGGAATAATGATTTCACGAGGGCGAATACGAGCTGAGATAGTGAGTTCAATGCAGAACGCCTGGGATTCCGGCGGACAGGATGCGGAATTTCTTGCACCCTGATGTGGCCTTGATCCATATGCATCTGGATTTCAGCGGGCGCGGAGTTCTCCTGGGGTTGAAAGGACCAAAGCAATTCTTCAAATGGATCCCGGAGCGGTTTGTATGAAAGTATAGTGTTTGTAACGCAATCCCAAGCAAGAAGCGTCCAGTTTGCCGCCATCCATCGTTTCCCCAGGCCACCGGTATATTACCATGCCTTGGAGAGACATTGTGTGGGGCAGGAGTAGCTGTCGTACCAGCATTCGTTGGCTTGTCTGTAGGAATAATAGCCCAACATGCTGCTATTAACCCAGTGTAAGGCTATTCGCAGAGTACGGATCCAGAAGTGTCCGTGTATCATTTGCCTCCCTGCGGAAAGATCCTGATTCTCTGCGTCCTGTTAATATTCGTATTTCTCTGCATCTAAGGCAGTCCAAATGATAGCGATCTCAAGGCCAGCAAGAGATGTTGCGCTGGCGATCCATGCCAGGTCAGAGATAATGGAGAAATGGTACACTCAAAGCTTTGTCTCTGGCTGAGTGAGTCCTGAGATGAGGATTGCGCATGTTGCGACAAGTTGAGAGTCGTTGAGAGAGATGGAGAATGGGATGATTAAGTCCTCCCACTTGCGGAGACAACGGGAGACGGAGGGCGGAATGAGATTTCCATAGATCCACTCATCCAGCCTGTTAGAGAGCCCTTTTTCTTTGGTATAGAGCACACAATAGATGTACGTGGAAGTGGTGCAAATGAACGAGAGGATTGTCGAGGCTGTGAAGGCTACGACGACCTATCCAACAAAGATGACATCGCATCATCCAAGCTCAAGTACTAGTGATCTTCACTCACACCAATACCTGCAATGTCAGGGTCAGGGCGAAGTGGCCCACATGCCTCGGGACAAGTGTTAGTGTAGCACATCTGGGCTGGAGGGGGATTGGATAACCTTTGAATTGAGTAGGGTTTAGCGCTGCTCCATGTCAGTCGGAATTTCCCGACGCTTGGGTCAAAATCAGGCCAGATTATCAGCACATAGATAAGATTGTGAACAGGATGGATAAGATTGTCGGCAGTAAGGATAAGATGGTAGATAATCAATACTTTTTTGATTGCCAGGGAGATAGCAATCCCCAGAACGCTGATTGTGATTTAAGCTCCCACGGCTCAACCTGCTCTCAACAAACGACATTTCCTCACTAACGGTGACCTCAAATATTATATGGGGTCACAATCACTACCTCCTCTACTGTGTCAATATTGTCTAAAGTGTTGTAAATCCAAAAGTGGTCTCTCTCAGCATGAAAAGGCCTGTCCTCAGCATGTTACAGATGAAGCAATTGCTCATGATGAACAACTAGAAGCTGAGTGGACTGCGAGGTGCAAGGCTCAGAACAAGGCTGAAATAGAGGCACTAAATGCTTGTATGTGCTCACTAGCCTGCATTATGACCCAATTCTATAGCAAGAAAAGGCAACTACACAAGGACAAGGACAGTTAAGGATAAGTTAGGCTAAGGTGTGACCAGAGGGTCACACACTCTAAAAAGTAATCCATTACATACCCCCTTCAGCTTGTGTCCATGATGTCAAGCAGTGTACCCAATCTCAAAAGAGACAAGAAATTTTTTTTTATAACAGCTCCCTTGTCATGCTCCTCTTTCTGTACTCATCATCACCTGCTACATTTTCTGTGTCAGGTTATCCTTCACTCCATGATAGTGCCTCCCTGTCATGCCTCCCCTCAAAATGTCATCTCAGGTTCCATTCATATTCTCCCTCCCTCCCCTCTTTCTTCTCAAAAAAAAAAAAAAGGAAGTGTTGGATTGAGGGTAGGAAGATGTCAAATAAATGAGTTGGAGAGTAGAAAGTGCAAGATGATGCTACAGAAAGCATACAAGAGATACAAGAGAATATAACCACTGACATAACCAGAACATAGATAGAGCAGGTGAACAGTAGCAATGACCAGCCACAATGCTTGTCAAATGTGAGCAATTGGATAAAAGGCAGACCACAGAGGCCTCCACTCTTCAACATTACACCTAAGTATCAGGAGTTGCCTAAGTTGCCTTTCTGCCTCAAGCTCATTACCTCTCATCCAGATTCAGTATCTTTTCATTCTGATCTTTCCTTCTTTCCTGGTGTGCAGTTGTGAGGTCTGGAGTAGGGTTTAGAGTGCATAGCATAGCAGTGGTGCACAGCCTTAGAGGATCATGGCAGTAGGGCATAGCATCTCACAACTTAGCACAGCCTTATATATAGTCAGTATCTATGTCAGGTCCAATATTAACATTATTGAAGTTGATGGCAATGGAGACTCAGTCAGAAAGACTGTCAATAGCATAAACTGAAGTGGCTACCACAGTGGTCATAGAGTCTATATCCATTACTGATGTTGTAGTCATGGCTGCAGCTGCAGCTGTGGTTGGCTCAGGGAGTATCAGAGACACATCTGTATGTTATATGGATGTGATAGACTTAAGAGGAGCAAGTGGAGTTACAATAGGTGCTGTGGACTCAGAGAGTGTAGCAGTTGCAGCTGCAATCAGCTCTGGAAGTGTCAGAGACACATCCATATATTTTGTGGATGCAATAAACTTGAAAGGAGCACTCAGAGTTACAATA
The DNA here is from genome assembly GCA_018220975.1 of Tephrocybe sp. 9980TJB. Classification (NCBI taxonomy): domain Eukaryota; kingdom Fungi; phylum Basidiomycota; class Agaricomycetes; order Agaricales; family Lyophyllaceae; genus Tephrocybe; species Tephrocybe sp. 9980TJB. Next base: position 31,060 of record JABAJU010000179.1, read on the forward strand.
GGTGCTGTGGGCTCAGACAGTGTAGTTGTGAACTTGGAGGGTGCAGCAGTTGGAATTACAATGAGTACTGTAGATTTGAGGGGTGTTGGAGTCATGCCAAATGTAGTACAGTCAACACTGTCATAACTCATACATTTTGGTGGAAGCCAAAAGTTATGGGTTATGACAGATTATGGTATATCACAGAGGTCATTATAGGGCCAAATTTTGTGCTTCATGGCAGTCAAAAAAGTGTATTTTATCAATTATGTTAATGATATTACTATCTACATGTTGACTGAAGTAAAATAATCTGAAATTAATGTAGCCTTGAGTTATTTGGACTTGTCAAGGCACTTTTATGGCCTAAGGTTGAAAGTAGGTCTTGCAGCATCCAAGTGAAAGGAAAGGTTCTTCAATGCCATTGAGAGGTACAATTGAAGTGTTGATGCCACAGCAAGAGCTTCTTTGCATGACAGCCTTCTTTCAATCCTGGCATCATTGTTGTCATTGCCTCTCACTATTTCAGTGTTTGCCTCTACTTTGTGTTGATCCAGAACAGCCTCATAGATGTCCTAATTAGATGCATCATTTTGCATAATGTTCTTACGCTCTGGATTCAGCAGCTTCTTCAGATCCATTTAGTTACTTGCCTGCAGGATACAAATGGGGTTGAAGGTAAGATAAAGAAGCTCTAATCTTATTCTCTGCAACCTCAATGGCATTAACAGGTGGATTATTTGTTTAAAGCAGCGAGAAAATCGGGGTGGCAGGAGGATCAGCAGGAGTTGTAAAAAGGTGGTTCAGGAGCATACCAGATTTGCGCCAGCAGTTGTCAGGTGACAATCTGTCAGGGGACAATTAATCTTATCTATTCTATCTTTTATACCTTTGTACATTTTTTTTCCTGTTCATTATCTGTCTAGTCCATCTAAAAGATACATTCAACACTCATTTACAATCTCTTTCCTTATATTACATCCTCCACAATCACTTTCAACTTTATCTCTTATTGGCTTCTACCCTTTATTTTGCACTTCTTCCATTGCTTTAAAGCTCCTCCATCTAATCTAATCTAGCTCCAAAGATTTTCGGAGTTTTTCTATTTGAGTTGCCTCTTTTAGCATAATCCTGAAATCAATTGGCAAACAGGAGAGGTGCAATTGACTCACTGTCCATATGAGTACAATGTATATATTCGATTAGCAAAACGAGAAAAGAAACAAAAAGCAATAGCTTCCAAATGGCATTATCAACCTTCTGTTGAAGAAGTAGATAATGAAGAAGCTTACCTTGTACAAGAAACTCTACCATATGACTACAATGCTATACTGGAAGAAATATTTATTCGAAAGGCAAAAATAGTACCAGATAAAACTCATGTACAGAGTACAGAAGAATTGGAGGAAATGATACCTAGATGATGTCATCACTGGTTGAAAGTCTTTGAAAAGAAAGCCTCACAGTGAATGCCAATCAGGAAGAAATGGGACCATGGAATTGAACTCAAACCAGATTTTGAACCCAAGAAAGCAAAAATCATTTCACTATCTCCAATAGAGCAAAAGGAGGTTGATGACTTCCTAAATGATCAACTGGAAAAAGGTTATATTTGAGAAAGCAAGTTTCCTCTGACTAGCACTGTCTTCTTTGTTCTAAAGAAAGATAGAAAGAAATGAATGGTACAGGATTACCGATATCTAAACAGTGGCACTGTTTGAAACAACTATTCGTTACCTATGATATCTGACCTTGCAATTCACCAGCAATATTTCAAACTATGATGAATAATTTGCTCAAAGACTTTATTGATCAAGGACATGTAGCTGTATTTATTGATGATATCCTTACTTTTACAGAAACGTGGAAGAGAATGAACAGCTCACAGAGCAGATTCTGGAAAGACTCATGGAAAATGATCTATTCTTTAAACCAGAAAAATGCTTCTTCAACATGACTTTGATTGAATTTCTGGGTTTGATACTTGGGGGAGGAGAAGTAAGAATAGATCCTGCAAAGACAGAGGCAATTACTGCTTGGCCAGTACCAAAATCTGTTCGAGATGTGAGAAAATTCACAGGCTTTGCAAACTTCTATTGACGCTTCATTGAAGGGTTCTCAAAGATTGTTACTCCTCTAAATAAATTATTAAAAAAGGATCAAAAATGGGAATGGAATGAAAAGCAGCAAGAAGCTTTTGACACACTAAAAGCTCGCTTTACATCTGAACCAGTGCTAGGGGTAGCTTTCATGGTAGTAGTTTAAGGTCAAGATGTGATTAAACTGACTTCAAATATTCTCAAATACAAGAAATATAGTCACATGACTTTGTTCATATTTTCACATGCAATTCAGCCTTTATTTCTGGCTTTAATACAGGCAAAGCTGCAAAATTATAGATGCTCAAAAAACTGTCCCAATGAGTGAATATTTTAAAATTGCTATTACTCAATCAATTTTGATCAGAGTCACATGACCATAGGCTCAAATTGTAGCTCTGAGGCCATAGTATTTTAATAATTTATTCAATACTTTTCTCTTTACCAATCTTCCATGCCAAGTCTGTCTTTCAAAAAGTATGAAACATTGGGACAGTTTTTTGAGCCACTGTAGCACACTCTCTGTGATGGCAATATCAGGGGGCATGCACATGGCAAGATAAAGCAGTGCTCTGGTAGCCTGGATATATAGGATGTTCTTCATCTCAGCAATCTTGTCAAGTGTTGATAGGGAATCTTCTTTGACAGATGGGTCCTAGGCTGCATAGGAGTAGTAACAGCACTTGCAGCATGTTGTGTTAGGGCAACACTACAATGATGCAGTGGGCTCCCACAAGAACAACTCTACTAGAAGAGAAAGAAGAGAGACGACAGTCTTAAGTGTTCATAATAGGTTATAGTGAAAATCCTAAGAGAACTCGAATGAGGACTCTAGGCAATATATTATAGCTATATATACTATTGAGTCCCTACATATGTTACTGTGCATGATGTCATGCACAGTTGCCATGCATTGTCCATGCATTGTGTGACTAAATACTAATTTCTAACTACTATTGTCCATTTGATAAGATATGATAAGATGTCTGTGAGATGAAGATTAGATATAGAAAAAGATGAATTCTGACATCACTCCCTCTTTAGATTTCGACTTCTAGGCGAAAACCAGTGCATAAATAGCACTACCTCCTATCATTCTGAATATGAGCCCTAGAAGGGTACTCAATTGTATTGAAGAGTTAAAATTGTACACTGGAGGCATTGGGTGCTTCTTCATCTGGTGTTGAATGATATGGTGTGGATACCCAGAAAGTGGATATAACGACAAAGAAAGTGACTGGGAGCATCATGCCAAAAAGAAGCCCAAAGAGTAGTGCCAATAGTGAGCTCATGATAGTTGTTTAGGTTATGATGTGGCCTGTACTTTGTCGGAGTTTCATTCTTCATCATCAAGGTTTAACCATGAGAACATTCTGAATAGAGTTGTAGTATAGTTGTGGTATAGTCAGAACATCGCTGCAAAATCTTCTTGAGAAAGGAAATTTATACGTCTTGGAGCAGATGGATATTGACGATGAAATTCTTCGATATACTCTTGAGCATGCTCAAGGTTTCTGATAGGTTCTCAAGTGTTGTGTTCATCTGTGTATCCTTCCTATTTGATTAAATACTCCAGCTTTTCTTTCTTTAAACACGAGTTCAATACCTTTTCTACTTCATACTTCAATTCTCCTTTGACTTCAAGAGGTGGAGCTGGTTCTGCCAATTGTCCTTGGATTTGAGAGAGTTTGTATGGGGATAAATTAGATACATTAATGGCAGGGTGAATGAGAATTGATTTGGGTAGTTTGAGTTTTATTGCATTTGCAGAAATGAGCTGTACAATAATGAAAGGACCAATTTGTTTTTCTGCCAGCTTCTTCGATGGTCGTTTGATGTTCAAGTTTTCTGTGGATAACCAAACTTTTTGACCAACTTTGTACTGGGGAGCTTCTCCACGAGTAAGGTCTGCATAATGTTTCATTTTATCTCTTGCTTTTAATAAAGCTGCTTGAGCTTCCTCCTGAATATGTTTCATTCACTCAGCAAATTCATTGGCTGTTTCATTCTGGCTTTCTCTTCGAGGTTCTGTGCCTAATCATGGATGCAATCTAGTGTTATAATAAAAAGGTGTAACCTGTGTGGCTGAATGAATGATATTATTATGTGCAAATTCTGCTAATGGAATCTATTCTGGCCAATCATGCTGTCTATGATCAATGAACAATTGTAGGTATTGTTCAATCTTCTGATTGACTCATTCAGTTTGTTCATTAGTTTGAGGATGGTAGACTGTGGATAATTTAGTCTGAATTCTCAGTAATATGTTCAGTTCTTTCATCAGAGCAGATGCAAATTGGGGACCTCAATCTGACAGAATAGAATCTGGTAGTCCATGTAGTTTCCAAATATGATTCTGGTATAATTTAGCCAATTTCAGAGTTTCAGAAGTGGTTGGAATGACATGAATTCCTTTTCCTGCTCGATCTACTACCACTAATAATGCATCCATCCCTTGTGCTTCTGGTAAGCCTATAATGAAGTCAATAGAAATTGCCTTCCAGGGTTCTCGTGGTGTTTCACTTGGCATGAGTTTGCCTGCAGGTGATTTTGGAAAATTCTTATATCATTGGCATTTGTCACAGCCTTCAACATAAGTATTGATGTACTTTGTCATTCCTGGCCACCAATAATTTTGTGAGACCAGCTCAATAGTTTTAAAATGTCCTGGATGTCCAGCAACTGGAGAGTCATGATGAAGTTTTACGATATCCCTGTGTAATTGCTCATCCTTTGGTATATAAACTTTTCCTCTAAAGAGAATAAGTTCCTGTTCTTCTGACCACTCTTCTGATCTTAACTGTTTGATTGGTGATCGTTTCATCTCTTCTACTGCTTTTACTACAGCCTCATCTTTGTTTTTGGATTTTCTAATTCTGGTTAAAAGTCCTTCCTCTGATCCTTCTATAAATACATGACCCTGTTGAAGAGCTTTGATTGTGAAAAATTTGAGTTTCAGCAATGTGACATCTTCATTGTCATTTTCCACTCCCTTTTTATGATCTGGCCTCCTGGACAGAGCATCTGCTTTTCCTATTGAAGCTCCAGGCTTGTGTAATAATTCAAAATCAAATCTGGATAAATATAAAGCCCATCGTGCTTGTCATCGGTTAAGCTTTTTGGAAGTCATAAAATATTGGAGATTCTGATGATCTGACCATATTTCTACTTTATGTGATGCCCCTTCTAGGTAGTGTTACCAGGCTTCCAAAGCTCTAATGATGCTCAGCATTTCTTTGTCATGTACATCATAATTTCTTTCCACATCACTCAGTGATTTAGAATAGAAAGTACATGGTCTCGATTTATTGTCTTTGCATTTCATAGAAAGCACTGCTCCTGTTGCAAAGTCTGATGCATCAGATTCCATCTGGAGTGGTTGAGTTGGATCAGCTGTGACTCCTACTCAGCGCTCTACTGTTGCCTCTCTTCTTGCAGAAGAGTATTCCTTGCATCAAATCCAGGCCAAAACTGGTTTAGGAAAGTCTACTATTGGGAGGATTGGTAGAGAACTGCAGATGAACAAGGAAA
>JABAJU010000018.1:0-232259 GCA_018220975.1 Tephrocybe sp. 9980TJB
GTTTTGGAACAAAATTTATGCAGCTACACAGGACGCAAGCCAGTCCGTCATCAACCTTATTTATCCCAATAGAGATCGTTACATAACACCGAATCATTTTTCACTGGGCCTGAAGGCTTCATAGCAAGGAGACGTGTTTGTGATCTGGTGATCGTTTCCAAAGTTTCGAGACCAGGGTTGGCATAGGGCTGCACTGCATCGATCAACATTCTGATCCGGAAGACCCCTGGTTTCTTTATAAACCTCTCAGCTTCGCTATGCTTCTTTCATTAATAGGCTGGCCTGTTTCGTCCCCCTTGCATAACTTTGACTGTCACAAATATCCTTTCACGACCTCTAAAGGCTTCACGAACTCTCACGACCAACGTTCCACTCCCAACTAGGAGCACTAAATCTTTCCGCTCGCATTTAAAATCCCGCTTGAACAGGCTTCGGATCTCAATCCCACAAACCCAACCCACATTACTCTTGAATCAGAACGATGTTCTCTCGCACCTATTACCCTAGTACCGCTGGTAGCGTTGTTGTTCCCACCACTCCCGCTGTCGTTCCCACCGCAGGCTACGCAACTTCTGCCTACGGATATGGCGGATATGGCGGTTATGGCGGTTATCCCGCCGCCCCAATGTCAGCACCCGTCATGGTCTCCTCATTCCCGAGACCTGCCCCCATCGTCGTCCCAACGACACCCCATTACGGTTATGCTGCGCCTATGACATCGTATTACGGTGGCACAATGGCACCTACCGTCATAATGTCTGGTCGAAGCCACAAATGGAGGCGCAGCCGCCGCCACCACCATTCGAGGTTCTTCGACTTCTAGATGGGGTGAGCCCGTACAGATGAATAATACGAGGACATTGGTTACTTAATACGCTGCGCGAGAGGTTGAGGAGGGTTTCAATGTAGTTCGGAAAGAGGAAGATGGAAAGGAGCTGGTTCGAGGGAAGAGTATGTGTAAGATACTTGTACATTATGACATGGGGGACAACCATGTCTTTTGCCCGTCTGTGAATGTGACGATTGATACTGGACTTGGTGGCCGCAGTGTGTCTAAGCAATCAGTTTCCTGCCAGTCATGATCATCATTTCATCCCCTTGATACCCCGACAGACGAAGTTGCTGCCTCCGAGCATTTTTGTACTTCAATTAGCCTTCCTATTCGACATTCTTCGTACCCTACGGCGATTTTACCTCAACGCGCAAGTTTCATGCACGCCTAGCTAATACTATCAATTTGGCGATATCACAGCTATGTACACGTGCAAAGCTATATATCATTCTTTGTGATAGCACGAATCCCTAATCGAAGTTGTGCGCCCTTCTCCACCTCACCTTCGATAGTGGGAGTCATAACTAGCGCAGACTCCCGGCGGATAGCACGAGTCTCTTGCGTAGGAAGGATCTCAAACCTCCCTAACACCTCAAAAAGGAATGCTTGCATTTCGCTCACTGCGAATTTCCATCCGAGGCACGCTCTAAAGAGCGCAAAAGTCAATTGTCTTATTCACTTGAGGCTAGAAGGAGTTTACCTAGTACCTGCTGAGAAACTCATTCTACAGCAAATGAGGTACGTCAACTTGGAGATCGGAATGAAAAGGTATAACGATCACTTACAAGTTTCCTATAACCCCAAGCGATACTGTTTTCTGGACACGGAAATCAAGCCAACGTTCTGGGTCAAATACCTCCGCGTCTTCGCCAAAGACTTCTTTGTGCCTGTCAATGTCCAGTCATTCTCGGAACACGGTCCTTAGCGCGAGCCTCATGCCTGTTGTAACACCCAATAGACGTAGTAATCTTCGTGCCTTTTCGAACATGGAGCTCTGTCAGAACCTCTCCTGTAGTCGTCGTGACAGGTTTGGAGAGTGGAATGACGTCGTCCTTAGCTGGTTGCCTCATCAGTGAAATGATGACAGGATGATAGCGCAGTGTTTCCTAATTCAAGAATTATGCACCGAGCGGTGTGAAGGGATGGCGCGGAGCACTTGCCTTCAATACCGCGTTCAAGTATGGCATAGAATCCAAGTCAGCAATAGTATATTGAGACTCGCCTCGAGCTTGGAACGCTCTTTCCGTCATCCTAATCTCTTCGCGCAGTTTCATTTGGAGCTCAGGCCTGCGTGAAAGCTCCAACAGAACCCAGCTCATGGTATTTGCCGTCGTTTCATGTCCAGCAAGGATAATAACACTGAGAGATGCACGTAAAGCTATTCAATCAAATGTGACGGAAAACCGCGTCTTAAAGCAGCTCACCGCATGACGCCAAGCATCTCTTCTTCACTGAGGCGAGTGTTTTCATCTCCTGATTTGTTCGCCTCCACTGGCACGGTGGTGAGAGATGAGCAATCGGCAATCCCTATCTTATATCCAAGGAGGATTGACATACCAAGTATGCTCATTATATCGCGACTACCTTTTCCATGAGTCTGAGATTCTGACTTCTGTCGTATAAGCTCCTGTGCGACTGCTATTGATAGCTTAGCTGCGTCTTGGGCATATCGAAGTTTCTTGCTGGATATGTTGTCACTAATAAACTCTCGAATGAACGCAGGAAGGCGAATCATGATGTTTCCAAAAAGTATTTCGCGTTTTGTGAGGACCCCAAAAGTATTCAGTCTACATTGGCCACGTAAATTAATGTGAGTGTTGAAGAGTTCAGAAACTCACAGGAGATTGGCAAATGCATTTCCAAGCGCATCTTCACTGTTGTCGAGCGTTCCAAATTGATAATCGAAAGCGACTGTATGCGCCTGGTCAGAATCACGCTATAGACGTGACTTAGTAATTGTAGCGGCGTACCTTCACCGATAGAGTCCAATGCCCATCGCGATGCCCATGAAGGTATGTCAACGAAAGCCACTTGATCCCCACTGGACTCGATGATATCTTTCCACTTCTCTGCCATCTAAGTAAATAGATTTAGGTTGACATATGGCGTGATAAGTATACACGAGCCCCACCTTGACTGCATGGTGTGAAAACACGGGAAGATACCCTTTGGCCTCGGTGGCGGAAAACCCTGGGAGCAAAACCTTCCTCTGGCGCTTGTGGATGTCACCTGTGAGAATTCTATTAATTCCATTCACAGTTCGATATCTGCATTGTTTCACCGTCAGCCCATAAAATCCCCCGCCCAGAAACGAGTCTGGAAGCCTCGCGCCGCTCCAGCTGCTTTGGAAACTTGTACCGAGATGACTGGAAGATGTATTGGACAGCTTTTGGATCGGAGATATGCAGCCGGTCTTCCTGTCAATGTTCAACGGATTTAGAAGGACTGATGCATTCATGGATGGGAATAGAACGCACGCCCATGAACCCCTTGATCCTGTAGACGTCTCCAAACTGTGCATTCCATCTTAACTCAGCCTGAAAAAAGTTTGTCCTGGTCAGATTCCTGGCTTTCTGAAGATGCGATAATACAGCCATACCTCTGCTGCTTGACCCTCTGCCATCTGATTCAAGTGACCTTGACATGGCAGTGGAGAATCAGGAGACGTGGTCGATTGAGAGGCGATTGTTTCGTACCGAATATGAAGGACGCTCCATCTGGACCTGGGAGGCGAGAGAGAGATATACGTCTAAAATATTTAATGAGCTGAAGAATAAAAACCTCGATAACAGCCACGAGAAAGAAGGAGGAAATTGCAGTCATTATTTTGTAATGGTTTAGGGGGAAGTCGCCGTTAAATGGGTTTTATACCTGACCAGGGCTAGGAGGATAACGTCACCATAATTCGAATATGTCAAATCGTGATGACAGGATGTAGATACAGGCGAGCCTCATCTGTACAAGTCGCTAATTTGACGTTTGAAGTGAGTAAAAGATCGAAGTTTCGGAGCGCGGCTAGCTACTTGACAGAGATCAATGCCATGGAGATCAGACCAGCGAGGCGGACTTACTCCATATATAACTTGAAGCTCGTCATCACTCTGTAGTGACTCGATGAACCCTCACCTCACAAGACACGCCGATGGATGTTAAGCAAGTGAGATTGTTCATATACATTTACATGTGTGTATACACGCGATTTGATGCTTCGGTCAGCATCCAAAATGAAGGTGCTGCCAGTGCATCATCTTCAGGCCTCCTCCCTCGACACCGGTCTGATGCGTAGCCTCAACTGAGCGCCCTTCTCTACTTCACCCTCAACAGTAGGAACCATCACAAGAGCTGCCTCCCTTCGAATAGCATGAGGCTCAGTGTCTGGAAGGAACTCAAATCTGTCAAGGAGTTCGAATAGGAACGCCTGCAACTCCACGACTGCAAACTTCCACCCAATACATACTCTAGATAGAGGTCAGTGCCGATGTTCCACTATTTTCACCAAAGGCGACTAACCTTATGCCGCTTCCGAAGCTCATACTGGATGCAAGAAATACTACTGTCAGGGACCTCATATGGAAACACAGGTTCGGCACGTACAGATTTCCAATGACACCTACAGATGACTGTTTTTTAACCCGGGAATCGAGCCAACGTTCTGGATCATAAACGTCTGCATCGTCGCCAAATACATCCGTGTGCCTGTTCAGAAATTAGCCTTTGTCTAGGTTCGCATTAAGCACATCCTACCTATTATAACAACCGATAGAGGTCGAAATCTTCTGGCCTTTCGGAACAGGGATTTCCGTGATAAGTTCTCCGGATATGCTCCTGATAGGTTTCGACAGGGGGATGACATCTTCTTTGGCAGCCTCTCTTATGAGCGAAATGACGACAGGGTGGTAGCGAAGCGTTTCCTGGCAAGAAAACCTTCGGAACATTGAAAAAAACAAGAATACGTGAATATCTCCCACCTTCAAGACAGCGTTCAAGTATTGCATGGAGTCAAGGTCCGCCGACGTATAGTGGTCATCTCCGCGAGCACGAACAGCTTGTTCTACAGCTTTGATTTCATCGCGCAACTTCGTTTGAATGTCTGGCCGGTGCGACAGTTCTAGCAAAGCCCAGCTGAGCGTGTTCGCCGTCGTTTCGTGTCCGGCCAGAATAATAACCCTGATATTGACAATGAGCAATATTGATACAACTCAAACCGAGTCCAAGGGGGCTTACCGCATGGCGCCTAGCATCTCCTCGACGGTGAGCCGAGAATTTTCCTTCTCGGAGGCATTTGCTTTCACTACAGGAATACCTCAACCACAGTATGGCTTGATTTGGGAGAAGATATCATACCAAATAAGCTCATGACATCGTTCTTGCCTGTGCCCTGAAGGATCGCCTCTTCCTTCTGACGAATAAGTTCACTAGAAACTTTTTCCGACAACTTCGCGGTGTTTCGAGCATGTAGAAGTTTTGCGCTTGGTATGTTGTCCCCTATATACTCTCGAATGGTCGCTGGAAGGTGAACCATAATATTTGCAAAGAAAATCTGCGAGTTTGTAAGAGAACCAAACGTGTCGAGTCTTAAGAGGATATTGTTCAAAATGAAGCAAAAAGACGGAGATAATGAACTCACAGGAGATTAGCATACGCCTTTCCCAGCGCATTGTTGACATTATCGAGTGTCCCAAACTGATAGTCGAAAGCGACTTCAGCTCCTGTAAGCACCCAAAAGTCCATAATCGCAATCGTTTAACATACCTTCGCCAATGGCATCCAAAGCACAGCGCGAAGCCCAGGAAGGTATATCGACAGAAGCCACTCGATCCTTGCTCGAGTCAACGATGTCTTGCCACTTGCATGCCATCTAAACTTCACCTCAATACTCGAGGTGGTTCTCATGAGGATGCAACCAACCTTTGCTGCATAAGACGAGAACACTGGAAGATACCCTTTGGCTTCCGGGCCAGAAAACCCTGGTAGCATGACCTTACGTTGTCGCTTGTGCGCAGTCCCTGCAGAAGCGCACTATTTTAGAATTGTACTGGGGAGTTCATGTGTGATTTCTCACCATCCGCCCATAAGATCCCTTTACCAGTTATAAGCCGAGAGCCTTCGCGCCGTTCCAGCTGCTTCGGGAAGTTATAACCAGAGGTTTGGAAAATATATTGCACTGCTTTGGGATCCGAAATGTGGAGCCTTTCCTCCTAAAAAAAAAGGAAAGTTAGGGTGTTAGTTTCAGGCAGGAAGATCACGACGATTGGAGTTCCTCACGCCCATGAATCCTTTGATCCTGTATACGTGTCCATATTCTGCTACCCATCGCAATTCAGCCTGCAGTCAAATTTCTTCATTAATTCTCTGAATTTCCAGGAACCATATCACAGCATACCTCAGCGGCTTGTCCTTTGGCAAGCTGGGTCAAATTTCCTTTCAATCAGTAGATCAGTTTTAATGAAGGTGGATGCGATAAGATTGAATTTCCTTACCAAAGACGAAGGATTCAGCGTCTGGACCTGGGATATGCGATATAGAAGTACGCCGAAGACGTTGAATAAAATGATACAAAACAAGAGACACAAGGCCAAAAAGAGTGATAGAGCTTGTTGGAGTCATTATAAGAGGAATGAATAAGCAACAACTCGTTCACTGAATGAAATTACCTCTATCTTGAACATGTAGCCTTTTATAGCGCCCGGATTTGAGCCCTGTGAAGCCGCGGGCAGACTTACTTTCTCGCTCTTACAATACAGGTCACAGGAATCTGTTCATGTGCTGATGCATGATTGGATGAAGGATTTGCACGAGGAAAGAAGCAAATCTCACCCGAAAAATTCGTACATTTGTCGTATAAAATGAGCAAACGAGCCTCGAAGCACTCGCAAATATGGATAAGGCCGGTAAACATTCTAGATCTGCTGATCTCAAGACGGAAGTTATAATCTTTTTAAAAAGACAGTTGAAACGCATACCGTTATACACAGGCTAGTGCGGAGTTCAATGACGACATGTTGGCACAGACGATGTAACGTTTTTGGAAGTCGAGGCACGACAAATGTTCAGATGACGATGGAAAGGCACGCCACCTGGCCCTCTCAATGCCCATGTAGGTGAGAACCATAGAACTTCTTCCTGAGAAAAACGTCGAAAAAATTGAGGAGGCGAACAAGTACCTATGAGCAATTACTGGGTTTGGCAAAACATGTTCTGCGAAGGAAATGTGTTCCTCAAGTTCATGAAGCTGAATGAAGTTGGTTTGTGCTTGTATACTATCACAATTTCAGTCCCCTAAACCAACCGCCCCTCAACCTAAAGCACTTATATGCAGAACTCGAACGTTTTCTATTTCTGATCATCCCGCTATAGTAAACGATCTATCTTCTCCGTTGCCGTGCTTAGGGCTCCTCAAAGGGTATATTCACGAGAGTGTGCTAGTGTAAAAGACGTTTGACAGCTGCTAAGCGCTGGCGTGATCGGATTTTGGACTTGATCTGCACACGCTCTGTCAAGTGGCAACTGTGAAATGGGGATTCGTGGCTATTCTGCCTTGTGATGCCTACTGACTTCTGTGGAATAAGTTAATGCCTTGGATCATGCGGTTGGTTTGTGACACTTGGGTTTTAAGCATGTTGACTCAACGGATATTATTTACCATCTGAGCAAACGTGGCCCTAAAACTAATCTTGAACGATACGCGCGCCCTCATGAACTTGAAAGGGTAAAGCAGGCTACTGAGAATACCTTCAGATGGGTTTGGTTGCTGCAGTGCCTATTGCGACAGTTCTTCAATCACTTCCGGCACGTTTGTCTTTGACTGGCGCAACGTGAACTTCATACTGCTTATCAGAAAGCAGCCATGACCAAAAGTGGGCGCAGTCGAGAAAGAAAGGGTTTGTCACACAGTGACTGTCATCACGTCCGCGGCGCGTCTCGACTAGCTTTTCAAATTAGCATGACTTCCCTCGCCTCTGTTGACGTGTCCTCACTGAATGAAACAGGACGTAGTGTTTGGAACATTCTGCTCAAGGTTGAGAATAACGCGCTACAGGAACAAGAAAAGCATCAATCCGATCCAAATTTTCTGATCCTGTCATCGCCATTCGTGTTTTGGGATTCTTTGTGAATGACACATGGAAATATCGCTCCGGGCTCCTAGGAACCACATCGTTCTCTCGTCTGGCTCGAGAAATAATATCATGCCACGGTAAAAGAAACAATGACGAGGAGTACCGGGCTGTTGTCCAGCTGGGCTTTGTGTATCGTAACAACCTGATTCAAGTGTGTACAATATTCTTACCATTACCTCTAAAGAACTCACACAAAAGTAGCTTGTATGCTTTCAGCTCGACGCACTGTCAAAGTCGGAGCATCATACAATTGGCATGAGGATGGTCAGTTATCGCTTGATGACGTACAGGTCGAGGTTTTAAGAGGGATGGACGAGTCTCCGCAGACAGAACGCCACGCCTCGGTGCAGGTATGTTCCCCAATATATCTCTATATCAGCTATTCGCTTACACGTCTATTCAAGGCCCTTCTTAGAGATGGCTATAAATGCGCCCTGACTAACGCTTATGACATGCTATCTCTCGACTTCATACCTGAAATCAACGAGAAGTGGAAGCAAGAAAATAAGATGCAAACCCCTACATCAGTCGCTCATAGTTTTACAGAGAGCGAACATGATAGAGATAAGGTTACTATTTATTCATTATCTTAATACTGTTTACTTTCTCATTATTTTATACACTAGAAATGCCCTGTAACGGCCTGGCCAATCTTAAGGATGTTTGGCTGCGAAAATATAGCCAAAAGACTGTGTAGGGGTGAAGTTAACGGCCTTTATAACATCATAACCTTGGACAAAGGTTTATGCCGCGCGTTTTACCTATTTGACCTCTGGCTTCAACCAGTCGATGGTCAGATGCGATGCATTTATTTCCTCTTTATTCAGCGTCTCACTTGCACAGGAAAATACCTATGATGTCCATGGTAGACATCTGGAATATTATATTCTACATGTCCCTCATCGTGTTGTATTCAGTGTTGAACTCTCTGCTGCAGAGGCCGCCCAAGCTCAGGGGAAAGACCTTAGCTTACCTGATCCTGTTCTGCTGGCCGTTCGTGCATCGTGTGCCCGTGTTGCCAACTTATCTAGAGTTACGGAAGAAATTCGCAGGATGATAGATGATTGGGAGGATGTCACTGACATTAATCTTACCATGGCCGAGTTTTTGTCTGTTCGCTTGATGGTATCTGCGTCCTAGGCCTGAAATCTTGATTCTCGTAGATTTTATACTTGTAAGCTAACTTGGTCAACCTGGCCTATAATAACGTAGTCTCTTTGGCATTTACTTAGAGTAGAACCAATCTGATTCTGAACGGTTCAAACTTGAAGCTGAGACTCGAGAAGAAAATACGTATGGCGATTAGAATGATTTCCAAGGCTCCCTGTTCGTTTCACAGTGGATTCAGAATCGTAGTCGAATCAGAGGTGATTTTATTCCCATTGATGCGAGAGACAGTCGCCGATCACTAACAAGATTACATAACCAAAATTTGTTGCCAATCTCATCTAATCGCTCTTATTCCAAGTCCCTCATCATGGCTGCTGAGCATTCAGCATTTTCTGCCTCAGGAGAGGACGTTATAACCCGCTCTCTTGACATTCACGCAGATACCACTGCAGATGATCTCTCTCAATCCGATTTCGATGAGTTTTACGATGTAACACGGACCGCGGACGAAATTGTTAAGGGTGACTACAAACGGGTACGGACCTGGCACAGCTCAATCCAAGACTGAAACTGATTCATATTTCGAAGATTGCGCTGCAATTCCCTGACGAGCTTCTTCACGTTTCTGTTCCTATATATCGGCGGCTTAAAGCAAAGATTGGAGAGGGGCGAGAACTTTATGTCCTTGCAGACACTTCCTACGGCAGGCAGGCTCCAGCGATCACTATGCATATCATGTCATTGACTTGACATCTCGACAAAAGCTGTTGCGTGGACGAGGTGGCGGCACAACATGTTGATGCTCATGCAGTTGTGCACTACGGACATGCTTGTATGACGCAGTACGTTTCCATCATGCCTCTTAACAACGTTTAATTGTTCACATGTTCACTGTAGAACGTCTCGACTTCCGGTCATTTACGTTTTTGGGCACAAGCCTCTCGACATTCCTGCGTTCATTACTAGCGTCGGGAAATTTTTCCAAGAGTATCTGTCGACTAAAAATGAAGAAGAGAATTGGGAGGCAATACTTTTGAGACATGATGTTGGGTATACGCACTTGGCTGGTATTGTCATACTACAGCTATTCCAAATCCTCTTACTAATGTGAGATGATCTAGACGTCTTACAATCCCAATTCGAAGCAGCTTTTAAGGATTTTGGTGTCAAAACCTTGTACCAACGAATACTGACAAGAACCGTTCCACCATCTAGCGAAGCAGCACTACCTGCAGCCTCCGAAATCGACCTACAGGACGGAACATCTCGTGGAACGCCCGAATCCTCCTCTGACTCGACAAATACAGCGATCCTGTATATCGGCGGAGAGAGCCTTACTTTAACAAACCTCCTGATGACGCATGGTTTTTCTAATGTATTGCGATTTATTCACTATAGCTGGTAGCGACTATGAGAATTTACGCAGCGATTTCAGGTATTCTCCTACGATCCATCAACCCAAGTCACAAGCCTCGCCTCTGGACGTACAAATCGCCTCCTGATGAGACGTTACGCTGCCGTGCAACGCGCTCGCGATGCTGATGTATTCGGGATCCTGGTCGGCACGCTTGGTGTTTGTACGTCATACTTTCACTTCCTGTCCCCCTCCTCGGCATCTTGTTAACGAATTTGTAGCATCGTACCTTCCACTGATCAGTCATCTCCGCACTCTTCTGGCACGCCATAGAAAAAAGAGCTACACCATCAGCGTGGGCAAGCTCAACCCTTCGAAACTCGCAAACTTCCTTGAAATTGAATGTTTCGTCCTAGTCGCGTGTCCCGAGAACAGTGTAATCGAGGACAAGGTTCGTACATTACTATTTCTCACATATCGCCTTTTCCTCACCTCTGTATTGTAGGAGTTTCTCCGACCGATCGTCACTCCGTTTGAGCTCGAAGTAGCACTACAATCTACACCGAACTGGACAGGACGATACGTGCTTGATTTCGAGAACCTGCTTGCGGAAGCCTCCGAGGCCAAGGCGGACGATGGAAGCAATCTGGAACCGGAGGAGGGAGTAGAAGGTGAGAGCGATGATGGAGACCAGGATCCGGATCGGCCTGTGTTTTCGCTCGTCACTGGCACGTATCGGCATGCGAAACGATATGGAGCTGGAGGTATGTTTCTTCGCGCGGCTCTAAACCCTTGGTTTAATTATATTTCTATTAGATGAGCCACAGTCAGGCGCTACATCTGGTCCCGACTCTGCAGTTGTGCTGCGGAATCAAGATAACTCTGTCGCCATATTGGCGGACAGCGCTGCTAGTACGTCTTATCGTTCCACTGAGAACCGTTGTGGTTCTAACGCCAGCTAGGCATGTTCCTTCAAACTAGGAGTTATAAAGGGCTCGAGACACGCATTGGTGAAGATGCTCCAAGCGTACTGGAGCAAGGTCGGAGTGGTATCGCAAGAGGGTATCGGGATGTTGACCACAAGGAGGATTCAGAGGCAGCTGAGTAACACATATACCTTTTATTGCCGCTCTATCCATTGTACAAGTGAATGGAGTTGATAACACTTCAATAGCAAGAGCATAATGACATGAAGTACAATATCTAGGACCACTACAAAACATGAACAAAATGGCATTAAAAGCCAAAACTCGAAGAAATAAAGCAGTCTGAAAGGCTGAGGCATGAGGCAGGCTCGATACAATTGACATAGGGTGTGGCCCCTGGAGGCTATGACATTTGGCAAAAGGATTCGGCAGATGAGCCACCAGGTGCACAAGAGAGAAGGTGTGTGCATAGGTAGGAATGAATGAATCGTCAATGGTCATAGTCACCGTAGAAATTGATGTCCTGCGGTTGAGATATCAGGTGATGGTAAGGATACGTGCATAGGTACGGTACTCCTTGATTGTTTCTGTGCATATCCTTGAAATATTGTCGCTGTGCGTGCATACTAAAAGTGCTAGAGTTGCTCAGACTCAGACGTTTCGTCCCGGCTTCTGTAACAGAGGTGAGTTGATAAGATGATGATATATCGAGATACGAGATACGAGGCTTACTGCGTCGAAAAATATTCTAGCCCGTCTTCAAGAGGCACCTCCGTTGTCCCGATAACAATCTTCATACCCTCCTGCGCCAAAGACTCCAGCCGTCGAATAACCTTATCCTCATAATCATCGCTAGCGCCAACCTCGACTTGTAGAAGCTGGACGACAGTATCCTCTTCATCATCCATATCCCATCGAGACTCTAATAGGTCCGCAAACACTGCTGTCAGGGGCCCCGGGAGCGAAATATTGAGGGTCTCAAGTTTCGGTACGAGGGGGGCTTTTAGTGCCGGGCGTCGAGTGAGGCGTAGTAGGAGGCGATCCGTGGCCATGGTGAAAAGCGTCGAAGAAAGGAGAGTCAGGTGTTTTAAGGTGGGTAATAGAGAAAGGAGACCGATGACTTCGTTTTCCGTTAGTGCCGTCTTGCGGAGATAAAGAGTTTCCAGGGCATTGACTCTGGTAAGGAAGAGGGATAGATGGGTACCGAAAGGCCGGTCGATGTTACAGATGCGAAGGGAGTGTAGATGGGGGACCATAAGGTTTTTGAACAGTTCTCGCGTTTCGATGCTCTCATTCCACGTTGGGGCTAATACAGCGAGCTCTTTAAGGTGCTCGTGTCGGAGGGATCTGGGAGAAGGGACAGACAATCCTGTCAGCTCTTCTGTATAAATAAACGAGCTGCTTTCGAGGTGTGGTGCTCGGCGGAGGATATCAAGGGAATCGTCGATGGTTACAGTCATGATGGGTATCTGCGATAAGTTCGCCCAAGGAAATTTGAACATATACGGATGAAGATTTACGCACTCCAGCGAACGAAGCTTCGGGGCAACTTCAAACGCGTCCAGTGGTGGTTCGGGATCGGATGGTTGGGGGGTACCGAGGCTGAGCTCGGTGAGTGATGGGAGTTTTCCACGGGCGGGGAAGAGAGCGGTGTAGGCTTCGAGCGGTATGAAGAAGTACATACTCCGCCAATGATGGGAGTGTTGTACCAGGAGATCGAGGATGGCATGGGAGGAGGAATACGGGGGATCTTCCCACATAACGTATATCTGGAGTGGGCAAGTTCCAGACCTCGCTAACCACGTCGAGACGATGTCGGTTTGGTGTTTGGCATTTGGTTTGATAGTGAGGTAGAGTCTAGACCAAAGAGATCGAGTACCAATAGCGATGGTGCGCCATGAGTGGCAGATCTTGGTCAAGAGGAGTGGGACATCTATTGTATTTGGCGGGGTCAAGCTTCCATCTATATCCGAGCATTGAAGAAAAATCTTTGACAAAATCTCGTTTGGCAAGACATTGGGACCTAGAAAAGAAGCAGAATGTGATAGATTCTTCACGGGCATGAAGAGGGAAGATCTGTGTTCCGGTAAGTCCAAGAACGCCTTGATCAGCAAGATCGGAAATGAATAATAAAAGTGGATTAGGGAGAGGTCGCTTCCAGAGGTCGAGAGACAAACGAACAACGCAATGATCGTCTGATCAGATGGCCTACACGTCGTTTGTGTTAATCTTCAAATTCCACACAAAAGGAACGAATTTGCCACTTGCAGAACAAATCCGATCATTGATCTCATCTACTCAATCGGCGGTGTATGACGACACATTTGGAATAATACATGTACAAACATGTTCAATCAATAATCGTCACCAGCGCCTAGCTCTTATAGTTATGTATCCTCGCTGATGGTTCTCGGGTTTGCCGGTTATTTACCACCGTAACCCCCTGAGTCACATTGGATACCAACATTTTGTGGTGGTCTTCAGGCTGATGGCGCCCCGACGGCCGGCCCGCCTCCCTTCTTGCGCCCCGTTTGCGTCGTGGCCAGCAATCATCTGACCATGCTCCAGGGGTGCATTACGTTGATATAAAATATTTATGAGCCCCCACCTTCGATGCTCTGAGCCAAATGGCGTCTTTGAAATGGCTAACAGGGTTTGCCATATTTATCATTCTATGTCAGTATTCTCAGCGTTAATGTCGACGGATGACTGACGAGGTCTTGCGTGGAAACAGTTTCTTCAGCTAATGCCTTGATCAATCCTATTCTACCTGGCTGGAATCCCGACCCATGTATTCTTCGTGTTGGGTCTGATTATTTCTTGGCAACATCCACGTTCGAGTACTTCCCAGGCCACCCCATATACCACAGCACAGATCTGGTCAACTGGAAACTCATTGGTCATGGTTTGAACCGAGCTTCCCAGTTGACCATGCTGGGCACTCCTTCTGATGCAGGTCAGTCATTTACGCGTTTTTGATCATATAATTAGAGGTATTCAATACAGACAATAGGTGTATGGGCTCCTGGCCTTAGGTATCACGATGGTTGGTACTATCTCACGTCAACGACGAGATATGTCTATACCAGTACGTCGACACCTTGTTCATAGAATGGGCTTTTGCTGATGTCCTTCTTAGATGAGCTCCGTCTCTTCCCTCGCTCCTTCTTTGTCAAGACACAAAACCCCTTTGCGAATGACTGGAGTGATCCTATTTATTTCGATTCACTGGGTTACGACGCGGACCTTTTCTGGGACACAAATGGCGATGTAAGTCAAAGAAGTTCAGTCAGTATGCACATTGCCTTATTATTTCATAAACAGGTGTATCAGACCTGGTCCGGAATCAACAACGCTATTGACAAGATATATGGTCAGTTCATCTTCGAGTTATGTGTTTTCAATGCACAGAACTGATAGTGTTCAAGGCATTTATCAGAACAAAATTGACATCCATACTGGAAATTCCCTCACGTCAGCTGAAATGATCTTTGCTGGAACATTGCCCGACGATTCAAGTGCGCGTCCAGAGGGCCCACATATTTATCTTGTCAATGGAACGTACTATCTCCTGATCGCCGAAGGTATTATACAACGCCCGTATTCGATTACCCAAATACCCATTCTTGCCTTAAAGGTGGAACGGGGCCTCCACATAGGGCAACAGTCCAACGTGGCCCATCGCCATCTGGACCTTGGGAGAGCAATCCCAGCAATCCTATTTTGTATAACGGGGCCAACCTTACCAATGCCGTCCAAGACACTGGCCATACCTCCATCGTCGAAGGTCCCGACGGGAGATGGTGGGGCACCGCACTCGGAGTTCGTCCTCAAGGAGGCAATTTCAGCCACATCCAGCTCGGTGATTATTTTATTTTGGTCGCTGTCCCTACATCTCACTGACGGTTTATTTACATGTATGTTTTACTAGGTCGCGAAACATTTCTATTCCCAGTGACTTGGGAAAATGGCTGGCCTGTCTTCAACGGGGGCCAACCCCTGACCGAACACATCCCCAACGTCCTCCCCGATGTGTCCCCCCTCCGGAACTACACCAACCAATTCACCTCTCACACCCTCGACAACGCCTTCTACTTCGTGCGCAACCCTTACAAGCAATTCTACTCCCTCACCGCAAGACCAGGATATCTCCGCATGAACGCCAATGCCTATGCTCCCGGCGACCGCGACAGCTCTGCGTTGATATTGCGCAAACAGACTGCGTACGAGGAGACGTTCGAGACGCGTTTGGATGGATTCAAGCCTACAAATAACTTGACCGAAGCGGGGGTCAGCATCTACTATGGTGATTCGCTGCATAACGAGATTGCGGTGACGGGCCCGGCGGATGGGGAGACGGGGAGGCATGTCATTACGCGCACGATCGTTTTGAATCAGCAAGTTGGGCCTTGGGCTCTCACCACTGCTAATGCAACAGTCACTAAGGTGCGTGTCCTGAACTTGTTACACACCTCTTTTGTCTCGGTGCTGAGTGCTGATGCTGAATGATACATACAGGTCAACCGCTATCCCCTTACCACTGCCAACGCAGATGTTCGCTTCCAGATCGTCGGTAACTCTACCTCATACACCTTGGCATACGCCGAAGGTGACAAAGCCCCATTCACCGTTCTCGCCACGATCGACAGTGCCGCACTTTCCATCGCACCCGCCGGGTACGCATTTCCTTATCTGAATCGTGGTTTAACTAGATACTGATCCCAAGCCGTGCGTCGTTCAGAGGATTCTTCTTCAAAGGAGCCTCATTCGGAGTGTATAACACTGGCAACGGCAAGCCTAATCTCGTCCCTGCTGACTTCAAGTACTGGCAGCAAACCCCAGTTATCCCTGCAATCAAGTCGTAACATAATACTAATAGTCTGATACAATACCATTTTCAAGTTCTGTCTTACGACCTGTGCTGTGCTGTTCCCTCATCACTACGAAGATCCGTGAGATTATATCGATTGAGATGAGGTGGTGCAAGGCTAGATAAATGAGTGCATGGTTTATAAATTGGTAGTATGTGTACTGTAGATAAACAGGGTAGTAGCGGGCGGGGTGTCCAATACAGGATAATTACGGAAAACTTTTCTTGGGTGTGGTGTGGTGTGACGTGTGACGGCAGTGACACCATCTGTGTAAAGGTGACAAAGATCTAGACCTCGCCTCTGCGACGACAGCCTGAGGTACCATGTATGATAGTTGTCTAAGCAGGCCAAATGAAGGGCTTAGATCCCCCGTGCGAGCGCACTGAGCTGTCCAGCCATGGCCGGGTAATTCTTGAGGAACTCGGCCTGTGCCGCAGACGCCTTGAAAGGAAAGAAAAGAGAACGCATTAGCACAGTTCCAAAAACGCAAAAAAGGAGGGAGAAAAAAAAACCCCCAAAAAAGTCTACTCACATATTGATACGTTAACGCATTCTGCAGCTCAGGTTCGCTCCTCGCGAGCTCCGCCTGGCGGGCGAAGTACTCCACAGCCTTCGAGATCTTGCTCTGCTGGAGACTAAGCTGTGCGAGCGTCGCCACGGCAGCCTCGCACTCGGGATCGATGCGCAGCGCCTCGATACAGCAACGCTCCGCGGCACCGACGTCCTGCTTCCATTGGTACAGCGCAAGGCCCTTGTTCACGAGCGGCAGCACGTTCGGCGGGGACTTGAGCTTTTCGAGCTCGACGGCGTTTTCGAATTTCTCCACGGCGTCGCCGAATCTTTGTTGGTCAAGGAGGAGCTCGCCGCTGAGGGTAGGGGATGGTCAAAAATCAATGAATTACGATCGGGAGCAGATGAAGCTTACTAGTAGTTTTGAGGCTCACTGCGTTTGGGGAACGCCTGGAGTGTCCGCCTGAATGTGGCCATGCTGTTTGCGAGGTGGCCAGACTTGTATTGAGCGACGGCGAGTTGGATGTGCGAGAATACGAATTGGTCGTCGAGTTCGGTTGACTTGGTGTAGTTCTCCGCTGCCTGGTCGAATTCGTTCATAATGAAGAAGACTGCATGTATCTGGTCAGAATACGGCTAATGGTGTTGAATACCGAAAACCCTCACCCTGTCCACGGTGGTAGTAGATATCGGGGTCGCTGTCATTGAATTTGATGGCGTCGTCGAAGCATTTGAATGCACTGGGTGCATCGCCTTGCTCCATGTGCACGCTCGCAAGCTTGACAAGACTCTGGGTGAAGCTGGGAATAATCTCTAGGGATGCAAGGAGGTCTTCCTTGGCACTTGTTACTTCGCCAGTTAAGAATCTAAGTAATGTCAATGACTATTTCCTCTGAACAAGTGAAGTGTACCTACTTGAACGTTCCCCGGAGGTTGAGGGCCACAGCTCGGCCTTGATCGAAAGAGATGCCTTGTTCAATGGCCTCATTCACGAACGATACCGCATGCGCATAGTCAGCAGCATCGAGGGCCTGGAGGGCAAGAATCAAAGTGTTGTCGCCCGTCGACGGGTTCTCCGGTAGTGTCGGATGCGCATCTGAGAAGTGTGTCAGCAAACGTGAGAGTTCTTCGAAGGCAGGAAGTATAACATACGAGGTCGGAAGGCGGCAAAGTATGCCGAGATAAAGGTGAAGGAAGGAAGGCGGGGTTCACGGATGGCCATGATTTCAGCCGCCTTTTGATTTGAAAGAGTCTGGAGTACACGCTCGACGGCTTGTCCAGTGGTCTGGTTCTGGAACTTGTCCAAAATGGTTGCCGCAGTGAAATCTAGGACCGAACGTGAGATTGCTGCCATGATCAAAAATTCTTTCTGTCTTACCCCGTAACGCTTCCTCATATCGTTGGAGACCTTCGAGTGCAACGGCACGACGGTTGAGAGCCTTGACGTAGTTAACGTCGAGCTTCAATGCCTCGTCACAGTCCCCAATGACAAGGTTGTATTGAGGAGGTTGCATGGCAATGTAGCCTGAGCATGGATCAGACATTTCGTCACGTTCAAAGACACCGAAGGTACTCACATGCAGCACGGTTGCTGAAGTAGACGGGCTCAGGCTTAGGTGTTACTTGTATTGCATGTGTATAAAGCGTCGCAGCCTCGTTATATTGACGATCCTTGTAGGCTGCATTGCCTTTTTCCTTATATGTCGCAGCGACTTTTGCCCGTTCCTGTGCCATGTCATTAAGTTTTCGGTCGAGGACATCCAAGTACAAAGGCTCACCTCTGTCGACATTCCAGCAATTTGGGCCTCTGACAAAGGTGCCTCGTCTGCAGAGCGTCAACAACAACGCAGGGTCTAACCTGCATGTCACTCACCATCCTCGACTTTAGCTTTTGAGGGCTTAATTTCCTCGAGAATGGGCCCATCCGCGTCATTAACAGTCTTCTTCTTCTTTCCTCCCTTGCTCCCCTTTTTCTTGTCCTTCTTGGAGCCCTTCTCGACATCGGGTTGGGGACGCGGCCGTGACGAAGTCGAGGCGTAATAAGCAACACCTCCAACGGCAATGGCAGCGGCAGCGCCGACGAGTATAACGCGCTTGTTCTCGGAGAAGAACGATTGGGCGCGGTCAATGAAGGAAGGGGGTTCAGAGGAAGCCATTTTGAAAGAAATTGTCGTGGTCAACTAGAGTCAAGCAACTTTTTGGTTTTCGTAAGCGTGGGAGTTTCATAAGTTGATATTTGTTATAATGTAGTAAATTTTTGGCTTACATTACATGTCTTCGCTAGTATATCGGTTAGTACACGCGCCTGTCATTATTGCCTGGCCGCGCGAAAGCTGGGTTCGACTCCCAGGCGAAGAGCTGAACCAATCCACATGCTTCTTTTCTTTTGTACCAAGGGGTGCAGAACCCAAGCTCCATCCGCATATTAACGGCTTTATCTTTTCAGTGTGCTCACCACAACGTCTGAGAAACCATCGCACGAGTTATAGGTATACATGATACAGTCTGATAGAATTGACTATGCTACAGAGCTTTGGTCTTGTCGTTCCAACTATTGAAGATATGATTAGCAGAGTTCCTATGAGAGAAAACAAATGACGTACATATCCAGGAAAAATTTCCACAGTATAGAAAACAATAGACCTTGAAGGCCATTCGTCAAGATGCGAGTCTTCAACCCCCGACCAAACAAGCCTTTTACACCGTCAGTCGCAATGACCTCGCGAGCAGCATCGAAGTATCCAATCTTCGTCTCGTTGACTTGGCGGTAAGTCTTTACGACCCTCAGCGAGTTTGAGACGGTGTCCGAGACCACAGATGCGACGAAGCCGATGAACGCCCGTCGCAGGAGTTTCTCAGCTAGAGTATGAGCCTCGGGAAGGTTTGCCTCGAGATAGTTGTATGTGCTGTACCACTTTATATATATCGGAATCCATCAGTGCGGGAGAGATACTTCGGTTTCGAAGCCAGGACGTACAGGGTAATGACCGACAAATGTCGCAGCAGCGGTGGCAAAGGCACCATACCACATAGTCCCGATACCATATTGCTTTATCTGCACAATAAGAATCGAATGAGCGTCAACGCCTTCCTACCAATAATAAAAAGCTTACCCTCTGACGCAAGATCGGCGGGCCCTTCGCGCCCTGAGTTTGCATCGTCGTCTTAATAGTATCAATCGGGGTGAGTATCATGCGGAATCCAGCCGCGGCGAGGGACGCAAACACAGTCTTAAAAGCCAAAGGGAGATCCTTGAGGTATGCATTGGACTCAAGGAGAGCCAGGATGCCTGCATTGGCAGCGGTATCGCCGAAACGCGCCACGGGACCTTGGATGAGCGCGGCAGAGAGACCTTGGTAGTAGCGAGTCCAGCCACCGTCTGCGTAGAGTGTATGGATGGCTTGTGCGGTAGTCGTCCCGTAGCGGTATTGGTAGTTCATAACGGTACGTAATGGCTAGGATTCGTCGTGAGATATATCATATAATGGGATCTGGAGTTGGAGGGTAGGCACCATAAGCATCAAGACTTGAAGCACCATTGCTAGAAATATTGAGTTAGTTGGCTCGTTTATATCGTGGAAAGGTATTTCGTACCAGCTGCACCACTAAGCCCTCCACCAAGAGCTGCCTTCAAAGCCTTCTCGAGGTCAAACTTCACGGCTGAGTATTAACTAGAAGTTCACAGATAGAAACCATAGTACCACGTACATCGACGTCATCTGCATCGAGAAAACCCTTGATGAAAACAGCCAA
Source organism: Tephrocybe sp. 9980TJB (assembly GCA_018220975.1). Lineage (NCBI taxonomy): Eukaryota > Fungi > Basidiomycota > Agaricomycetes > Agaricales > Lyophyllaceae > Tephrocybe > Tephrocybe sp. 9980TJB. The sequence continues at coordinate 20,475 of JABAJU010000018.1, forward strand.
AACAGCACCACCAAGGACCCAGAGAAAGATGTGGGCCGCAATCTGGGTCCAACTTCGTGCCTGGGGCTTGGGCCGAACTTTGCAATCCTCCGACGCGAGCTGATCAGTGCTTGATGCAAGAAGAGGTTGCCTCTCGTCGATGTTGAGGCCTGCTGGGAGAGGGGGGTCTGCCGACATAGTGGTTAGTGCTTAGAAACAATTGATGCATATGGAGAGACTTTAGCCGAGTACAGAATATAGGCCAGATGAGGTGATAAGTTATCATCCAAACTTGTAATGGCGTTACACACGCACTCATACATAAATAGTCATTTTATTGATTAGACGTCACTTCCGGTGCACACAGATAACAAGAAAAAAAATGGATAGTCTATGTACTACTGTGAACATAAATATATGATAAAGAGCCTGAATGTGATTGAGTGAGGGGGATAATGATGTACGGCGTCCTGGTGGGTTATGGAAGGAACATGTAATATACACACAGAACAACCGCCTATTGCCTTCAAAAGACACTTCAAAGGTAGTGGTGGAGTGCGAGGGGTATGATTCGGTATGAGTTAAGCCTTTGTGGTTTCAAGATCAGAAGGTTTAGTGATACACTTCCCAAGGAATGCTGAATACCAATTATTAGCTGTTCCACAGGTGAGATCGACAGCATACGCACCTGGTAATACAGGAAATCTAGCTTTACATGATCATGACGCTTGTGGATTTAGGCAGCGACAGCAACAGTCCGCGGTACCGCGTCCTCGCTGATGGTGAGCTTGTCCAAAGCATCTTCGAACTTTTCATCATCTTCATCATCATCTTCGCTATCCTCATCCTCCTCATCCCCACTCTCTACTGCATCGTCGTCCTCGTCCTCATCTGATTCGTCCTCAAAGTCGAGCTACAGGAACCAAAAACAGATTAACGCCAATTTCACAAAGCAGAGACCGAATAACGCACTGGATCATATACAACTCGTATTATCAAGCTACAGCTCGGACATGTCGCGATATCCTCGTAGTTCGCAAGTTGTTTCCGGGAGATCTCGAAGCGGTCACCGCAGGGACAGGGGTAATGGTAGACACGTTTATCGGCATCCCAAACCATATCCTCAATCTCAATTTCATCGTAGTAGGCACCCATAGTCGCTATCAAGTCCCTATCGTCGTAGTTGTCGTGGAATAAGCACACCGACCTTGGTGGTCGAGAGCATGAAATTTTTGTGACTCGATCGACATCATGGTCACACTTTGGTGACAGGCGGGAGGAGGATGACGCAAATCGCGTTACGTGATGACACTTTCAAACGCGTTTGGAAATCGATCAGTCTTGCCTCATGGAAAAAGCGTGTAGAGGACCTGGCTGCGAAAACTTTGACTGATAGATGGATGAGATAGTTTGTGACATCACGTTTAGAGAGGCTGCAATAAATGAGGCTGCCTCGTTTTTGTCCTCTTCATAACCGGTGAAGCTGACAATTGGTGGTCCAGGCAACCCCTTGAGCTCCTTCAAGCACAAATACCCCGTCGTCATCAAGTACGGCGTTTCCCCTCCTATACATCCCTCCTATATCATCCGACATCGTTGACGATGTATCAATCACAACCCACTTTCGAAACCCACGAGGCCGACAACCGTTCCCTCTCGATAGGATCGATTCCCTCTTTGCCCATTATCGTCACAGCATCCGTCGTTTTCTTTGCAGTAGATGCGACAATCCACCTCCTGCGCCGACGCATGTACGAGCCACGAGCCATTGACGTCTCATCAGAAGCGCAGGCATCACGGCTTGCCTCAGGCTCACAGCCACATGAATCCCTAACACGTTTTGTCGACAAGTCCCGCAGCATCCTCTCCGACGTACAGGCGCTCGAGAGACAGCTCAACATCGCCAAGTCATGCAGACCTGGCCGACTAACCCTCAAGCGGAAACGGCACTATGATGGACGTCCTGGTAAAGCGACTGGCAAGTCTCAGCCATCCTGCGAATTCTCCGCATTTTGCGAACGGCTGGTCCTCACAAATAAGATTTGGAAGCAGGAGAAGGAACTCAGAGACTTACGTGCTGCGTCTGCCAAAAAGTCTCGAGCCCAGTGCGAGTCTGCATTCAACACGTTCTGCGACCAGCTCTTGCTGTGGAATCGAATATGGAAGCTAGAGCGGGAGGCGGCGGAACTGGTGAAGGAAAAGGATAAGATACAGAGGGAGCGCGTGTCGGCTGTAACCCGCGCAGCAAAGCGCATGGTACAGGACGTGCAGAAGGAGCGGATGGTGGAGGAGCTCGTGAAGGACTTGGTTGAAGAGATGGGGACGACGAAGGCGGAGCTTAAGGATTTACGGAAGCAGCACGAGATGGAGGTGGAGGAGATCAATAGTGACTGGGTGAAGGATTACCGTCGGGTGACACGGGAGCTCGAGCAGCTCAGGTTGGCACAGACGGCTAGGCTGATAGAACAGGAGGTGTCGAATTCGATGGAGGAGTCCCTGTTCGAGAGCCTACGAGAGGGGAGAGAGCGTATTGTACGCCTGGAGGAGGATCTGAAGGTTGTGGGGTACGCGTCATCGGATGAGTCGACATTGAACGAGGCGTCGGACGGTGACACCGAGCTACTATCCGAGCTCTCGACCTCCAGCACATGCGTCTCTTCCAAATCTATATCTGTGCTTCGTAGGCCATCGTCGACCGTCTTCGAACGCACGATAGAGCGAAAACGATGCGTCAGTCAGGGGGCTTCCCTAGCTTCTCGCAAACTCCAGCATTCTCGTTCCTTCAGCCTAATACCGATGTCTGACGACGCCGTAGTTGGCCATACGAATTCCGTGTCGAGTATAGGGAGGAATATCAGGACAACCAATCTTTCAGGAAAACCCCTAGCTGTGCGAAACCGCACCACATCCATCACGGTTGCACCGCGGACCCCTACGTCCCCGTCTTCTGGTTCGAGCTTCTCCAGGAACGGGGTCCTGGTCAATCGGCCACCGTGGAGACTGTAATAGGGTTGCGGCTGGACGTTGATCGTTCACCTGGATGGGATGTTTATTTAGTTATCTATTACTTGGGTTTGTCGTGGGTGTCGGGCTACCTTGTACGGTTAGTGTATGTACTATCAGAGTTGAATGATGCGCTGGGCTATAACACTTGTGCTGAAAGGAGAGTTAAGACGGCGAATGATAAAACGAGGGAGGCTCTTACAAATTCGGTTCCATATGCTACAAAGGTACATGTTTCTTCATAATTGTACTCCCGCGACGCGTCCTAGTATCCAGGGTCGTGGAGCCAAATGTTCCTGGTAGATTTACCTCCGTCGCTGCTGCCTTTTTTGTCAAGCGACGCAACAGAATCAAAAGCCTGGGTCGTTCCGGGCCACAAAAGGACCTATATGCAGAGAAAAGCCGCTGAGCGCCACAGCAACAAACGAAAAGGGTTAAATTGCAGAGCGCCGTGGCAAGTCATCATTGGCGCGTCTGACAATTGTGAGAGTCGCCGCCCAGTGTTTGAATTAGTATCTCTGTTACCAAATATCCACAAATGTGTGATACATGTACGTGCGAGAACAGCGGCACCGACGATGGCAGTAGTGTGAGGTTATATTCGTATGTCAGATCGAGATTGGTATCCCAACAAGGCTGCAAGTGTCGTGACAACTCGTAGCAAATGCTGAGGGGATTTTATCAATGGAACTTGAGGATACGATAAGTCTTGCGCCAAGCGTAAGGCTTACGCCTAATGGGCACTTGAATAGGCGTAGTTGGTTGTTCAACCAAATGTTCGCCCATAGCATGTGATCGTTCTCAATCGGACATCTCCGACGTCGTGAGATTCAGATTTTGTGCACACTTCAGCATCTTACCATGCTGCAGACTATTCAACACTGGACGAAAGCGATGACTAGGCTCTCAAGCTCATATTTTGAGAATTAACATGCATAATTAGCACCCGTTCACTTATGAACGCCTTCGATCCTGAGACGGCGTTATTTAACTTTTTTTAAGGATACATAATTCTTGGGAATCGACGCTTCGTTTCGTCTGTTATAGATCTAACCTCTTTCTTCTAGAGAATAAGAGGAGGTTTCTGAACCTGCCTGCAGGCTAACACCACAACCAGACTTTAGCTGGTTATCTTTGACCCATGTGCCCATGTCAGCACCATTTACACCACCTTATCCAGCTCCCCCCCTCCCGAGGCCAAATGCCGCGTCTTAGACCTTCAACCGTTCTCAATGAGAATATGAACGGATCCTCAATAGAAACGAGCTCTCAATTAGCTTGAAGGGCTTGGTAGAACCCCTTGTAATTACTGTATCCATTTCCTTTGATGCGTTCAGAATGTATGGTAAATCGTGAGCTTGTGGTATATACAGGTTAAAATCGCCCTTGTTTGGGATCAAGGTACTTTGAATATTCAATAGATACCGTCCATTTTGTCGTGAGTATGGAGAACTGTACCACCTAGATCTATAGAATTGAGGAGCCCCACAGGTTTTAGCATTCAGCCAGTCGCACTGTCGCATTAGCTAGATATGATATTGTGCCTGTAAACGACAGGTGTTGAGAATCCGGATGCAACCCAGTTGGAAGCATGAACTTCGAGATTTTCTCCGAGAACATTAACGTGATCCGGAAGGGGGGATCCGAAGTACTTTGTCGCGGCCCAGCGCGGCGTACATCTCTTAAATGGTGGCCTCAAGGGCTCGCACCGATGCTCCTTGGTGAGTACGGTTGTCTACATGTTCCTGAGCGACAATCAGCAGCTCCTCCGCGGTAGGTGGGGTATTTAAAAGCATATCGGGAGAATCCTGGACCCAATAAGCAAGGACCCGCGTGAGAAGTGTTCGTCATTTCGCTGAGCGTCATTTCGGGTATAAGGTACCACGCGGTCCGAGTGGCATTATAAGCCATCTCGGGATCGAAGTCCACAAGTGACTCCTGGATGCCCGAGTTGCCGGTGTATATTGATAGCAAGAGCTCCACTTTTCGGTGGAATGTCCAGGTGGACACTCAGAAAAAGAGGAAGAAGTGAATCAGTGAACGTCATACTGTATGGAGAAAGTTGTAAGCATCCTGTCTATCCTGTCTATCTCAGAGGTCCTGTGATAGCTCACGACTGCGCAGATATTCAGAAAGAATGAAGTGATCGTCGGATTGGGTTTAGTTTACGAGACAAGTATACTTTCAGACTTGTGGCACACGCCTATTGAGGTCGCCGAGCCGGCTTCAATGAAGGGATAATGGTGGCCGATCCCTGTTCGGACATACATGATCGAAATATGGCCATAAAAAGACCAAATGTCGCATAGATTTATGGTTGTTAAAGTCAATTAGCTGGTGGATGGCAACGACGGACACTATGAGAGGACCCTGAGCGGACATCGCCGACCTGAAGAAGAATTGATGTTCTTCCACGTGCAAAGCCTCGCGTTTACTATCAGCTCAAAAAACATTGCAATGGGAGCAAACACGCTTCTATCTTCTTATTAGGCCTGGTAAGGGCTGTCAGTGACAGTCAGTCTAATTTGTTCCAATCTGGGCTTCAACTTTGAAACGCGGTATCACGTAAAGAACTCATCTTTCTGCCCATCTAGACGAGGGACAGGACCCTTGAGCCGAGTTCACAAAAAGGACTCGTCGATATATCGGAGAGTTCTTTTGGGACTGAGGCACTGACACAAAACACCAAGGGTGAATCGCTCTTCCTTCCTGCCATCGCCTACACCATCGGACCAAGAGAATCCCCGACTATAATTGATACCAGGTGAGCAAGATGGTGATTGAAGGGCACTACCTTTTCCTGTTATACTCACCAATGCCTATTTTCTAATCCAGTGAAATGCTACCATCACATGGAAGACTTGGCCCCGGTGGCTCTAAACAGACCTCGGACACAACTCATCCATCATCCTCGACCTTCCTTCAGAGTCAGTAAGAGTCATCTCAGAAGCGTTTCTGGCATTGACCACACCCATGAGTAGATCAAGATAGTGCTAGACCTTCCCAAACTCAGTTCACGCCATCTGACCCATCCACGAGCACCTGGTTCCTACCTTCTTCTACCCATCTCGCTTCATCAAGTGGATCCACCAGGGTTGCCCAACCCCCCGTCGTAGTGACGGCCTCTTCAGCACATATGATCGGCCCAACTTCCTCGTTTTATGACCCAAACGCTTCTGTGCAGGGGCATGGCCAGGGAGACACCCAGTCGCAATACCAGCAATGGATTGATGCCTTTGGCAGCCAGCAGCCCCAACACCAATCTCGCCCACAGTCCATGCATCAGCATTCAGCACAGCAGCAAGCTCGACCTACTTCGTACCAGCAACCACTCCAGCCGCAGCCTCAGCATGTATATCATCAGGAGTCTCACCAACCTTCTCACTCGTCAGAACAGTATTCTTACACGCAGAACCAATATATTCAGGGCTCGCACTATGTGAACTCTAGAGTGGGGGAGAACATGCAGACCGGCGTTGATACTTCGACGGCGCCGCTGAGTGACAGCACGTCATATCAAATGCAGGCCACGCGCGATCCGTATGCCGGCTACTACTCCCATTCGAACCCGGCGACTGGCACCAACACACCTGACCCCAATATGAGCCATTCAGGTTCATATGCTGCAACGCCTGAGCCGCAGTACCAACCACAGCAGCACCAACCACAGCAGCAGACCCACCACCATGTTCATGTTCCATCTCACTCTCGTTCGCAGTCCCAAAATCAAGTCCCGTCTTATGCAGCAGTTCCTGCTCCCTCACTTTACACCACCCAGATGCTTGGCATTCGTGCGCAGTCTAATCCTCACTCCAGCTCCTCATCTCTTTCGCCTGCCTCCAACTCTTGGACGGAAGAAGTCTATTCTAAAGCTGCCTCTAACGTTAACGCTACGCAAAACAATCCTGATGTTGCCGCTGAACAGAGTACTTCAGCGAGCATCAATCCCAAAATGCCCAGGCCTTCATCTTCGAGACCTATAGGAGGCAAACTACGAAGGCAAGTCTACTCGCAGCATCGTATGGTCACGACTACTGCTTCGCCTCCCGATACTACTACGCCAAAGGCTGCCGCCAAGCGTAAACGCACAAATCTGGGGTCTGCACCACCACTGAAACTCTACCGATTCGAGGATAGTGGAAGTGCGAGCGAGGATGATGATGACGGTCCCGAAAACCCGTTCAACTCGGGAGGGATCAGTGTAGGTATGGGTGGGATGGGGGTTGATAGCACTGGGACGAGAGTCGGCCGACTGTGAGTTTTCTGGTCCCTGCTTTTATGGGGGATACGTTGCTGATGAACTTTTCTGATTCTTTATATTTTCCACCAATCTCTATTCTCGGAAACCTCGATGCTCCGGGGATTAATCTCCGTCGGATATGTCTTTAATCACTTGACATGGGATGGATCGACATTTGACGCCAATTGTGTCGCATACGTGCTGCGCTGTGCTTTTTCTCGTTTCGACATGTGTCGTACCCGAATGGCGCTTTCGTTGGGCCTCCATATATGTGCCTTGAACTTGTGTGGCATGTACGAAACCGGTGATGGTGTTTGACTTTCACTGCCTGGTCATTGCTTTTCGTCTGTTCACGAACTTCGATAAACGTTGTTAAATGCCGGTTTGATTGCCGTTTATTTCCCATCCTTATCATTCCCCATTATCTGATACTGTCTTCTTTGATAACATTTTTCTTCGTTCGACTCGTTTTCTGACCTAACCGCCTGTGGCGCGTTCATTTACTTACAATTTTACACTCATTCGCACTCCACAAATTTTTTATTGTTTCTGATGGACGCCTTTTGCTAATTACTGACCACGCCACCGCCATGCACTGCCTCGTCATCCTGCCACGGCGCAATTTTCTCTCCGGCCTGCGTCTACACCTTCTAACCGATCTTGGGACTGTTATTCACTCCGGCTCGGTGTCCGTACGTGTCCTCGCGATGGCCGATTCCCCCATACTGGGTTCTCCGGATTTCCCGACTGGGCGCATTCGACTTGCCTTCGGTCGCGAAAAAATTCCTTTCGCGAACTATTGTCGGTAATCCTTAACCATAATAGTCCCGGCGCGTGTGCACACTGCAAGAAACTAAAGGTACGCAACGTTTGCTTGACTTTTTGGCACGCATCCAATCCGATCGACGGCTCGTATGTTGCCGTTCGCCGCGTTTTTTCTCCTTTTTTCTTTTTACGCTTTCCGTTGTTCGACAGAGGCTAACTTTACCGTTCTGTCTATCTCCTGTCGCAAAAATTCCTTAACCGTGATTATCGTAATTATCCCCTACTCCCGCCGGTACGATTCCGCACACCCTCGCACCGGTCAACTTTCTCCTCCTCTCTTTTTTTTTTCTGCTGCGCCGCGTCCCTCGCTCGTCATGCGTCAAATTAACGCGCAATTGGTTTTCTTGGATGGTTGACAGATGAAATGTGACTTCCCAAAAGGCGACAACACGTGCAAAAGATGCAAGTCCGGTGGTCATGTTTGCATCGTCGAAGGCAGAAAGCCGAGAACCGCACCCAAGTAAGTCTAAGTCCCGAAGTTCTCATTTTCCTTTTTTTGGGCATGTGGTCTATGCGGGGTCGTTTCTCCTCTCTCCGGATCAACTGTGTTTGACTGTTTACGACACATGGATCACTAGTCCGGCCTTGCCATATCGGAGTGGCATTACGGTTTAAGGGTGTAGGTTCGTCCTGCCACACAGGGCTGGTCCAGTAGCATTCTTTATAATCCGCTACCTTTGGACAAGTTGTTTATCCACTCTCCCTCCCACCTTCCCTCTCAAGATGTACTCATCACCCAACCCGTCTCTTGATTCCCTGCCTTCAACTTCTTCATCTTCGCGCTGTTCTTCTCCCGCGTCATCGGACTCAGACTTACCATCTTCTTTCTTCAACTTTAGCAAGCGCGAATACCTCCTCGCGCAGATCAAACAGAAGGATGCGATAATCGAGTCCCTTCTCAAGCAGGTGAGTATTGTACCCTTTCATATTGGATGTCATTTTTATAGTCGGCATCCTTCACGTATAGCTTCATAATCCATATATTGCAACTCCCATGTCGATTGCATCTTACCGAATGGCGACGTCGCCTTCTGATCAAAACAACAAGAGCATCCTCGACTGGCTCGATCGCCTTCAATCTAGCGTCCGTTCAGCCGGGGGAAAGGGCGGCCCGAACGCATTTAAAGACCTTCGTGGATCTAAGGCGGACAACGACGATTCTGATACAGAAGACGCCCATGGTCAGCAATTCGGACTTGTGGCACCTCAGGACGATGATGATAGTCACACTGTTGGGGGCGAAGATGGAGCTGCTGCAAACGACAAGTTGTCGTCTTTGCCCGATTCTGACACTCCCCTTGGCCTCATAGCCAATTTGAGCTTGAGCAATAACAAGTCGAAGGGCAAGAAGGATGCGAAGGAAATCGTCGCGGCTGAGGAGAATTTGGATGATGACGATGTTGTATGTCCCCACGCGAAATAGCTGATGTGTAGATGCTGATAAATATTCAGGGCGTCGCGAACGAAACATACTTCATGCCAGGTATGCGATGTCGCGTGCTCAATAATAAATACTTATTTATCTTGTATTCCAGGCCCCGCTACTGATCTCGGTATTCGTGCAACTTTAATCGAACAACACAGTCCTCCTGAGATCCTCGTTCACGGCTTGGTCACACCCGAAGACGTCGATACTCTCTTTGAGATGTGCGTGATGGATTTTTTTACTTGCTTTCGGTGCTTTCTCATTCCCTTGATTCCCACTAGATTCTATCAGCGTGTCAACGTAAGCATACCATACCGATTGTGTTCTCACAAACGTTAACCTTGTATATCGAATAGCCATTTATTTCTCTTTTGGATCCTGTCCTTCACACGCCAGCATCTACGTTTGCGAGGTGCCCCTTCCTCTTCACCGTTAGTAAGTGATTCTAGGCTTGTGTGTGAGTACGATACTTAGGCTGACCTCTGCCAGTCTGTGCCATTTCATCGCGATATTACGCCGAGAAGTCAGAGATTTATCCAATTGCCATGCATTTTGCGAAGCATTCGGCTGCGAACGCTCTTATCGATGGCTGGAAATCTGTAGAGCTTTGCCAAGCCTACATTTTAATGAGCATTTATGCTGTCCCAGCGCGTAGATGGGAGGAGGACAGGAGTTGGCTCTATACTGGTCTGGCCATCAGGTAACTCCGGTTGAACGCCCCATTGAGATAATAACTTACACAATTTAGAATTGCCACAGATCTTAACCTCCATCAGGTCTCTACGACCAAACCACAGAACGAGAAACAAGAACGAGAAATCTTGAACCGCACCCGGGTGTGGATGATATGCTTCAACCTCGATCGGTCGACGGCAACACAGTTCGGCAAGCCCTTTACTATCAAAGAGGACTAGTGAGAGCCCATTCCATGTTACCACTCCAACTCAAACCTTACTCCTTTTACTCGCAGTATTATGCGCAACGCCAAGGAATGGTACAAAAAGTCGAAGTATAACCTTCCCGTGAGGCCTTTCGAATGACATTCACCGCACGAGCTTGTAGCCTGATATTCCCAATTCTAGTACGATGTTCATTTGTGTGCATATGCAGCGCTCTTGCGCATCATGGCCAAGTCCCATGACGAGATCTTCAGCGATCCATCTTCGCCGACTGGCCTGAATAAGGTACTGTGACTTGTACTATCTCATTCCAGCGCTCTTGCCCATCTTATCACTGTCCCAGCGCGTCGACTTCCGTTCAGTTACTATGAACCACGATATACAACTTACCAGATATCAAGAGGAGTGGACAAAGCGTTTTGCCGAAAATTCAGACCCTCATGGTAAGAGCAACCTGAGCGTTATGATCAGTGACCCTCAGACTTTGGATGTCCACAGATCCCGGATGTGCGTTCCGATGCAGCCTTCTCCCATTGTAAGCAGAGCTGTTATCTTTGTTAGAACCGGGACTAACGAACCTCCGAAGCCTCGTGGAATATTCGCGTCTTGTGATGTTCTCCTTTGGGTTCCAGCAAGCGTACCAGCGTGGTATTGAGCCAGGGGATCATGTATATTTTAACAAGGTACGCGCGTTTATGCTACGTCTGCGAAGGCTGACCAATATATCCGCAGTGTCTGGATGCTGCAAAAGCTGTCATACGAAACATGGTCGAGAATCTGGCTACAACAGGATACATGCGTTATGCACCTGATGGTAACTTTCACTTACAATGCTATCTATCTAGGGGCTCAGACTGTTGTAATACAGGTCATTTCATCTTTGCTTCCTTTGCTTCGGCTTTCCTTCTGAAGGTACGTCGTTCGCCTCGTTCGCGGAACTTGATATGCATGATTTATTTGAATTAATTAGCTCCTCAAACCTGAATTCTCTAGCCTCTTATCAAAGGAACAGGAAACTGAGATCTTTGATCTCATTGGGCGCTTGATTCAGACTCTCAGCTCGCCTGAGATTGCTATTGATGATCGTCATACGCCGAAATTGTATGCTCGGTTCCTCGCCGGCCTTCTTTCACGCCATCGACGAGATGGTGCAACTGCCGGACGCCTCCACCCTCATCCTCCACCGAACAACAGTTCTTCTTCGCAAGACTTGGTGCAGTCTGCCCCGCCTACAACCTCTACTTTTTCTATCGCGTCCTCTCAAGGTAGCAGCAGCCACACTCAGGGTTCCAGTTATAGCGGCAATTCATTCCAGCAAGATGACAAGGCGGACATGACCCCCATATATGAGCAAGAAACTACATTTTCTGCGGGTACTGGTGCAATTCACTTCGGAACTGATTATGGCATATCGGCGTTCGGAGGTGGAGTATCGGAAGAAGAAATGCTTGCTACCATGCGTACATTGAAGAACCCAGAATGGTGGGAGAATATGATGATGCCTGGGTAAGTACCGGACAGCGATGAGTTTGACGACGATATTGACGCCTGGAATAGATTTTCGTGGCCGGAAGCTGTATCGTCCCCTAGTAGCAATGGGAACTCTCCTCCGGCAACATACCCTGCACCTTCGTCATACTCTCCCCCAACACAATATCCTACCCATTATCATCAGAACATCCCTGGCATTGGTGGTGTCAATGTTTTCCATACGACTCAAGTTAGCCTTTAGCCTTCAGATCTATTTAGATTACGCAGTTCTTTCCAGCTTTGCTATCGCAATTGTATTTCGTGTGCTATCTTTTTGTATTAGTAGTGTCACGGACTTTTTTGATGTTTCGTACGTTACGTGCGATGTATAGCTAAAACTACCACTGAATTGGGAATCGACAACGCTAAGTCTCTTGTGCACAGTGCAAAGCTGAACCTCACGGCCAATAACCTATTACTAGGAATGTACCCGGTACAAGGGCAGACGGTAGCCTTGAGCTCCAGTTTGCCTATGGATTGGAAAACTCTCATGCATGCACTGCGAACACGTCTACGCCGCCATGTTTCTCGTATTTCACTCCTGCTATATGAAGGTCATATCTACGTGTATGCAGAACGATTGATAATATCCTCGTTGGCGGTGCGTGCCCAAATTCGGAGACAGATGCCCGGGTGAAGTCGCACAACTATACCTTTTCTTTCACAGGAACTGAGTCTCTTAAGACAGCAATACTTGTTCAATATAAATGGTTGCAGAATATTTGCTATTGCCTCTTCGGATTGTCCAAATGATATCATTCAGTTGAAGCGGCGAACACCTCAAGCTCAGTATGGATATACCAGCAGCCCCAAGGCCGAGATGTTTTCGATACTTTGAGCGACGTTCGACTCGGATGTCCTATTGAAATCAGAAAAAAACGGTTAAAACGCATTTTTGGAAGCAGACAAGTTTGATGGAGAGGACATGCGACAGATACAGGCGAGTCAAGTGAGAGAGAGAGAGTACAGGGGGACGGGGTGATGACGTCAGTAGGAGAGTAACGTGGTCACCATTGTTCAAGTCGAAAATCTCTGGAGCCCAAGGACTTGCATCTCTATTTCCACTAACAAGTGAATGGGCGCCCATCACTCCGCAACTTCAAGTTGATACTGGGACGTACAGTAAGATCCACCTGATCATACATTTGTTAACAGGTTGAATACCAAATTATCGGCGCAAGATAACCATCCCTCCATTTCTGATCGCCTACGAGCAAATCTCCTCCACACAGGATATCTTTAACGCTCAGACATCCGCGTTAATCAGCTAACGGTTTAATTATACAGAAAAACAACTTGACAGCTAGCGACGTATATGATATGATCCACGGAACAGCTGAACCACCGTGCCATGCATAAAAGGTTCCCTGCTTTTCCCCCCTGAAGCGCAAAAAAGCCTACCAATTCATTTACACAATGAAAACCAAACTCCTTTTCTGTCTTGTTGCTCTCTTCACGCTACTAGTAGCTCCGATTGATTCCACTCCAGTCGGGCGCTTTTCCTACTTCGTGCAGCATGAAAATACAATTCCAGGCCAATATATTGTGAAGCTTCCAAATGGTGCTACGAAGGATAGTGTTCTTATGGCCATAAACACTACAGCAACGACATTTATAGATGACTGGGTTGCGGAAGATCTCAATCTCTTCATAGGTGAGACGCTTGAAGCTTCCCCTACAATCTTTCCCGTCTCACATCTTGCTTGATTAGACGAGTATTACCGTGTGGCGTATGCAGTCCATGGCCACCGTATAGAACGGAGCACATTGTGCAATATGTGCTGATTGGAATTGCACAGTCTCTCTACTATGGCTTATCTGTGATTTTAATCATAAGCCCCAGGCTCGTCATCGCACATGCTGTTGTCCTGATACAGGTGAGTCAACCAATGCCTATCTCCTAAAACACACGTGTGGTAGTCCATGACCTATGCGGTATCTTTGCCTTTTGCTTGCGTTCTTCCAGGCGATATCTTTACCGTTACCACACACAGAATTTATCAGCAAGGTTATATCTAGTTATGCAGAGTTCTGTCTCTAACTGGTCGAGAATGTCAAGATACAGTGATACAAGAAGATCTATACTACAGAGCCTCTTTGAAAAGCTTCTCAAGAAGCTGCCTGACCTGCTCATCACTTTGGGTGGGCTGCTGACTGTCAGTCGAGGTTTGATACTTTAAAGATGTGATTAGTTTTACGCAGAGTTTACAATCAAAATAGGTTCGCTTTATAGTCGATGTATGGCATAGAAAATGAAAGCTATCAATTCCGAAAGCTTCTAATATGCGCTGTTTTCTATCCTATACAGACAGATCCAATGCCTTTAGAATAACGTGTCGTTTCTTTTAGCAAGGGTGCTTGCATCTCGTTAGAAACCTGTTTATTGCCAGGAAAAGGGGGCAAGGTGCCAGAGGAAATGCTTGGAAAAAGGGTGCGTACTACAGAATCTTGAAAACAGATGGATTTTGTGTCGTGTGTCGATTCACGCATCTGGTTCCAGTTCGACAACAGACTATAGTGGTTGTGGCGAAGTGTCTATCGGCATTACTGTGATGGGAAAAAGTGGCGTGAGAACATCTATAGGACTTCGCCACTGCAAATAAAGGTAGGCAAACAATCTGAATCCACACTGACATCTCGGTACTGAGAGGAGGCTGACAATTCTGAATTCATACTAATATCTCGGTAGTGGAGGCTAACAATGCCTGCTCTTCTCACTTTCCGCCAGACTCTTTCAGTTCTCCCAGCCTTCTTGAAACGACTATTCCTGATGGCCACGACGACTGTTGCCGGCCCAGAATACTGCGGTATAGATATCTCATATGAAGTTATTAGCTACTGGCAGCTACTCCAGGACGTCTACCTCCTGGGAGTTCCCATGGACCGGCTCACTCCGACAACCCTTTCTATCTATAAGCAAAGCTCCGATTACGGCCACGAATATGCAGTCCTGACGCTAGAGGACGAGAATAAAAATATTGTACACCTACGCCTCGAAAGAGACTTCGCGAAGGACGAGCATACCTCCGCCAATGAACAAGTCAGCCGCAGATCCACTGACTCGTTGCCCCCACGAACCCCTTCATCTTTCGAGAAGCTCTCCATCCATATCACGCCGAAAGATACCCCAGCATTTGACAAGGCGACCTGGAGCGCGTGTCCAACGAAAAAAAAGACGGACTGCCGGCTCGGCTACTATAATCTGCTCGCAACAGATACTTTAACAAAGCCAGCACCCCGCCTCTACCTTATCGTATCGATGGCCGCCGCCATATCAAAGGCTCTCCCAAGATACCGTCTGGCCTCACATAACTGTTACCATTTCACAGCAATGATAATGCTACTCTGTGAAAACCTCTTTGGCATCCCCCTATCCGAGGATCCATTAGGTTCGGCGTGGAAAAAGGGTCGCTATATGTACTTCCCGATTGTCAAGAACACCGAAGTCGCTCAAGACTTTGAAGTGAGTCGAGAAGAACACTCTCGCCTCCTAGCAAGTTTTGAAGCCAAGGTTAGTTTAATTAACACTCCTCAGCCGACGCATAACTGAAGCTTTCTTAAGTTCCAGGAGAGAGAGGAGCGGTGTCGAGAGGAAGAAAAGCGGCGTCGGGAGGAGCTGGACGGATACTCTCGCGTCCTGGATCAAGTTAGGTTTATTAACTTTTCTCAACCAATGTATAATTGAAATATTTCTCAAGCTGAAGGAGGAGGGACGTCAAAAGGATGAACGGCTACGCCAAGAGGAGGAACAGAGACGTAGAGAGGAGGAACAGAGACGTCGAGAGGAGGAACAGAGACGTCGAGAGGAGGAACAGAGACGTCGAGAGGAGGAACAGAGACGTCGAGAGGAGGAGGCAGAACACTGTCGCGTCCTGGCTAAAGTTAGTTTTATTAACCTTTCTCAACCGACGTATAATTGAAATATTTCTCAAGTTGAAGGAAGAAGAAAAGCTACGCGAGTCACGCGAGGAGGAGGTGAAGGAACTGCGGGCACAACTTGCAAAATTGCGAGGACTGGTGGACGGTTGAACGCTGAACGTTGAATGTTGAACTCGTCCATTCTCATGTACAGGATATAGAAATCAATTCTGGTCGTATTTAAATAGGGACTCATTCTATGAACGATAAGCAGCTGTGTCAGTACTTGAATTAACGTGAGTCAGGAGTGTATTCTACTTCTACCCTATACAGAAAGCTCCAAATGCCGTTCCAATAGCATGTCGTTTCTTTTGCACATGTGCTTGAACTACATCACACTCGCTAGAAGTTCTCTTTCTGAGAAAAGGAGGCGGAGGTTCCAAAGAAAATGCCGCGGAGCTTTGAGGAAGAGTGCGCTACAGATTCTCGAGAACATATTGAGTCAATTGCCACATCTGGATCCAGGACAACGGGAAAGGTATTTATTTGGGTAGCATTCGTACTGGACATTGGGATCGAGACATTTCCAGTAGTAGACAATTTGGCAATTGTATCGTCGGGGAGGAAGTTGAGCATTTTAAACTTCCTCTCTGCCCATGCCCGAAGGTTTCCAAAATATATCTCTAGGTTATCCTCCTGCGCATTCCAGTCTCGCAAAGCGTACCAAATGAATCTCGCATCTTTACCGCTCAAATAGCGCGTTTACTATGTTCTGGAGCTTCGGTAAAAAGCACCTGAAGACAGAAAGGAAGGCGTCAGACACTCTGTGTACATTGCTTGCAAAACGCCACCCAGTACATGCCCTGAAGTAGTTCTTTGACCACACGGCATAATCTGGCCCTTTCTTCCGGAGTCTTGTCCTTCTTGCTTTCAAAATCTGTTCGATGACCTTGCGTCCTCATCTGCTGCTGGCCAAACGCCAACAGACATCTGAGGATCCGACAATATTGCTAGCGTTATGTATCCAAGTTGTGGTTTTTCAAACACAAAGAGACGACGACCTGTGATTTCTCGAGGAAGGCTTGATCTATCCATAGAATTATAGCACTGGCTTGGAGAGCGATAATAGAATAGATACGATGAGGCCATGAAAGGTAGGCTGCTGAAATCGTCGCGACCGAGGCGCGCGAAAATATCCTGCCCATTTGACAACTTGATGTGAAAGCCCTGTATGCATGTGGATTCCGTCAGAATACCAACGTGGAGCGAGATGAAGCCTATATGAAACAAGCGGGACGTCAACAACGCTGGCGCTGAGTTCCTCCTCCACCTCTTCAATGAGTAGGGCAACGTCGAAAGCTTTTTGAAATGGGCTCTTTCCTCTACGAAGGAGAGTAAGCAGCTGTTGACCATTGTAGTCACTTCCATCAGGCATCTTCGGCCACGGGTCCTGGATGTAGTCCCTCCACATCCAAGGTTTCGAGGAAGATGATGGGCTCATATTAAAGCGACCTCGAACGACTGGCCATCGTAGCTGCTGGGTTCATATGTCCAGATACGATAGTAGGGATATGGTTCGCCTGGAAGTTGGAGAAGAAGGTAAGGAAGAGAAATTTGTTCCGTGAGGTGTCTGGCGTGTTAATCAATGCCTGTTTACAGCTCTCTTCCATCTTTGTAACGGTGTTGACTTCAATCGCATGGTGCACTACATGTACGGCGTAAGTGCAGTACATTTTAAACTGCTTTTAAACCCGCATATTGCACTAATTATTTCATTTAACTGTATTACAACTTTTTTTAGTTCTTTCAACGACTACGGCCTCAGACAATACCTAGCCGCTTCCCTATGCGATAGTCGCAGCGTGACATGGACTGTATGGTGAAGTGGAGTTGAGATAATGTTATGGTGCCCAGAAATCAGAACGCTTGCGCGCTAGGTAGTTAGTTGTATTTCAACTTGTTGACTGTCGTTAACCTTACCTGCATCTAGGTGATCTCCAACACCCTACAACACCTCACTCGGATTATACATCACGTAGGTTTATACACAGGCAATAACACTAACTTGCACTGACTGGTTGGCAATTTATTGTCATATTTCATTTTTCACTTGAATATATATATTTTATATGTTATAGGTTCTGGCTCAGGTCAAGCCAGGCCGTTTATGAGGGCTTCAGTTCAGCCCAGCTGTACTAAGGGCCAAGTCGGGGCGGAACAACACTAATCGTTATGTAGTATCAATGGACTTGTCTGGGTCCTGAAGGGCGTTCATGGAAACAGGGCAGACAAAGATAGTTAACATGTCAAATTCTGGCGTATCATCCCCCTCAATAAACGATGTCCTAGCTAGGCTCAAACGCTCAAAAATCCACCTCGTCGTACGTTCGAGATACTAGCGAGTCGACTCTCTGAATTAACGCATTCATTCAACTAGGCTATAGCTGGAAATGACAATAAGGACACAAAGGGATATACGCCTGCCAATTCCCCTAGCGCGATTACTGTTGGTGCCAGTAACATTTTTGAATCACGCTGGGCCGATTCCAACTGGGGCAAGCGCGTTGATTTATTTGCGCCTGGAGAAAACATCTATACGGCTGGTATAGGTAGCCCCACGGTACGTGTCAATGGGGCACACTGATGTCGTTGGTGAGTCCGACATTCCTTGTGGCCTTCGAAAAGTGATTATAGCAGAACAGGCAGCACCTCATGTTGCCAGTCCACTCGCATACTTCATCACCAGATACCGTGGCCATAACGGGAATCAATTGAGAGAGCTACTCCTTCGCTCGTGTCAGAAAAATCTTCTTAGTAACATCGGTCGTACGTTCCTTCTGTCAAACAGGTCGTTCACGAGTCATGACTATTCTGACGGGAAAACATTTACAAGGCGGATCACCTAACTTGCTAGCACAAAACGGCGTATATGCACGTCTTTGAGATGCTGATTCTAAGGAACAGTCGGACACAGCTCGTCATGGACTCCGCGCAAATCACTTACGGGGGACCAGTTTGAGCTGCTAATTCTGAGCAGTTCGCGGGCGTCTCCTGCGAAAGTGAAGAGTGCGATCCCGCCTGAGCATGGAAAGCGCTGTGATCTTCTTTAAATTCCTTCTGAACCTGTCATTCTTTCCATTTTTTCTGATGCTGAATATTACGTCCCAAGTGTACAAGTGTTAAGTATGTATTGCGTTGATCACATTAATTACCCTGTCTATTCCTTCTTGCTTATGCCATTGTAAATGACTCTACTGTCGAGAGCCATATACAGATATAACTGTCCCAATCAAATCCAGGAGATGGGATACGTCTCCAAGTGGTCCAGCGCCCCATGACCTTGAACCGCTCCAGTAGGAGCTCGAAGACATCATCTATTGTATCTGCAGCTGACTCCATGTCCCCTCCCGTGCCGTGTTGCGACTCGTGTACATGGGGTGGTCTTAGCTCCTCACGAGCTGGTATGACGCAGAACCAGGGCCCAGGCTATTCGGAGGTCAAGAGGGCGTTAGATGGGGCTTCTTTTTCCCTGCCAAGTGGCTAGTACGGTAGAAGTTTAAATTTGCTTTGAAGCCACGAGCGTGAGCTTGAAAAAGTCTTTGCTAATTACCATGAGCAAGTTCATGCATCCAAAGTCGAAGTTAGCCATCGTCGCTAACACTCCCGAGTTTCTCTACAGGGCGCTTGTGCATTGCAACTCGTCGTGGTGGACCTAAGCCAAAGTTAAGTAACGCGTGACGTTATAGTTGATTAACAAACGCCAAATATAGCGAAACTCTTTCTCTCATTATTCTCTTGCATCACAGCCTTGACACTCAAAAGTATCTCATGGGTGCGAATATTAGACTCTTCTCAGCGAACCACAATTGGGGTTTTCGGAACACATTCTGGATCACAAGTTGCTTCCTCGCTTCCAGCTGCAATATGTTTATACGCGATCCTGACGTTCACACTTCACGTGTTGAGTCTTCAAGCGGTATATATAAAAGCGATGCCCTTGGCCCGGGGATCTCTCACACGAGCCATGATTCTCAAGTCTATCCTTTTACTGCTGTGTGCCACGACCTGTCTTTCGTCGCCGCTTCAGCCAGCGCAAGCACCTGCTCTGGGGAGGCGTGACGAGTCTGAGGACTATTTACCTGCTCGGGTTCCCTATATCTTCCCACCACCTGGGACAGATCCAGTCAGTTGAAGGCCGAGTACCTTGCAAGCCGCTACTAACGCTGCATCGTAATCATGTTTTGCCCTCTCCATTATAGGTCGCAGACGCTATCCGTGCTAGACGCGAGAACGGGACCCTCTTGGCACTGGATGGTGTTTTGTAAGTCTCTACTTGCGCATCCCCTAAACCTTAAACCAGTTGACACGTTTTAACACGGTCTACCCTAGGCTTAATGCCCCGTTGATAGCATCTACATGGAATAGCCTGTTTGGGGTCATAAGAGTCAACACCACCATTCCTGGGAATATGAGAGAATTAGCTGTGAGTATGGACATGCAACCTCAGGTGCTATATATATTCTGACATGCGATTGAAGATTCTGCGGATCGCAACCCTAAACAAAGCATCGTACGAATGGTAAGCTGATTCGGTCATTCCAACCTTCAAAAGAGACATTTCGTCGTTAACGGGGCATTAAATGAAGGATTCAGCATGAACCCGTGGGGCGCTCTGAAGGTCTAACAACGGAGCAACTTCGTGTCATTCGCCTGTCTCCCCTTATCACCAGTACCACGGAAGAACTAACTGCGGAAGCGTCGAACACTCTTGGGCCTCTGCTCTCCGCGATGCTGGTGTTCACAGACTTGAGCACTGCGACTGCTCAAGTCCCCGATGTAGTTTTTGATGAACTTCGGAAGTTTCTGAATAATCAACAATTGGTAGAGGCGACGGCGACTGTGGGTGGATATAACTTTGTAAGCAGGTTCCTCTTGGCGCTGGATGTAGGTGGGGACAATAATCTACCCGTGCCGATTCCCAGTTAAGGTGGCAATGGGAACTTCCTGTGTAGTTAACTTGTCCCATCGATTACTACATTCAGCACTCAAGTCCACAAATGGTTCGAGTGCTACCTCCGTGTACATTGTGATTGTTTTGGTACATCATATTAAGATTAATGATCATCTGCCAGGTGCGTCGATTGGCTTACACTGTGTCGAGGTTTAATATTCCGAGCGCCTCATCCAAGTCATCACTGTCGTTGTTTCGTGTGACCTGAGATAGTAGGTATGAAGTCTAGCCCCTGTGCCGCAGCATTTCCTCCTGTATTTTCGAGAAGGTAGCAGATAGCTCTAGCAAGATGAGACTATGTAGATTATCAACATGTAGCTTGAAATAACAACACCGGACGTGTACAGTGACGTATTTCGATATTCTGTGACATGTGCACCTCGGTTCGTCTGGTCCTTTTCAGTGCCGCTAATACATCCTAGGATTGCTAAAGGAATTAAATGGAAGTAGCCTGGACTCAGGAGTAAGTTTGTTTTGATAACCTTGATCAATGATGTTGTCTGCCACTTGGACTCTTGCGCCTCATCTACAGAGTCCAACCAACTAAAGGACACACTCATTAATCCATGTCAGTACTGAATTTTGAAGATGATCTTCGTTGCACAGCAGGCCTTCCAACCATTGGTACGTTTGAAGATTGATTACATCCTCTACGAAGCTCATTTATCAGCGCCTCTTCTTCCCATATATGCTTTTTAGTACGTACGCGTCCGAAGCGCCAGCAAAAGCATCAGACAACCTCCATCCAGACTAGGCTTCAACGTGTCCTCGTCACTCTCTTCGCAGCGCATACCACTCTCTTCAGTATCATCACCGACTCTTACGCATTTCCCGGACCTGGTGGCCTACCGCTAGCGTCATCTACCGGCATGAGCACCTTCAACTCAGCACCTGATTGCAGCATACGCGTCCAAAATCAATTCAAGTTAATCAGTGTCCCTTCTTGAAGAAAACACACTCGCCGCCACACTCGCAACCTCTCGAGCAGGGATCAAGCACACAACCTATTTTACCAGTGGTGGTGGTGGTTCTAACAGAACCAGTAAGCACCATTTTCTCTCTTACAAGGAGCCTATTCAACTAACATTTGTTAGGAATGCTCCGCACCTGAACTCGCTTTTGTACCTCCATTTCATTACCGTTCCCAGCTCTGGTTATCCCAATCCCACTGGCCGCCTCAGGTTGCGAGAGTGGAAGAGAGCGTGATTTCTTCAACAGGCTTTCATTGTGTTGAGTTGAGTGTTTTGGATGCGGATGCTGTAATTGGGAGCTGAGTCACAGAGGTGGACAACGTCAAGGTCATCGATCAAAGTACATCAAAACAAACTTACTCCAGACTACTTCCATCCAATTACTTTAGCAATCCCGGTGGGGGGTATTGCCGCAGGAATTGAGATGCGCCGAATGCTCCAGCTGCTGAGACTCCTAATCGCACTCCATAGCGCCCCTTCTTCCCTCATCAGAGTCGCCTCCGGGAGACGAGGACTGTGGACCGTCGATGGGGGTCTGGGCCCACCGAATGCGTTCATACTGTTCAGAGCCGATTTCTTTTAAGTCACGTCGTCTCTTGTGTCAGTGAATGACGTTCGCTGATGGCCGTATTGACAAAATACAAGTGTGCGAAAGTTGAAGCTGTGTCTCTCCCAATGGCTGTCATCTCCATCGACGTTGCTGCAGTCTTGCAAGAGATTAGAACCACTGTCCAGGCAATCAAAGGTGCCAAGGACCAAGACAGGAAAGCAAGACAGGACGCGCGACGTACAGTGTATCAGGCTCTGTCTCTGCATCCAGCTCTAGATCATATGCACCCTCCCGAGAGGCATCTAAATGACATTGACTGGTATACCGCTGCTACCACAAGGCAAATTCGTGAAAGCTCTCTGCTAGGAGATTGGATAAAATCCACGTCTCGTGTGTAACACGTGTTTCCCTTTCGTGCCATCACATTCATGAGCGGTAATGTTGTACTCCCAGGTCGAAATGAACATTTTGAATCCGCAGCACCTTAGGTCCGGTTGGTACTCGAGCAAGAATTATGATGCTGCTTTTGTGGCTCCTCGGACACCGCCTCCCGCGTGATAAGCAAACGAAGCTGATATCTACCACAATTTCGTACGGTCTTACTACCACTGGAAAATATCATAGCCAAGTTGATTCCATTGAGCTGCTTGCGCTTCCTTACGTGCAGGCAGTTGTTGGTGACTTGGCAACAATGATTGAAGAACCACTCCCCATCGATCGAAGTGCGTGTTATTATTATTATTCGAAAGTAGTGGAATTCTAAGTTGCTTCTGCAGAGTTGAATCCCTTCGCTGGTGATGATTATATAATTAAAGAAGATCGCCTAGAGACTTTTAACATTCCTAGCATTCCCAGAGGCTGGGAACGTTACGACTGGGATATAAAAGGGAACCCTACACTACTTCTGGAACATCCTTCAAAGCCGATAATAATTGTACCCAGTACAAAGCTCTCTCTCCTGCTCCTGCGTTACGCAACGCACGTTTACGGCCTGGGAAGGATCGTCAATGTAAATGGCACGAATGAAGATGCATTTTGGAATGCAGCGTTACCTGTCGAAGTCAGTGCACGGGATCCGTTGCCTATCTTGGTGGGGCTGTCGGCTTTCCAGGAGCCATTAGCGTGTTCTTTCCAGGGAAGAACTTTTTTGAGAGCCCTATCGTCACACCCAATACTAGATTACATGCGACTGTCTCTCAAAACATTCGCTGCGGTTTCGGACCATCATAGGAGAGGTGTGCGGTCATTCGTTTCCTACTCACTAATTAAAAAGTTAAAACGTCTTCAGAGCTTGCTTCGCAAAACACAAGAGCAACAATACTCACGTTGTTTTTGAGGTTCATTGGGAAGGGCCTAGACAACGCTCAGCAAATCACACAGATAGCGGCCGCTTTATCGCATGGCAATGGTATATCACCATCAGACTGTTGAATATGGAGTCGAAAGCGAGACGGACTTGCAAGCAGCGTATACTGACTTCACAAACACCTTGACGTCGTTCTGGAGTCTGTCCGATGTGGATCTGAGTACATCAATACGTTTGCCCCAGCTTGATTCGAGTCTAACTTGCCTTTAGTAGGAACATGTGCATTCTGTAGATGCACCCCAGAAAATGAAGATGATCCAGTCGCACAAGTCCCACTTTCCAGCACGTTTCTCAACATGGAATTTTACTACTGGGATGTTAAGCGAGACCCGTTAATTCTCCTGTGTTTCCAGCATGCGCCCGAAAGACGATTCATTGTTCCTCAGACCAAGCTCTCGCTCCACATTCTGTGCAACGCAGTACGAATCTTTGGGCTTGGAACCCTTATCAATCCTTGTGTGGCGAAAGAGAACTTGTGGATTGGGCCGCCTCGAGCCTCGTTACATGACGATCACCGAACTCCGATTCAAATCTCTGTTGATGATCTTCGCATGCGCATCCACCGTCTCTCGAGGACCTCTGAGATGCTAAAGTCGAAGTCGAGGGACATTATTGACTTCGAAGCTAGGAACCTCGAACACGAAATGCTAAAGTCGAGGGACATTATTGACTTCGAAGCTAGGAACCTCGAACACGAGATGCTAAAGTCGAAAGACATTATTGACTTCGAAGCTAGGAACCTTGAACGCAAGATACAAAAGTTGAGGGACGATATTCATTCCTTGAACATGATGACCGTAGCATTCCTCTTCTTCTTCTTTTTTATGTTTTCTTTGTTTCTTTCTTCTCTTTCCTTTCGGAAGACAAATAGCACGCCTTGTAATGCGCTTAAGTTTCCTAATAGCATACCAGATCTCTATTTACCATTTCTTATACTGATACCCAAGCCAACTAGTTACTGCAAGGACTAACCAGGATCTAGTAGTGACATGTAGAGAGAAGGTGAAGAATGAACAGGCCTAGCGACCTTCCTTTACCTCGTTTGCACATTTGTCTCCGAATTGGAGCACACACCGCCGATGAGCCTGGTATCGTCAATCGTTCGACATTCATTAGATCCTTAGTGCTTTTCTAGTGTCACACGATTCGATGCTGTCGTAAGCCCAAGCCTGGCTTGAGGCGAATCCGCCCTGACCTTGAGTACAAGAATTGAGAACTCCAAGTGCACCCCGACTGGCAGAGGTCCGCAAAGGTTGAATAAATATGCCGAGGGCGTCTCGGAGTCGGAGCTGTCGTTGCATAACGCGTTGAGACAATACTAGAACCAGCACCAGGCTGTTCCATGCCAAAAAAGGAAAATATCAGCGCTGAAGTGAGTCGACCCAGGTTCGAACTGAGGACCTTCTGTGTGTTAGACAGATGCGATAACCAGCTACGCCATCGACCCATGGAACGTCGCGTTTGAGGTTAATGAAGATGTGTATTACATTGGCTTGTGTTAGGATGTATGCAATATTGCAAGGCATCGACTACATGAACAAGAGCTGAGTGAGTGGAAGAAAGCCGAGTTAGCGGATGTGGATGAAGTTGAATGTTGTTGGTATAATTTGAAATGGGAGTGTTACATAATCCAAGGTTGTTGTTGGCCACGATGAGCGGTTACTCGGGTGTAGGCAGTCGACCTCGAGAAAGCAAGCCAAGGCCACTTTCAATGCCGCCGACTGTCACTCAACAACAATCAGAACAAGAACGCGAACCCACCCCCAGTAGACGAACATCCTCCAAGCCATCCTCACGCTCAAACCGCATTCTCAATGACTACATCCTCAGCAAGACTCTTGGTGCAGGCAGTATGGGCAAAGTAAAACTAGCAACTCACAGCACAACGGGTGAAAAGGTTCGTGCATGTCGTTTACTTGACCACCTCATGCTCACACTCACATTAATGCAGCTCGCAGTCAAGATCCTACCACGCACGCAGCCCGGACCACCGCCGTCAAGTGAAAGCGCAGCAAAGCAGGCGTCCAAAGATGCTTCAAAGGAAATCCGAACTCTCCGCGAAGCAGCACTCTCCATGCTCCTACATCACCCGTACATCTGCGGCATGCGCGAGATGATAGTCCGCCAGCACCATTACTACATGGTATTCGAGTACGTCAACGGCGGACAGATGCTCGACTATATCATTGCCCATGGCCGTCTTCGTGAACGCGCCGCGCGAAAGTTTGCGAGGCAGATTGGGAGTGCGCTGGATTATTGTCATCGGAATAACGTCGTTCATCGGGGTGGGTATTGACGATGTATTCATACCTTGATACGTACTGACTCTTCTGTAGACCTCAAGATCGAAAACATCCTCATCTCACACACTGGTAACATCAAAATAATCGATTTTGGCCTATCAAATTTATACGATCCCGCCGCGCGCCTGTCCACCTTTTGCGGTTCCCTCTACTTTGCTGCACCCGAGCTCCTCAACGCAAAAGTATACACAGGGCCCGAAGTTGATGTCTGGAGCTTCGGCGTCGTATTGTACGTCCTCGTATGTGGCAAGGTCCCATTCGACGACCAAAGCATGCCCGCACTACACGCAAAGATCAAGCGCGGGTTTGTAGAATACCCTGTTTGGTTATCCGCTGGTGCGTACGCGTTTCATACATTCGCAATACCATTACATTTCGCTAACTACCCACCCAGACTGCAAACACCTCCTCTCCCGCATGCTAGTAACCACCCCCTCTGCTCGTGCCACCCTCTCCGAAGTCCTCTCCCACCCCTGGATGACCCGTGGCTTCCCCTCGGGCGCACCTGACGCCCACATGCTCCGTCGCGAGCCTCTCCGCGCGGACGACATCGACCGCGAGGTCATCCGGGGGATGCAGGGGTTTGAGTTTGGTTCCGAAGAGGAGATCGAGAAGAGACTGAGGGATGTGTTGGGTAGTGAGGGATATAAGAGGGCTGTTGGGGCTTGGGAGAGACGGAATAGGTCTGTGGGGGGGATTAATGGGGCTGGAGTTGGAACGAATGGGTTTACGTCTACCTCGGCATCTGCGTCGTCATCGAATAACTACGGCCTCAGCCACTCGAGTCTGGCCATATCCTCCCTTGATTCTGGGAGCGTTGGTGTTAGTACTAGCCATGGGGGGACACCCACGAAGGATAAAGATCGAGAAAAGAAATCGAACAGACGGTTCTCTGGGTTCGAATTCTACCGCAGGAAATTATTCTCTTCCTCCCCCGCGCCCTCCCCTCCCTCATCTACCGCCGGGGGCTCCTCCCACACCACTTCCACCGGGGGCGGGGGGTTGTTCTCCACCTTCACATCTAGACATGGACACGGGCATGGACATGGGCACGGTGCAGGCAACGGTACAAGCCAGGGGCAAGGAGCAGACGAGCTGGACCCGACGGCGGGGTTCCATCCCCTTGTCAGTATGTATTTCCTTGCGAGGGAGAAGATGGAGAGGGAGAGGGTGTATGGACCTGGGGTGTTTGCAAGTTCGCAGCTTAGCCTTGTTGGTGCTGCGGCGACAAGCCCTGTTGGAGGTCCGGGTGCGGCTGGGGTGGGCAAGCGTGAGGGTGAGGGCGAGGGCGAGGGCGAGGAAGCAGGCGTTGACGTTAATGGCGCAGAGGAGGGCGAGGCCGACGCTGACGCTGACCACGGACATGGACACGGGTACGAAGACACCGCCTCTGGCCCTGTCCCCGACTCCGCAGAACCCCTCCACCTCCCTCCTCCACCAAGAGCAAAACCAAAAGAAAAAGCAGACTATTCCATGCCCCTCCCGCGCCTCCCCGCACCCGCCACAACGCACTTCTCCGCACGCGCTTACGATGCCCATGCCCCGGGGACACCGACGACACCCACACCGACGACCCCTGCGTTCCCGCAGCCCCGGGCGCGCGATTCGGGCGCTGTCGGCGCGGGACCGCCGTCGCCTGTCCCACCGTCGCCTTTGATTACCAGCCCTGGCCACGCACACGGGCACGGGCATGGGCACGCACACTCGCCTTCCCTAACTGTACCCGTACCCAGCGGTGGTCTTCGCGCACCGCCTGCTACCACGCATCGTCGGAGCCATAGTATGAGTCAGCGCCCGAGCCCTGGTGTCGGTGCTGGTTCTGGTGGCACTGGTACTGGCACTGCAGGTAGTGGGGCTCGAGGCTGGGGCACGATGTTCGGGGGGCACTTCGGGCACGGGCACAATACGGTGCCGAGGACTGCAGGGCCGGAGGTGGGCTCGTTTGCGGAGAGGATGGAGAGGGGGTTGTATCCTGAAGAGAGAGAGGCGGAGGAGGCGGAGGCTCTGGCTCAGGGGCCAGCTTCGGCACCTGCACCTGCACCCGCGCATACACCTACGCATTCACCGGGGAACACGCTCGTGCGCAAGTTTGGTACGATTCTGGGTACTGGCGGCGGACACGGGTACGGGAGTGTCGGTCGTCGTGGCTCCGCATCCGCATCGGCGTCCGCGTCGCCCCCGTCTGCGCATAGGCCCTCTGGGGATAGCGCACGTACCGGCACCGGGGCTGGGAAAGTATCGTTTGGAGATGAGAAGACGGGCGAGTTTGGGGAGAAAGATGACAGCGCGAAGGACAAAGATAAGGAGAAAGGGGAGAAAGAGAAAGTCGGCGCGACAAAAGGCGTGATACACAGTCTCTCCCAGCCACTGGGCAGCGTGCATCGGCGCGCAGCGACGATTCTCGATCCACAGGGACGCAGTGGCAGCTCCGGCACTGGCACCGGGAGCGCGAGCGCACGCCATAGCAGGCGGAGCAGCACAGGCGGAGCGGCGCTGCTGAGTGTGGGTGGGGGGGCGTCAGACACATTGGGACGTCAGCGGAATAGGCGGCCGTCGACTGGGTATAGTTCGCGGTTTGGTGGTCGTGGTCGGGATCGGGATGGGGAGAGGGAGAAGGAGATGCGCGAGCGTGAGGAGGAGGGGGCGGACGAGGGAGAGGGAGAAGGAGAGGGGATGCATGGGGAGGAGGAGGATAGGGAGGAAGAGGAGGAGAGGCATCATGCGGAGAAGGAGTTTAAGCCTGTGTTCCTCAAGGGATTGTTTAGGTGGGTTGGGGTTTTTCTTTCTTTCTTTCCATGTGTGTTGGATATGAGCCTACGCTGATCGACACCTCTTCCCCAGTGTCGCAACGACATCGACCAAATCGCCGCCTGTGATCAAGGCTGATATAAGGCGCGTGCTCGACCGGATGCAAGTCCAATACCGAGAGACCAAGACCGGATTCGAATGCATACACGCTCCATCTATCGACGTCTCCTCCGTCGATCCCGCTCGACAAGCCCGCACCCCCACCCCCAGCCATGCCTCTGCGAACTTGCATCACACGACGTCCGGCATGTCGGGCGTCTCCAACCAGCCTGCGCTCGTCAAAAAGGCGTCGAAGATCTCGTTCAGTATGAAGCGTGATAAGACGCCGAGGGATGCGGTGTCTTTTGACAAGGCACGGAATGGCAATGGCAATGGTGGCGGTGGAGACCGCGGAAGCGTCAAAGAGCATGGGCAAGCGCAAGGACAGAACGCAGGTGCAGGCGGGTTGATGGCAACGCCGAGCGGGTCATCGTCGTTCTTCAACGTCCTGCACTCTGCCGCGTCAGCGTCGGGTTCCGGGTACCCAGGGCTCGATCAGACGGTGAATGGCGCTGGCGTGGGGCTCGCGATGGTGCCCTCGAATGAAGCCCCGTCGCCTGCTGGGACTACCGCGTCGAGGACGGGGAAGGTCCTCCCGCCCATACCCCGCGATTTTGTGCAGCCGATGACACCTGCTACGACGACCGCAGGTATACCCAGCCCTCTCCCTACGGGTGAGGTGGATAGGGATGTGTTTGAGACGATGGGGAATAATACCCTGAGTGTCAAGTTTGAGATTAATATTGTCAAGGTGCGTTCTTGTATCATGGCTTGTATTTCGATGGCTGATCAGCGGTTGGTTGGGATTTGGCTTTTAGGTCCCTTGGTTACCGCTGCATGGAATCCAGTTCAGGCGCGCAAGTGGGGATGGCTGGCAGTACCAGATGCTTGCACGTAGAGTGCTAACGGAACTAAAACTGTGATGTGATAAGATTTGACGATGTGATGGAGATGGTTGACTGAATGGTTTAACGATATGCATATATGACTTATTCTCTTTTTACCCACACTTCTTTCTTCCCCCCTCTCCCCTCTCAACCAACTCTCCTTTGCTTTTCAATCTCTCTTTCCCCAAACCCAATACAACCCAACCCATTTACAATTCGCTTTCATGCACTGGCATGCTATGCCCTTTGTCTTTTTTACCCAAACAATCACTCGGTGAACCCGTAATCCTTGTTTATATTAACTGCCTTATCTCGTTACGCTTTCCACCATTGCATTTTTCACTGGCTTTTTACGATATATATGTGTGTCTGTGTGCTGTTCATTCACTCCATCGTCGCTCCCTACATACTACATACTGCTGGCGTCATTATTACTCTCTCTTTTGTCCTTCATGCTTTTTTTCGTAGTATTTATAGGTTTACACTTTTCGGGCTTATTACAGTAAATTTTTAAGTGAATGACAGGTTATGTTGAGTCCACTTGGGGACGAGAACGAACAAAATTCAAATGGAATGATACGAAAGTCAGAGTTAACAGGAACGGCTTCTACATAGGGTCGATCTCCATGCACTGGGTCGATGGCGTAGTTGGTTATCGCATCTGTCTCACAGGAGTCTGTCTCTTTGTGCACAGGAGGTCCTCAGTTCGAGCCTGGGTCGACTCATATGAAGCTTTTTCGCTTTTTTGTATCAGACTCTTACTCCGATATCCTCGAGAAGTTAACGTTATTAAAGGGCTTCCCTTCTCATTCCTGGGTATCATTTTATTCACCTACCCACTGTACGAACATGTTTGGCGATCTCCGCTAGAATCGATGGGTCTCAAAAATGAATTCGATGTACCTAAGAAACGCAGGCTGTGGATATCAATGGAATACGACAGATATCTGGAGATCTGCAGGTTGTTGAGAATACTATCAAAAGCAACCAGCAGTAGGCAACTCGAAACTCGAAGAAAGCGCCAGATGTTGCGGCGGCGGTGGGCTCCATATGATTGCGGAACAACCAACGGAAGGTACCTCAAGAGGTGCTTAGAGCGGCGGCGCACCTAGTCATGATGTCTGCCTGTTTGCGAAGGTTGTCGGCATAGGTGTGCATGGCTTCGACACGTGTCGAGCCATCGCCATGAGCCAACAAGGCTGGAACTGGTCCAATCCAAAGGTTTCCTTGTTGCGCGACACAAGGATTGATAAGGGTTCCAAGTCCATAAATTTGTGCTGCGTTGCATAGAATCCGGAGCGAGAGTTTAGTCTGAGGAACGATCAATCGCCTTTGGTGCACGAGCCGGGAGAGAAGGAGAAGCGTAGGGTTGCGCTTAACATCCCAATAATAAAGCTCTATATCGGGAGGCATTTTGGAAAATGGGACTCGAGCGACTGGATCATCCTCGTTGTCTTGGGTGCATCTACAGTGTGCACACATCACTGAAAGCAAGTTGAAGTCTAACCTGGTACAGGCATCTATGGTGTTGACGTACTCGAATTAAATCCTAATGACAGTAGCGGCCTGTTCGACATGTCGGTTGCTAGCAAGTCGAAATCAAGTCAGAATATAACCTGGTATGTATAGACAAGTTGACTTACTCGAATCAAACTGTAATGGCGGCGGCCTGCTCGACATCATAAGCATATCTGTGTAGTCACCATACGCTGCTAGCAAGTCTATCTCGCTTTCGACATATTCAAGATAGTCGGAACGAGATAGGCCGTGGGATAAAGCAGTAGATATCAATGTGATGTGTTGATTCCTCTCCAAGCGCTCCCCAATTAACCACAAGAGCGACACCATAAGTGTCGCTGCGGCTGTGGCTATTACATTATTTTCTGGAGACAGATGAACATAGGCGAGTGGAAACAGGATGCAACTCACCAGATTCCAATGACAATGGTAAGTTATGAGAAGTTTTGAGAGGCAGCCGTATATAACCCAGCGCTGGGTGTGACGCTAAGGCTCTTGAAAATATTTCCCACAAGTAGGTGGGCGGCTTTAACTCTAATGGCTGTGAGAGACTGGGCGCTAACGTCTGTGTAACGTTGAGAGGCAGTGCTGCATTCCAAAATGCATCCCTATCAACGCCATCGGCGTTGATGATCCTTCCTAGGCCGTAGAGTTGCGTTACATATCGCAGTAGCAAGAGAGAGAGTCTGGTCCTGGGTACAATTACCACCTGTTTTGAAGAATGTTCTAAAAGAAATGTGGGATTTCCCTTGATATCCCATTCGTAACGTTCCCAGCCATCAGGTATGGTTGGGATGTCAAAAATATCCATGAGATCTTCCTTGATTATATGGTGTTCACCATCGAAAGGATTTAGTTCTGAATGAGCTCGTTAGGATTCTATTTGAATGATAACAACGCATCGTTGTACCTGGATCAATGGGAAGTGCTTCCCCAATCATTTTTGCTAAGTCACTCACAACTGCATGCACATAAGGGAGCGTAAGCAGCTCAGTGCAATCAGCTTGACTATGAGATTTGCTAGCGGTTTGAAGACCGTATGAGATTGTCGTAGATATCAGCTTCATTTGTTTATCATGCGGGAGGCGATACCCGAGAAGCCACAAAAGCAGCATCATAATTCTTGCTCTAGTCCCAACTCGACCTAAACCAGCTGCAGATTCAAAATGTTCATTTCGACCTGGAGCACAGCATCGCTGATCATGGGTAATAGCACGAAAGGGAAACAGGTGTTACGCACGAGACGTGGATTTTATCCAATCTCCTAGCAAAGATCCTCCACGTTTTCGCCTTGTCGGAGCAACATACCAGTCAGTGTCGTCTAAATGCCTCTCGGGAGGATGTATATAATCTAGAGCCGGATGCAGAGACAGAGCCTGATACACTGTGCGTCGCGCGTCTCGTCTGGCTTTCTTGTCTTGGTCCTTGGCGCCTTTGATTTCCTGGATGGTGGTTCGAATCTCTTGCAAAATCGCAGCAACATCAATGGAGATGGAAGCCATTGGAAGGTCAGACACGGCTTAATTTTCACACCGTAGTGTTATCATTTTGTCAATATGGCTATCAGCCAAAGGGTTTAGTGCGGGGGATAAGTGACAAGATTGGAATAAGAACCTGGCGTGAGAAGTGAGCCCTGTATGACAGCATATGGTCTCTCTAGTAGAACATCCAGGGCTCCTCAATTCTAAGTAGTACATTCAGAACGAAGCCCTTATTCGGAACAACAAGGTAGTGAAGTTTTGCAGTTCCCCACAACAGCCAGCAACAGGCTTACAAACTGTAGAATCTGCACTTAGAATTGAGGAGCCTTTCAGTGTTCGCGTGCGAGGCTCCAGTATCGATTTCGAGGTGAAACAGTTTGCTAGGACCAACCTGCTCTGCTGACAAGCGCACACTTCGCAGTCTCTACCGTGAGGCTTGAATCTCTAAGTCGCGTGACGCATACCAGGCTAATAACCGTGGTGTTTTACCAAGGAGGTGTAAAGCTTTAGTCCGTAGCTCGTGCAATATGAGATGAGAATAAAATTACAGTTCAGGTTGAAAGAAAGAGACACCGAAGTTCTATTGGGTGAAGTATTGAGCCGGCAGTCAAATCAACACGGAGGTCTCCAATGGTAAAGTGTGGAGCCCAATGCAATGTATCGTCCTCAAGCGAAATGAAAAGGAGGTCAATGGAAGTGAAGACTGTTTTGGGCTGTTTTCCTCCTTTGTAAAAGAAGCAAGAGAGTCGCCAATGCCACTCTATACTCGAACCTCGTTACTTTGCTTCCTTCACGGGTAACCATTCCACAGGATGTGCATTGAACATTGGCCATGGTGGCAACACGACCTAAACCAACGGACATGATTAGCAGTACTAAACAATTAATACAATGCAGTACGAACCAGTGCAAGCACCACCGTCGCAGAAGAAAATATTCCCATCGTCACAAAAAGAGACTGCATTGCAAATCCAACGATGAATGCGACCACCTGTTATCATGCATAAACGAAGAAATGAGACCGTTATTTAAACAAGATGCGATTCAAGACCATCATTAACTTACCGCAGCACCAATCAGCACAATCCGCGAAATGAGTTCTACCAACACCTGCCCCTCAAAATCCTATGAACCAAAGTCAGTTGAGTGGAACAAGAGAAACAAGCTGGCCGTACGATCTTTCCCTCCGTCAACTCCTGCACATAAGACATAGGCGACGCCATGCTTTGATTTATCTCCCTAGAGGTTTCGCGTATGTTTCAGTGCTGCCGCCTTGAGCGTGATACGACTTGGATGCTAGTGGCGTCGTCAACGTGTTCACTGGTCAAGCGCTGATGACGACCTCGTTGGGCAGCTGGGTTTACCTAAGCACGGGATGTCGGGCCGCATACCGTTGATCATGATCAGTTGCGACGCTAGTTCTTTGGGTGTGATTGCGTTGGGTAAGGAAAGAGAACGATGAATCTCAGACTTAAGTATACATCTCTACCCTTTCAAGTCTCAACGCTTCACTACGTCATAGAAATAAATTAACCGATGTGTTGTGGCATGTACAAGTATTGAAAATGAGTAAGTAAATTGTATAAAGCGGCCAGCCGTGCAGTAACGTCTACAAGTATAACTCACAGAAGTAACAGACAATATTACGCTGGTATAAGTGAAAGATCCGCCTGCTTAGGACCCTCTTGAGACACATGGAATGATATTACGGTCTCGTCTACCGCTGCAATAGAGAATGGCCCTTGCACCAGGAAGACAGTAATTGCCGGATACATAAACTGCACGATTATCGTCAGAACAGACCAGGCAGTATTCAGAAAATGGTGCCCACCGAAATATTGATATGGATGGTGTTTATGATGTTGCCAGCGATTGTCGTGGCTTTGCTTTCCATATGCATATCGACGACTGAGAGGACAATATCGAGACACTATGGCCACGGTCTTTGTTAGAAAACAGGTGCCGGTATTATGGATATGATACTGCTCTAACTTGCCTGGAGTAGAAGGTAGGCTACGCCTGTGCTAACAAGAACAACCAAGACATATGCAACCCTGAACATTCTTTGATAACTCCTTCGCAAATTTCGCTTTATGAATAAGAGGTGAGATCTGAGGTTCATAACCGATAGCTATTAACAACGGATGAAGAATTTATGACGACATGATTGAACTCACCCTAGAACCCAAGCAAGGAAAGAGGTGGGCACCAAATTAGTTGATAGAGAGAGGAGACGCATTGTGAGGTGCAGAATTGTAACATCCGCGGAAAATATAGTTAAGAGTTCTAAGTGGCGTATTTGCACAAGACAATTGAAGGCCAGTGTGGTTCCTGCAAGCAGATATTTTGAGCAACTGAAAAATTTCCCAGTCAGCGAAAACATACCAAAGGTAAATATGACCAGAAACAAGGAAAGATACAGTGCCCATCGTCGCTTAAAGACTACCCATCCATGCCAAAGGATAAAGCCATTGATAAACACAGGCTGAAAATTGGTATGTCATCGGCATTCCAATGGTTTTCTTGGCTACTATTCGGAAAACTTACAGCCAAAGATTGTGCCCATATACGCATGTCCATTATCGCCGCCGCCACATTAGTGGCGCTCCCCGAGCTGAGACGTTCTAAGCTGAATGGAGACGTTCGATCGATGAGAATGTGTAAGTTGATGATCTCGCATTTTAGCAGAAACCCGATTTGTAGGGAGAAGATAATTGTGCCGAACGCCAAAATGGCTGGCGTGCCCCACGAGGAAAAGGTCTGGTTTCGACGCCTGAAATTATGTGAAATTGAATTGCCGATAAATCTGTGCGGAGATCGACGTACTCCAAAGAAGCCTGAAGGGCCATGAACGAGACAGGCATTAAAATACCTTGTAGTTATAGAAATATGCGAAGTCTTGTTGTATAAATTCAGAAAATAACGGCGCCTACCATAGAGCAGCGCCGACGTGGTTACGACTTGAATATCATGTATTGCCCTTAAACCGAGTGTTTGAAGGAGATCTCGTTGATCTGGCGTCATACCTGGTAGCCAAAATGAGTTGAGAATGGAAATAACAGCGCCCCAGGTGGAAGGTCTGAGGGGAATGAAGCTAGGTAGTAAGGATTTATCTGCCCGTTAGGGTACTAGTACTCACGACGCGCACTTGCCTTGTATCCCCCCTTGCAACGAAATGCTTCCCCAGTTAAAATACGATTTTACGTGGACACACTGGTGTGCTGCGTCATGTCGAACCGTGATGCCTGGCGTGGAGGCAACATCAAATGCCTTGGATACATGGATGTGTATTAGGCCTCGACCTAGAACAACTCATAAAGGTGCGAATGCATCGGCAGTTATCGAACGAAAAAAGACCACGAAGATCCACCCTGCGCGTTTTGATCAACAAATATGGTTGAGCCATTTCTCATCATGAGGTGATTTGAGGTTGATTGGCGAGGCTGTTGGCGCCTAGACCCAAGAATCCTCTCCTCATCATCACCAAGCTTATGCATCGTCATACATTCTTACTTCTCTTCCTTGTGGTACTTGAATCTAGGATTGATGACGGAGTTAAGAGTTGAATATGAAATATTACGGGGGTATAGGAAAATTTGCGTGGCACGCAACCACCTGCTGTCACGCATTTTTCTCTAGGCCCAATATTACAGTATTAGCAAGAATATTGATGTAGCGCACAAAGTCAAAATGAACTGGCCAGGTCAAAATATCGATGCAGAGGTCCGGGACGGGAGCCCAGAGTGTTGGGTTTAGGATGCTCAAGCTTCAGGTGTTCAGCCGTAGAACTGCTCTTCACTTCTTCGATCTGAATCCATTAACTTCCTGAGCCGCAAGAGCTACAGTTATCGTCAGTTACAGACTAGAAATAATACGCTGATACTTTGATCGCGTTGGAAGCGACTTGGAACTTTGAATGTTGAATTCACTTTGCAAAAATGGGGAGCTGACGAGCCTAGCTTCGTGGAAGGTAGTACTGTAGCAAGGTCCATCAAGAATACAAGTGTCTTTCTGGCCAGGCTTGTGATGTGGTGGCCGTTCAGTCGGCGAAGAAATCATTTTATGGACTAATACAAAATACACAACATGGGTCGATGGCGTAGTTGGTTATCGCATCTGTCTAACACACAGAAGGTCCTCAGTTCGAACCTGGGTCGACTCATTTTCCAACGTGTCAGAATCTTTTGCTTTTGCCTGCAAGGGTCCGATCAATTTCTACTTGTCCCAAACTATCATGGAACAAATTCAGTAGGGCGAATTTTTTCTCTACCCTTGAGAGAACAACTGACAACATTCAGAACAGGATTTCCCCCTTCACTACCCTTCTCACCCACTTTCGATTCTTTCTCACTCTCCGATCACAAGAGGGCACATATCACTCCCTCATTCTCTTCAGACTAACCCCCGAGTCTACCACAATCCCAGAGTCCGATGCCGATAACTGTGCCACCGATGGCTCTGAAAATAATAAAGTTTCAAATCCAATGTACAAGCAAATCTATGTCATGGAATCTAGCTGCCCGCACCTCGGTGCAGATATGTCCCATGCAGACATCGAAGAATCCGACTCGAGCCTTGTAGCCGTGTGCCCATGGCACAGGTGAGCCTGATCTTACTCCTTTGCATTGTGTGTGATAGAAGTTAAGAGGTTCTGTGAATCTATTAATTCGTGAAGATACGATTTCGACTTGCGAACTGGGAAAAGCGAGACGGGGCTCAGAGCATGCACATATGCAGTGGAAGTCAAGCCTGACCCAGCTGATGGTGTCGACAAGGTGTGGGTAGAAACCCCAACGAGAGGAACTGGATGGAGGCTTGTTGAGTTGCGTCCTGTTTCTGAAGGTATGTATGTAAATTTATTGTCAAGCTGATCTTCAAGCTTAGGATAATAACCTATAGAATTCGCCGACCCTCCCCCAAAACCCTCAGTGCCTTTGCTGCCAGTCACTGCTCCCCCATCGACAGCACCCACAGAGCTTGAACCCGTCGTGCCGATCGACAATCCACCAAAAACGTTGATGCAATGGGCAGTGCTAATTCTGAGCACGCCCAATCCTACGCTGAAGGCACGACCACGTTCATCCACTCTCGATGTAACTCATCCTCATTCATTTACTAGGTCCAACGCACTCGAGAAGCAGTCAACCTCTTCCGTACAGGAAAGCTCTCTTCAATCGGCCACAAGGCAACTAATGCACCTCATCCACCGGACATTCCGCCACGTGAGGAAACCATTTCGAAGAATACGGTGGACCCCGCAAAGGTGAAGAACAGAAAGAGTAGAGCAGTTATGTTGCACGCGCTGGCGAACATTGAGCAGTGGGCGTAAGTCATGCATGCAGCTCCAAAAGTCCTTACCGAACTAAGGATGGTATAACGTTGCTCTAGTATTGACCTTGCGTGCGTCCATTCTCTGCTCCGCTACATGTCGGTATAATAACAGTCTTTCTATTATAAGATGGGATATCATTGCGCGGTTTGGACCATCTCATCCAGATATCCCCCCTGCCTTCTTCTCCGATTTCACCAAAATGGCTCTCGACGAGTCAAAACACTTGTACGCCCTTCTCGCCTCATGTTTATTCCCCTCCTACAGTAACTAAAAACCCCATCCGCCCTCCACAGTACGCTCCTAACCTCACGCCTTTCCTCCATCTCCCCCTCAACGCCCTACGGCACCATGCCTGTGCACGCCTCCCTCTGGGACTCTGCAACCGTGACCGCCCATTCCCTGCGTGCACGCCTCGCCATCATCCACCTCGTGCACGAAGCGCGCGGGCTCGACGTGAACCCCGGCACAATCGCACGGTTCCGCAAAGCCGGTGACGACGAGAGCGTTAAGGTCATGGAGATCATCCACGCGGACGAGGTGACGCACGTTACCTCTGGACACCGGTGGTTTTCATGGATATGTGAGAAGGAGGGCGTGGAACCCACGAAGGCGTTTAGGGAGGAGGTGAGGAAGGGGTGGAGGGGCGAGGTTAAGGGCCCGTTTAATGTGGAGGACAGGGAGAAGGCGGGGTTGACGAGGGAGTTTTATGAGGAGCTTAGAGGGGAGATGGGGTTGCCTGTTGGACTTGGGAAGTTGGATATGGATATGAAAGAGTTGAAGGATGCAGTGGCTAGCGTTGCTGTGGAGTATGAGGTGGAGAAATGATATGACTGAAGTAGGTTTGTTGATGAATGTTTTACTCGTTCGAAAAGTCAGATGAAGAGCGTCAGCCGACTCTGAACCATCGCTATTATTCATCGTTATTTGTAATGGGGCTCGACGACTTGTCCATGCGTGTACCACCGCAACTGTTAACAGCAGGAACGCTATAGGCAATGGCTCTAATTGCTGACCACAAGCATTTCCTGTCCTTAGGGCCAGGCCCTGATATCCAAATCTCCAGGTCCCGTAGACCCCAAGAACGATAACGAGGTTGATCTCGACGACCTCGTAGTTCAAAGCGAAAACGTGTCTGAATATAAGTAGTAAGATTCTCTATCTTGTTCAGCGAATGCAAATCACTGTGCTCACCTCTTCGTACAATATATCATTGACATCTGAGGTGTGTTGGAACGACTTCCTGATCTCTAGTCGCAGGTTTGTAAGGTTTCTGCAACCTTCCACTATGAGATCGATAAGTTGAGGCGACAGATTCTTGACAGTAAGCGTCAAACGATTGAGAGAAGGGAAGTAGGGAAGCAGCCTTTTGACTTCGAATAACTCCAGTGAAGGTTCAGATACAGTGAGAGAAAGAGCCTCGTAGCAAAGATCTTTAACTGAAGGCATATCACCATCATGAACACTACTGGAGTTGCTCGAAATTGCGCGATCAGCCTCATATCCATGAAGTCCCTCTGTAGTAAAGACGCGAAAGTGGCACCAATTACTGCCCCACATAGGACAAGGTTTCGGAGGGGCTGCTCGATCAAGGAATACGAACCGTTGACACCGACTCCCATCATCGCTGTTGCTGAGTCGCAGAACCAATCCATAAGGCAAGCCATAATAACTGAGCGGGTTTCTGAGGCAAAACTTTTCAAGGCGAGGGAATTTTCCAAGGCCGCGAAAGAAGGGAGATGATGGGTTTCCAACGCCTGGGGACGATATCCAAAGAGATACGAGGGCCTGTGATACACCATTTATCAAGGGCAGAAGTACAGATAGCTTGGACGGTTCCGCGGTGCCGTACGTGTGCATGTCACGAAAGAGATCAATCTGAAGTTCTTCTAATCTGCTAAGAGCGTCTGGCGGAGGAATGTAAACGGTAGCGACACTCATGGGCAAAGAAAGGGATAGAAAACGCAAGTTTGAACCAAATAGGGGCAGAAAGGTGGAGAGTAAAGGGCAGCAGGGATGATCTTTTCTCGTGGAACCGTATAAAGCCTCCCAGGAAACAGCTAACTCCTGGACATTCTTCAACCCCTTAGCGAAGCTAACAAGTGAATCATGTAAGACCTCCGACGTCAGTGGATGTTTGCTAGGCGGAACCGTGACTTCGGGCCCGCCCCGGAGCCGGATGGGCGTTCTATAGTGGACGGGTCCGGTGGACGAAAAGGAGGTGTATCGAGTGTTAGATCCCTGCACCTGCTTGAGTTTCAGTGCATCCCAAATCTTATCAGGTTCCACTTTCAAGGAACAGACTAGAGAGATTGCCATGGCGTCCTGACTGGCGCAACATGTGAGCCCCAAGTGTAGATATCAACTCGGAATTTGCTGAAGGTACATACCGCATGTTCTCAATCTGGAGAAAGAGCTCTAAGTAAGAAGGCGCTAATGATAGGTTGTGATAACGTCTTTCTAAGCTGGCTTGGTAGAATGCAGGGTGAATGTGCATCCACCTGTGAAGGTCCCCGGGACCTAGGTACCGAGCAACGTTGACCAACATTTCATATGGGAGGGAGATAGAGAAGGCATCGATAAAGGCGCAATGAACTGGCATTGAAAGAGGATTGTGTATTGAGCAGAGTACGTTGGTTGCTGTTGTGTTACGTTTAATGCAAAGACCAGTCACACGGCTGTCATCAGGGACAGACTACTAGCAGGCAATTTCAGTAGACTCCCCCTAATTAACTCATACCCTTCAGGGGATACTCAGAGAGATATTATCATACCATAGGGTGGTTTATACATAGGTTTTGATGGATCTGGTTATCGGAGAGTAGTATGGGATACTATGGATCATACCTCCTACGCCAGGTAATTACCAATTAGGAGCGTTGACACAATTTGAGTCAACAGGTCGAAATAAGCCGTTCAGAACGTTCATGAGTCATTTGTCCAAGTTTCATGATTCACATCACAAAAGAGTTAAAACAGACCTTGCAACCACGGGCAAGGATACCACCCTGCACGTTATATATCTACTGAACACATTTGAACATCTATCCAGCTCTGTCTTGTAACAATGGTGTAAGTCTTTCCTACATCCATCTAATCGAACTGTCGCCTAACGGTCCTCGCCCAAAAGTAACTTCACAGTTGGTCAGTCGCTTAATTCAACGCATATCCCAATCGTCATATTGAATTATTGCTTGTGATCCGTAGATCAGATCCGGCAGCTTATGGATCAGCCCACAAATATCCGCAACATGAGCGTCATCGCTCATGGTAAATATACCTGTTTATAGCCTGTAAAAAAGATACATCTAACGCGAAATTGTGAACAAGTTGACCACGGAAAATCAACACTTACCGATTCCCTCGTGTCCAAAGCTGGGATTATTGCCAAGCCTGGAGGGCGTTGGACCGATAACCGGCCAGACGAAGTTGCGCGCGGTATTACGATCAAGTCCACCGCCATCTCAATGTACTTTGAGGTGGACAAGGAAGATATGCCGGCAATAAAGCAGGAAACTGACGGTGCGCATTCAGAAACATTTGTCGCTTTATTATGCCTGCTGAGCAGGAATTCATAATAGGAAATGCATTTTTGATCAATTTGATCGACTCCCCTGGCCATGTTGATTTCTCCTCTGAGGTCACAGCCGCACTTCGAGTCACTGACGGCGCGCTTGTTGTGGTTGACTGCGTTGAAGGAGTCTGTGTGCAGACAGAGACCGTCCTCAGGCAGGCCCTCGGTGAACGTATCAAACCCGTTGTTATCATCAACAAGGTCGATCGCGCTTTGCTAGAGCTTCAAGTCGACAAGGAGTCTCTTTACCAGTCCTTCCAACGTACGATCGAGAGTGTAAACGTCATCATTTCCACCTACCACGATACTGCTCTGGGTGATGTGCAAGTCTATCCTGACCAGGGAACTGTTGCCTTCGGCTCTGGTCTTCACGGATGGGGCTTCACCCTTCTTCAATTTGCCAACCGCTACGCGAAGAAGTTCGGCGTCGACAAGGACAAGATGATGCTCAAGCTTTGGGGAGACAACTACTTCAATCCCGCCACCCGCAAATGGACGACTAACTCGACTGGTGTTGATGGCAAGCCTCTCGAGCGCGCCTTCAACAGTTTCGTGCTAGACCCCATTTTCAAGATTTTCGATGCGATCATGAACTCCAATAAGGACGTGATCACCCCGCTGCTCGAAAAATTAGACGTCAAGTTATCTTCGGACGAGCGCGATTTGGAGGGCAAGGCATTGCTCAAGGTTGTAATGCGTAAATTCCTTCCCGCTGGCGATTCGCTCCTGGAAATGATTGTCATCAACCTTCCCTCCCCTGCTACTGCTCAAAAGTATCGTGTCGAAACCCTCTACGAAGGTCCCATGGACGATGAGTCTGCTATCGGCATTCGTGATTGTGATCCCAAGGCCCCCCTTGTCCTCTACGTCTCCAAGATGGTGCCCACTTCCGATAAGGGTCGCTTTTACGCGTTTGGGCGCGTATTTTCAGGTACCATCCGTCCTGGCCTCAAGATCCGCATCCAAGGGCCAAACTACATCCCTGGCAGGAAGGAAGACTTGTTTGTTAAGTCGGTGCAGCGCACTGTGTTGATGATGGGTCACAACATCGAAGCCATCGAGGACTGCCCTGCCGGAAACATCATTGGTCTTGTCGGTATTGACCAGTTCCTGCTCAAGAGCGGCACTCTCACCACCTCTGAGACCGCCCACAACATGAGGGTCATGAAGTTCTCCGTCTCGCCCGTCGTCCAGGTCGCCGTCGAATGCAAGAACCCTGCCGATCTCCCCAAGCTCGTCGAAGGTCTCAAGCGTCTCTCAAAGTCCGATCCTTCCGTCCGGGCAACCATTTCCGAGACTGGAGAGCACATTGTTGCTGGTGCTGGCGAGCTCCACCTGGAGATTTGCTTGAAGGTTCGTAGCCTTTCGTTCTTAAGCGATGACGAAATATCAATCTTCGTTACAGGACCTCGAAGAAGACCATGCTGGTGTTCCGCTCAAGTTCTCGGACCCTGTTGTGCCCTACCGCGAGACCGTCAAGGCTGAGTCTAGCATTGTAGCCCTGTCCAAGTCGCAGAACAAGCACAATCGTCTCTACGTCAAGGCCTCACCACTTGAAGAAGAGTTGACAAAAGCAATTGAAGATGGTAAGGTTAACGCGCGTGATGATTTCAAGCTGCGTGGCCGTAAGCTCGCCGACGAGTTCGGCTGGGACGTTACTGAGGCCAGGAAGATCTGGGCATTTGGCCCGGACACCACTGGACCTAACGTGTTGGTCGACGTCACGAAAGGGGTGCAATACCTCAACGAAATCAAAG
Organism: Tephrocybe sp. 9980TJB; assembly: GCA_018220975.1. Lineage (NCBI taxonomy): Eukaryota > Fungi > Basidiomycota > Agaricomycetes > Agaricales > Lyophyllaceae > Tephrocybe > Tephrocybe sp. 9980TJB. The sequence continues at coordinate 63,829 of JABAJU010000018.1, forward strand.
ACTCGTGTATCGCGGGGCTACAGTGGGCAACCAAGGAAGGTGTTTGCGCCGAAGAGAATATGCGTGGTGTGAGGTTTAACATTTTGGATGTTACGGTATGACTACGGCTACATTTTCGTCCATGCTGCTGACACTCACGATCTATCAAGCTACACGCTGATGCAATTCATCGTGGCGGTGGACAAATCATCCCTACTATGCGCCGTGCTTGCTACGCAGCGTGCTTACTCGCGACGCCTGGCCTACAGGAGCCGATATATTTGGGCAAGCCTTTCAATTTCAACTGCTGTTCAACCCGTGTTAATTCTATTTTTAGTCGAGATTCAGTGTCCCGAGACTGCCATCGGTGGCATCTACAGCTGTCTCAACAAACGTCGTGGTCAAGTCTTCAGTGAAGAACAGCGAGCTGGAACTCCCATGTTCACAGTCAAGGCTTATCTTCCCGTCGCTGAGTCCTTCGGCTTCAATGGAGAGTTGCGTTCCCATACTGCGGGACAAGCCTTCCCTCAGTGTGTCTTTGATCGCTGGGAAGTCATGCCCGGAAGTACGTGTGGACTGTTTCCTTTTCATATGCATCTATTCATGACCGCTCTCCAGCTCCTCTAGAGAAGGGTTCGAAGATGGAGGCTCTTGTATCGAAGATCCGTACTCGCAAGGGTCTTAAGGTATGCAAGAGTTCGATCACTTCATTAAGGTTATGAACTCACTTAATTACAGGCTGAAATTCCTCCACTCGACACCTACTACGACAAGCTGTAATTAACCCTCTTTGGATCTCCTGTGCCGATGATGGGATAGTAGAGCCTGCGTTGTGCCTCATTGAAATCTTGAATGAGGACTCTGTAATACTAATTCACAAGGACTCATCGGCACTAAAACAAGTGACTTTTTAAAGGTTCGTCATCCGCAGTATGCCCACAAAATGTAATTAATATTCCCGACAGGAGAGGTATTTTGGTAGTATTACATTCTGTGGATTTGTGCGGGATTGAATTCTATCTTTTTGCCTTTCTTGTCATGGCACCCTGAGCGTGATCGAGGTCCACGCCAAGTTCTTCCTCTATTATGCATTGTAGGTTCGAGCTGCCTGTCCTTTATTCAAATTTTGAAATATGACACGGGTAAGCCGCTCTCGTAGGAGCCGGTTTACACCATGCACTTGCCATCTGATTTTGAACCTTTGACCACACGCTCCTTCTGTCTCATAGATCCGTTGATGATGTTTGATAGTGAGTTAGGATTATCCGGATTTTCCAAAAGTAGGAAGGATGACGTGCTTCTTACGCTAAACCGTGATGGGTATTTGAACACTTAACAAATCTTTCAAACTCCCCTCCCCATCGCGAGAGTGAGATACACTGGTGCACTATGGTTAACGCTCCTCCATCCTTTCATGGCTCACTTTCCCAATTTCATTCTTTTGATAACACGCCTCTCATTGGGACGACCTTCCCAGACAAAACTGTCCAGCTCTCTCAAATTCTCAATGCCCCGAACTCCGATGAACTGATCAAAGATCTTGCAACACTTGTCTCTCATCGCGGCGTTGCATTCTTCTCAGACCAAGACCTCACCGTTCAGCAACAAAAGGAACTAGGAACCAGGCTCGGTGAACTGTCCGGTAAACCCAAAACTTCGACGCTCCATGTCCACCCTATCTCTGAGGAGACACCTGAATTGAGTGCCGATATATCTGTCATAACTTCTGAAGGGTATAATCCGTCATGTCCTTGTCTTAGATGAACATTTTTTGCTAAACTACCCCTAGAGGTATTGCCATGCCCGAGGCATCCTTGACCTACACTCGCGCCAGCAGGGGATGGCACTCTGATATCACATTTGAGAACGTCCCATCTGACTATGCGGTACATAGCCAAATTTCTCATCTCGACCATTGGCTCATCATATACATAAAGATCCTGAAAATGCACACTTTGCCAGACGTCGGGGGTGACACTCTCGTGAGCATTCGTTTCTCTTTCGCCCCGTTCGTGGGCTTATCTTGATTTGCAGTGGGCAAGGTAAGATCGAGCATATCATACATGCACTTATCAGGGCATTTTCAATACTCAAAATGATTTGATTCGACAGTGGATACGAGGCGTACGACAGATTGTCCCCCGCCTTTGCTAAGTTCTTGGAAGGCCTGACCGCTGTACACAATGCAGATTCTTTCATTGATGTGTGTTACGGCACTTTCATACCTTCGTTTCGCTGTCATTCATATCGATCTTCTAATACCCAGTACGCGAAACGAAACAACTTGACAATGCATGACAACCGTGGCTCTCCGGAAAACACAGGAACACACTTGACTGCCATCCAGTTAGTGATAATATTCCTTTCAAGTTTTTAACCTGCTTACGTGGTCGACGTCTTAGCCCTGTTATTCGCACCCATCCAGTGACTGGCTATAAAACTCTGTTCGTCAACACAGAGTGGGTATATTCCTATCTCTGTGATGCAGATGCTAATTTGAGATCCTGATTCTGCTGTATAGATTTACCAAGCGGATTGTCGAGCTCTCTCCAGAGGAATCTGAGAATGTACTCAAGTACCTGCAGCGACATATCTCGGAGAACCACGATCTCCAAGTGCGCTACCGTTGGAACGCCAACGACATTGCAATCTGGGATAACCGTGCAACTTTCCATACTGCTACGTGAGTGGTATACATCTCATAATCTTGATTATCTCGTCATTGAAATAATCTCAATGCAGTAATGATTACGGGAAACAGCTGCGCAAGGGTAACCGCGTCGTCAGCATTGGCGAGCGCCCCTACTTTGACCCCAACTCTAAGTCGAGAAGAGCCGTTCTCGGAACCCAACGTCAAGTTGTTCCCGACTTGTAGGCTCTAATATTAGTTGCCCAAATCATGGCCAGCCAATGATGGGTTGTCTACAGTGCTGTGCTAGCACAACTGAATACACCTCCCACAAGGTTAGCGGCGTAAGATTCTTTGATGGATTCAATGGAAGTCTGTCGAAATGTCTTTAGACCAGGGCTGTGCAAAGACAGGGATCTACGCACGTAGAGTCCAGCTACAAGGATGAAGAGGCCAAAAGGAACGAAAAAATAATTCATGAGCGTCTCAAGGGATTTCAGCGCCCCGTCCCACCTCTTCCGGCCAGGGGTGAGGTGGAAATATGCCATGGCCCAGAAGATGTACCCAAACCAGCCGTCTATGAAAGTATTAAATGAAGAGCTGCAAAATGATGATCAACTACTTACTAAACAGCGAGGACATGAGACTGAGAAGGTCCGAGAAGAAAGGAATGGCTTGCGCGAGAACGAAAGCAAGTATCCACGTCACAGCAATGAGCGTAACCCAAGTTGACCATGCAACAATGGAATTAGAGTGTAGGTGTCTTGAGTTCTTAAAGATACGGAAAAAGACGAAGCGCGTAATCACGGACTAACGTGGATCACTGTAAGTAAGCTGGCAATGGATACATTATAGGTAGAACAACGTACCGAATAAAGGGCTCCGAGGTAAATGATAGTGGGCAAGGCAAATGAGAACGCAATCTTTTTGAAAACTGGCTGAAGAGACCCGAATGCGGGAGCGGTCATGTACTGATTTCCAACGAAATAATAGACCAGGGCGCCGCAGATGGTGTACATTACAAGCTCTGCGATAGTCACTGCCCACAAAGCTAGAAGTGGAATGAGAAAGCTACTAATCATACAATGGCTCAAAGACGAACCTTTCGGGAAATCCTTGGGATTCTCCATCTCGGCGATAAACTGCGGCAAACATACCCGACCTCCATCAACAAAATTTCACGTTATGGAAGCGGGACATACTTACCGATGGAAGCATGACTTGACCAATGAGTGTGTAGGAAATGTTGAGAAAAGCTGACATGCCTAAGAAGAGCTAAGCGGCACGAATTGCTGCCCAAATATCTGGCTACTCACCTGAAACGAAGGTGGTCCCTCGAACGGGGATAGTCGTAACAATAGGCTCAGAGCCGACAATATATCCGGCAGGGTGACTTTGCACACCAGAGAAAACAATTGCAAGTACGATCGAAATGCCCATCGTGACGGCACTGAAGATGCCAATATATGACATTTGGTTCAAAGTGCGGGGAAGAGAACAGACGAAGCAGATGCAGGTCGCAATCACGGCGAATATAACAGTGCATTCCGATGAATTGGATAGGGTGTTGAATAGCCGCGCGCCGACAAGAACATGAAGCGCTAGCAAGGTGTAAGTAAAGTATGCAGCCACCAGTCATTCTAGTAGCCACAAACCTTGGGTTAGCACGGTGTTCAAGACGAAGAAAACGCAGACGATGTTGTAAATGATTATAGAGCCACCAAAAAGTTTTTGGCCGATGTCACATATATCGCGTAACTCTGGATACTTCAAGCAGTATCTCCAGATAATCAGGGAGGTATAGAGAACGGTGCCAGCGACACCGATTGTCACAAGGATTCCAGGCACCAGACCAAGGATTGAATATGACCTTTTGAATGGTGCAATGGTTAGTAAAATCCCAACCATGGGTGCACAGACTAACCAGGGGAACGATAAGGTGGCCAGGCAGATGTACTCTGAGAATAGCAATGCTGCTGTCTTGTGTTTCGATACGTCAGCTGGTGACGTAGTGTTGGCGAGGATAAGCGCACCTTTTGCCATGAACAAGTCCTGTATTGTACTTCTGACCCTTTCTCATTCTCGATTTGTTGAATAATGACTTGGTCGCCGTAGATGGAATCTGGGTCTGACGAGTTCACAGATTTCGTGGCCTCGACATCAAATGTGGAGGCTTTCTTTGTGAAAGCCATCTTGTCGGCGAGACTCAGAGAGTGCCGTGCAGGGAATGGCAGTCTCGATCATTCGTGGCATGGATAAGGGCCCTGTTTTTCAACAAAGTCAAACCGAAAATGACGTTACGTTATATGACAATGGTGCCACGAATATTTCTTCAAACGCAATTTTATAGGGGATGGCGTATTTGATGACAGGGCGGGTCGGTCCTGCAACTGCCTACAACTGCCGACGATCGTTAACGTTTTGGTGCGCTGTGTTGACAGCTGCGGCCCGTGCGGCGCCCGGACTGACATTGATCTCGCGTGACTGGCGTCACGATTAAGCTTTAAAAAGCTCACCTACAAATTTTTATCTGATTGTTACCATCCTCCTTCAATCGCAGGTCCATTTCGAGAACTCAGAAGATGAGTGAAGAAGTGAATCAAAGCAGTCCAGTTTCAAGACTACCTAGTGTCGTTATAAAATAAAGAAAGGCTTGAGTAGCAGCAGCACGAGGGCTATTATATACCCAGGAAAATTCTGTGCGTGGAGTCGTATCCGGAAAGCCGAAGCATATGTCCAGTTCCCTTGAAGCTACAAACATTGGGGAGGACATATTTCACCAAATAAGACATGACATCGTATTCTTCGTACGCGCCTGCCACAAAGAACCTAGCGTCCTCTTTATAATAGTCGAAATAGATAGCAAGGTCGTAAAGCAGCCAGTCGGTCTGTTGAGTGTAGTTTAGATCTTCAAAGTGGTCACGGGTGTAGGGGCCCTTCACACCAGCCAGAGTCAGGGTCAACTAAATAAGCAAGGTCAGAACATACCTTCTCGAGTACGAGAGAGAGAGATTTCAATGCAGGGAGAGTGTTTGATAGTAGCGTGAAGAGCTCGGGATTCATCTTTTTAATGTCGAGAGACAGAGATCTTAGGCTCGTTCGAGTCCCCAGCAGACCAACTATCATTCGTGTGTCAGCAAAATCGAGCTGCATTCCGTATAAACACAATGTATCCAGATGGGAAGGCGTGCATTGTATGACCGAGACCATAGTTGGAAGATTTAATGCTGGAAATGTCAGATAATCCAGGTTGCTGATCCAAGTTGTGTCCGCCATGCACAACGCGCTAATGGCTGGCCAGGGCTTTAGTGCTTTGATTGATCCTTCATCACAGGTTGGCCGTAAGACCAACCTAGTAAGGAAGGATTTATGTCGCAATAAAAGACCACTGATAGCTGATGGGTCAGAAAGGTGCTCTGTTCCCACGGGAATGTGAAGATTGAGCACTCTGAGAATTGGGAACGGCCCCAATGTACGAAGAAAAGGTGAGTGGTCACATCTTGCCAGTGACGTTATGGTCAAGGAATGGAGGGTAAACCTGAGGAGGGTCATAAAAGGTGCAACTGAGTCGAGGAGAACTTTCTCATTTATTGCGCCAATGTAGGGTTCCGAAGATGGGTCGTATTCGAAATGAAGCCCCAATGATGAAAGACTATGAAAGTCGGCAAAAAATAAAATCTCGTTGCATCTTGATAAACGGAGGTGTATAACGAGTTTCGACAAATTGGCATGGAAGGCTGAACGTGCTGAGGAGAGGAAGGAAAGAGTTCGGGGGTTGAGAGGCATGTCTCTCCATTCAAACTCGTACTCTGTAACATTGACCATGCCCTCGACCGCTTTGATCATGGAGTTCACAATCTTGTCAGGGGTCAAATCGGGAGTTCGAGTAGTTGAGGGCAGGACCTTCCCAGTAACATTGAAGATTCCTTTGAGCCAGCCACTCCAGAGCTTTCGCTCCTCCTCTTCTTGTGACAAAGACTGCTGGAATAGCTTTTGTCGGTCAAAAAGATACTGAATGAACCAAGGATGGATGTACAATCTACGAACGCGCCTAGCTATTGACGGGTTCCTTGACGTCTAGTGTAGAAGTTATCTACACGAATAAATAAAAGTAAAAAGCTCACTGTAAGTGGTCGAGTAGCTTTATTAATGTTGGATTCAACAGTCCCCATCTCAGTGCCTTATACCGGGCATCCAGAGCAAGATCAAAGAAGGCCCGATTCACGGAAATCAGTTTCCAGAGATTTACAAACGGAAGGTTTTCGGCCACCAGTGACCAAACGTCTGGTGGTAAGTCCTGCATACTGAGATATATAGCAATGACTCGGGAGGTGACAGTGAGGCAACCCTTTGGCAGGCATTGATGTGATGCTTTGAAACGCCCACCTTATGTAATCGGCTGAAAAAGGGCTTTCGACGACGTCCACGACGAGGCAAACAAAATTTATGCTCCGTTCTCTCTCGTCTATTTTGCCATGCGCACGTAAAACGCTGTCTAGGCTGTATGCAACTGCCGCGTTATCCTCACAAAACACGTACGATGGTACGTCTTGAATGTCTGCGAGGTAAAAGACGCAACTCATATAATATTTAGTCTGTGTTATTGGAGGAGGCCATGCAGGCTGCGAAGCTGCGACGGGAGCCGCGAGAACGGGTGCTAGAACACTCTTGCTTACTCAAAAACTTGACACGATTGGAGAACTCTCCTGTAACCCGTCAATAGGCGGTGTTGGCAAAGGAACTCTTGTACGTGAAGTAGATGCACTTGACGGAATCATGGGACGTGTTGCAGGTGCGCATCTTTAGCCTCTATTCAACCGGAAGAAACTTAGTCTATGAAAGACAAGGCGGGAATACAGTTTCATATTCTCAACCGATCGAAAGGAGCTGCCGTTTGGGTGCGTTTGAATTTTCAGAAAGCATACTCTGTATATCAACTTGAAGGATAGGGACCGCGGGCTCAGATAGACCGGAAATTGTACAAGAAACATATGCAGGAAGCATTGCACAATTATTCTGGCTTGGATATTCGAGCAGGCAGTGTTTTCGACCTCATCTTTGACCACTCCGACCCGTCGACATTAGATCGTTGGGGAAAAATCAGCGGTGTGAAGCTTGGTATGCCTAAATGTGGCGATCCCATCCGTCTTCTTACGTGTCTCGTCTTAGATTCTGGCGAAATTATTCACTGTTCTCAAGTCGTCATATGCACGGGGACCTTTCTATCTGGAGAGATTCATATTGGCTTGAAGACGTTTCCTGCAGGTCGTATCAATGATGCCCCTTCAATCGGGCTCTCCGCATCGCTCAACGCAGCTGGTTTTAAGCTCGGTCGGTTGCAAACTGGTACACCTGCGCGCTTGGACGGAAAAACCATCAATTTTGCGGGGATGCAGGAACAGCTGGGCGACGTTGTACCTTCGCCGTTCAGCTATATACATCGGGAGGTTCCTAATGCGGTATGTCTGCAGCGCTCGCTTTTTCGAAACGTTTCTAAGCATAGAGCTGTGCGCAGGGGAGTCAGGTGGTATGCTACCAAACGCGGACTACACAAGAGACGCACCAACGCATCCGTGACAGCCTTCACCTTAGTGTTCATATACAAGAGACAAAGAAAGGTCATTTTGCCAGTTCCCTCATCACTACGGACTGTTGACTCATTACCGAAAATTAGGCCCGCGATATTGTCCGTCCCTAGAAGCCAAAGTAAGGCGTTTCCCTCAGAAGGAAGGCCATAATGTATGGTTAGAACCTGAAGGCTATGATTCCGGTATGCATTATGATTTTGTGCCGAGGACCAAGGAAGCTAACCGTCGTAGATGTTATATACCCAAACGGTATTTCATGTAGCATGCCAGAGGAGCTGCAGGAGCCAATGATGCAGACCATACCTGGATTGGAGAATGTGAAGATGGTGCGGCCAGCATATGGGGTTGAATATGATCATGTTGATGCTCGCGAACTGGGACGTGTGTATAATTTTTAGTCCTCCGATTGCGGCTGTCGGATCTCAATATTTTCTTTTTAGCCACTCTAGAAACAAAGCGTATCAAGGTAATAAGGCAGTGATTGTTATGAGGAAGGGGTTCATTCTGCTCTGCTTTCCTAGGGACTATTTCTTGCTGGCCAAATCAATGGTACTACAGGCTACGAAGAGGCTGCAGCACAAGGCGTCATTGCGGGCATCAATGCAGGCCTTGCAGCTTTGCACCGACCGCCGATGATCGTAACCCGTGCGGATGGGTTCATGGGTGTCATGATAGACGATCTCATAGTCAAAGGAGCCGAAGAACCTTGTATGTATCACTATTTTTTTCATCCTCCATTGTTCTTCATGTACCATTACAAGATCGCATGTTTACTTCACGGTCGGAATACCGCATGACCTTGCGCAGTGATAATGCAGATCTACGGCTCACAGAACTAGGCATGTATTGGTATCTATATTCTCTTATGCCTCTTATTTACCATCTTTCACAGGCCGTGCAGCTGGAGCTGTGTCTGAGCAACGATGGCAGCTGTTTTCTGATACCCGTAGACGTCTTGAAGACTCGGCAGAGTTGCTAAAACAAGTTAGGCTTAGTCCACAAGTGTGTTCATCTGACTGCCGCTTGTACGCCAGCTAATGGCCCTTGTTCTTGTCTTAGGGCTGGCGTTCACATGGCTTCGTGGTTCCGAGTGACGGGATCTTAAGGAGGTGCGTTTTACCGATTATGACCAAGGCATCAACCCTGACTTGCAGATAGCGCGTTTGAGATGCTACGATACAAAGACATCACAGCCGCAACTCTCCGCGATACCGTACCCGCTTTGGCGGATTTGGACCTGGATGATGCGTTGCTATCCCGAATCGATATTGATGGTATGTACCTTTGGCAACTGTGACTCCAACAAATCGACCTTTCAGTATTTTCCCAATAGGCCAATATGCTGCCCACCTGATCCGCCAAGAAGCTGAGCTACGTCTCTTCCTAGAAGACGAAGCGCTCATCCTCGATCCCTATATGGACTATTCCGCTATCACTGGTATCAGTGAGGAGGTCCGCGAGAGGTTAGCACGAGTGCGGCCAAGCTCTGTTGTAAGCCTTTCTCGAAGACCCTTGCTATTTTCTCTAATGACTTTCTATATGTGCAGGGTGCTGCGAAACGTATGGAAGGCATGACACCTGCTTCGATTGTCGCTCTATTGCGCTACGCGAAGCGTACATTCCGCCAGTCACACAACCTGGCTCAATGATTCACCAAATTGAGTTCCAGGCCCAGGAGTCGCGTGAAGACCGACAAAGGCATTTTGATGCCGAAGCCATTGGTCCTTTCTTGCTTATTGTGCTAAGACGATATAGACGAATTCTTTATACCATCTAGATCTCCCTTCCATGACCTGCCAAAGGCTGTTCTGTCACCAATGTCTCGCCAGATGTGGTGACGTTATTCCTGGAAAGTCGATGTCGTCTTATCACCTCACTTGTATGAGCCATAAAGACTCTGCCAGCCTCAATTTCTGCTTTGCCTTTGTGATGACTGCAGTGTCAGCTGTCACTATGTTCCATAGAAGAGTCCTTGGGCTTTATTCCCCCATGCATCACCTGCCGCCGAGAGAATCCTGCATCCTCATGCCTTGCGCAAACGAGTTTGAGATATATGTATTGCCTATGTACGGGCAATACGCTACGTATTGGTTTTTGCAAATACTATGTCAGCCTCTGGGCTCCCACAACGTTCAAATGTTTCGTGTTTTCCTTTCCCCGACATCGCCTAGAGGTTGTATCGAATGAATCGGTTCACAGACACTAGAAGGTTTTTTTCATCCAGCGACTCTTTCGTTGTGGAATCTCAGCACCCATCTTCTAGTGTTACTAGAGGTGTCATCGTCGACACAAGCCTTTCGAAAGCTACATAGGTAAATCTTGGTTCTGCCGTTGCCCTCCACTTCCCATGCGCGAAGATGTATGGCATTTATGTAAGCGAATCTCGTATACAGGAAGATATGTGCCTTGACGGCAGCACCATTGTCAGCAAACCAAAAAGAATATAGAACTATTAGGATCGACTAACACTATTCCACGTCCTTCTATGCTACAGATGCCGGCAAGTACTGTGTGCCGCACCTTGGCCGTGCGGATCCTACCAGACATCTTCCCTCCATCTGAGAATCAGATGGTCGACGTAGACGGTCGGGTGGTGGTGGTGCAGGTGGTATACTAAACCTGGCTCTAATTCTTCTCCAGGCTAGTGTATATTCTATAACTTTTGAAGGGTGATATTGTTGGTCAATGACAAATGCCCCACTCATTAATTTGCGTATCGTAGGTGTTCCATAAAAAGTAAGATTACTTCGAAATACTTTGTAAGTCTGACAGCTTTGGCGTGATTCGTGGATAGGCGAAAGCGCTGTGTGGCTCGCTGCGCCGCAAGAATGGTGATTTTTGAAAAACTTATTTTTGGCACAGCCAGTTCAATGGAAAATATTATTACAAATTTTGCAAAATACTATATCACTCTTCCTGAGCATATTTCACCACTCTTGAAATTTATATTGAGAATATCACCTTTAGCTTGGTGCTCACTGACCACCCAAGTTGAAGAGGTCCCATCATATTGTGCCTGAATGGCCGGACATGTCCGATTAAGGATGCTAAACGAGAGCTCTTCTGAGGCCCTTCTCCTTGAGCGATTCCAACTCTCTTCCTCAGCGCTAGTGCCACAATACAACTGGAGGATTTTGTAAAGAATCTGCCCTATGCACTCCCGCCCACGGGTCAGCAGTCCGATATAAATGACCTTCGGCAAACATTGCCGGATATCTTCCCCAAAAGACCACATGTTAATGCCCGTCACGGAAGCATCCGTCAGGGCCAGATAAAGCATGATGCGCATTGAGGTGTGTGTTTGAAAAAATGGAGATTTTTCGCTCAATATAGTAAGCTAAATCCCGAAAGGTCGCTGATATGCATGTATGTCCCATTGTCTTCTTGTTGGATATTTTGAGAATATATCTCAATTAATTGATACATTCAGCGTACAATTTGGATAGGATAAGGCTGAATAATTATCATAGTTAGTCGTTGTGGCGTCGTGACGACTGCACTTTGCTACGATGATTTGCCTGATTGAGCCACAGAAAGCCCCTGAAACCGAGGCGGAGTTCAACAATTATATCGCATCCGCTCACGGAAGGGGCGAGGGGTCACTGGCCAAGTGCAGGGCTATAGAAGGCTAGAAAGTCTTTCCCCTGGAGTTTGTTCCGATAGTATTCTATAAACTCTGGAACTTGATATATATCTTTATTTATGCATAAGTAGACCATGATGCATGATGCACGACTTTGATCGAGGTCCACGTGTCGTTGTTGCGAATTCCTTTTCGGCCTTAGCGGCGGTTCTGTCATAACGACAACAGGCAAAAACCCTATCGATTTGATTTCCAGCCATACTTATTTTCTTTCTTCTGCAATAGGTGCCACTAAAAAGCTTCCTTTGTTTTGTGGGTCTCTCCTCCTCGGCGTCAGTTATTATAGGCTCCGAACTTGCTACTTGGCTTGAAGCACCCACCACTAATCGACACATCTGTTACTACATTAACAGTCAAAGTGACGCATTCTGGGAACTGTATCCTTACATAACCAAACGAGGCTTGGGTTCTGACCTGTACGCTCATCTGGGGGACTCATACGCACACAAGGAAAAACTCACCAGGACTTTTCCTGAGGTTGGTGATATTTTTTTCATCCTCTAAACAATGGAATTTCTTAGTCAAGTTGTCAAAATAGAAAGTCCGACCAACCGGGTCCCACAAGGATCCACAAAATAATCACAACAGGTATTTTATTGGCATTCATAGTGTTTCGCATGTAACGAGTAACCATTCAGCCCCCCAACGCGAGCTCGCACCCGTCTTTCGAGCATCCAACGCTAGTCATATTCTTATTGGGCACAATCGCATATGAATCCTCAATTTCCGGCGCCGCCATCTCATATTCACAGCTCACCTTCCACACCTGCCATGCAATGCCAGGCGATCGCCGCTCTATACCTTATAGAAAACTCACAAGCCATGGCCGTGGTATGGCCGGAACTTCAAAATCGCTTGCAGGACATCGTAGTCAGACTTTCGAGTGTGGAACCCCCATCGCCAGTAAGCTAAACTGGTGTCAGGCATTGTTGTCGTTCACCTTTTCCTGTCAGGTCACGACTTTTGTAGCTGAGAGCCAACCAGTCGACGGTGCAGGCTTATCTGACATGCCACGACAATACAACACTCTTCAGAACGGGCTCCAGGATATTCGATTTAACTGGGATCCCAAAAATAGGTTTTCCGTGGACGGTATCTCGAAAAATGTTGATGTGAGTCATTCTTGACGTAGGACAATAATTTCTGGTGCCGATATGCTATAGTACTTGGCCGCCACCGAGTTTCAGGGACAGCTACCTGCGCGACATCTTGTCATAGTTGCAGCTTCGACGCCGTTTGACGATAGCTTTAAAGTCGACTCAATAAGCTTCAGTGACACCACACAATGGGAGCAGCTCGCGCTCAAAGTTAGTCAGGTGCGTTGTGCAAGATATTTCAGTGGACTCTTTTCATCATTGTAACGTAGGCAAACATCCAATGCCATCTGGTACTTTCCGCCAACCAGGATATGCGACCTTTTACTACACTTTTTGAAGAAACGGTAAGAAGCATTACTTATCTTCGAAAGCTTTATTCATGCTTTGAGCACCATTTATTTACAGTTAAGACTGCAGAACGCCGTCGAAGACTATCCACAGTTTCCCGTTGATCCTAGCACAGTCATCTGCCGGTTGTCTAGACCGCACTTCCACTCACCATTTGGTTCGGACCATCTTCCATGATTATTGAGATCTTAACTAACCAAATACCATTGGGTTATTAACAGCTCTTCATCCTAACGTACGTAACTTTAAAATAAATCATCCAAGGCCCGTCGTCCCTTAATAGCCGATAATCTAGCCGGCGCCCCAACGTGTATTGCCTCGTCGTAACTACTCTTATCCTTTCCCCAGCTACGCTAATTTCGACGCCAACATGTATGGCGCCCCGTCTGCCAACGAGCCCGAAGCTCCCCCGAGCCTAGTGGCCCAATTACAACAGGTTCACGGTCTCACGAAAAAGAAGGTCTATGGTGCCAAGCCAGTGTACCAGCCTTTTGTACGAGAAGACAGAGTGCACCAGGAGCTTCCCAAAGCACCTACTCCTTTAATCATCCCTTCGGCGAAGGCCTCTCAAGGGCATATCGGTGGCGGCAGGGCCGTTTCGACGTCTAAAGCAGCACGCATTAGCCGCATGGCTCAGAACAGCCCTACGGAACTGCAGCCACGTCGACCAGGCATGCCCCGACGGAACTCACGAATGTCGTCACCTGAAGTTGACCCTTACCCCTCACCACCATTTACTGTTCCACCGAATATGCAAACCTCTGTTTCACCGATTCCCTTTTCAGATCTGTATGCCCATCAGACGGTCGTGCCTTCACAAGCAGAGAGTCCTAATTCGGAGTGGGGACCGTTGCAGAGTAAGACATTGCTACCATCCCAATCTCAGCCTTGTCTTTCACATTCATATTTTGCACCTTATTCCCCGCCTACGCAGCAATTGGGAGGTTCGTGGCAGGGCAACAGTGTACACGTCTCTCAGCCATTCAGTGAAGCTTCACCCACCGTCACAGTGCCCTCCCATTCTTATGCGTTACATGATTCCCCTCCTCGCTCAGTATCAACAAAACACCGCCGTGCGGGAAACAAAGTAGACAGTGCGCCCCTGACGCGTCGATTGTCCTATCTTGCAGACGATGAGCCATTCACTTTACCCGCTGAATTCGTCGCCGCCACGGCAGCTATGTTTAAGGCCGAAGTTCTTCCTGATTACCCAGAGCTTCAGACTGAGTTTCCTGATGTTATTCCGCCGCGTCATGCATTCTTCATTGCACAGGACCAATCGGATTCACCAAGCCCGTCATCTACGTACGACCCAGGTGAACTCTACAATGCTGCTGAGCGAGAAGAACGTTCGTCCCTGCCTCTGAAATACTCCACACGCTCCCCTAGTTCGCAAGGGCTTTCATACGCCACATCTTACTCTCCCGGCAGCAGCTCATCTCTTACCGGCTGGGCGGGGTAATCTGCATCCACCCAAGCATTTCATCTCTCGTGCAATTTCATTGTCCTCAACAAATCGACGCTTTTGTTGTTTCTTGTCTTGGTCTCGTTCGGTATACCTCATTGTCCTGGGTTTCTCTTGTTTTGTACTTGCACATCGGAACATTTTGTAATGCTACGTATAATGTTTGGTTCGAAAAATTACTGACAAACTACGCCCATGCTCTACATACATAAATTAAAACTCGTAATTTTTGAAGTTGTGCAGACTTGAGGCACCCAGTTATCTTGGAATAGGTTAAAACCGGGTTCACTTCTTCAATTTCACCATCAAGAACCACCGAAGAGCATTCGGGGAAGAAGTTTCAATGTGGCGATAAGGTTACAATAGATATGACAAGAGAATTTTGAAAGAATGCAAGCATAACTAATTAAAACGCCGCACATCATTATTGCGACTGTTCTGCATATATCTACGGCCAGGCGCAAGGTATCTTGTCAGCGCCAATGTCAAGTGCAATCACAACAAAAACAGCTGACCTTGATCGTCTTGTCCGCTCCACCCGTAATTAATCGAGTTCCCGTTTGGTCGAAGGTTGAGCAAAAAACTCCAGATTCGGCCTCCAACGATCCAGGTTGTGGGACATCCTCCATATTCTGGAATGGGGTTCCAGTGTTGTAATCCCAGAAGGTCAACGAGCCGTTATCAGCTTGAAGTATGTCTCTATTTAGCAAAGGCGTTCACAAGACTAGAATCAAGTTACGCACCACCGGAGAAAAATACACCCTCGGAATTGATAGATAAGGTATTGATGATCGCATTATGCCCGCTGAAATTGAAGACGAATGCACCTTCAGGGCATTTCCACTTCTTGATGTTATTGCCTCCAGCAGAACCTGAGGCAAAGGAATACTCGATTGGGTGGATTGCAAGCGCTCGAACAGACTTCTTGTGGTGCGTTAGAGTTGTAATAGTTTTGCCAGCTGCCAAATCCCACAGCCTAGAGAAAATGAGGGTTGCAATCAGAAATGAAGGACTTATCGCGTACCTCACAGTCGAGTCCATACTTCCAGTGATCACCTGAGGATCAGACTCCTGACATTTAACGTCCGCGACTGTGGCTGTATGGCCAGAAAGAACGTGAACTTGAGCCTTCGTTCGCATATCCCACACCCTTGCTGAAGCGTCGCGTCCCGCGGTAACCAGAACGTCAAGCGTAGGGTGTAAAGAGAGCGAATAAACGCCGGATAGATGACCGTGGTAATGGCGAATCACTTTGTTGGCTTCTAGGTCCCAGCACTTAACCATCTAGAATGCCCGTCAGCAGCCTTATTAAGCAGTAGAAGTTACACATACCTTGTCTTCACCGCAGGAGAACAGGTACGGATGACGCGGAGAAACCGCGAGGCCACGGACAGTGGAGATATGACCAGTCAATGAGAGTTTTAATTCGCCCGAGGCCAAGTCCCAAATTTTAACGACACGATCTCCGGCACCTGTAGCAAACCACTTGTTGCCCGGTTCAACAGCAACACTTCGCACCCATCCCAAATGGCCAGATATGACGCGAACAAGCTTCCATGGCGCGTGATATGTGGGTTTGACTGTCCGTGTCGTTTTGTGGAGGGTCAGGGCCTGGGAGAGCTTCGTCGATGTGCTAAAGGTAGAAACCTGAGGTGCGGGCGTTTTATCGATGGTGGCTATCATTTTCGACGTGGAATTATCCGCAGATGCTGAATTAGTTGGAAAGTCAGATAAACATTCACCCAAGCATAGTAAAGGGCATGTACGACCGGCGGTTATCATCTTCCTGGCTTCTTTTGGTCGTGAAGGCCCCACTGGACCTTGCTGTGCTAGCAAAACTCCTGGTAGTTCCTTGTAGTCGCGGTATTCACCGTTGATTTTGACAGAAAGGCGTAACCTGGTGCTGTTCAAGTTCAACAAAAAGCCTAAAGATGATATTCTCGAACAGTACCTCTTTTCCTCCTCCTGCACCCCATCCTCCATTGAAGAAGCAAAGACAGCTCGTGTGCGTTTGGCATTTCGTTGAAACAGCGTATCTAGTTGCGGTAGCGCTGCTGTCGCCATGTTGGGATATTAGCACAAAAATGTTCCTACGAAAGCGTATTAATGACAACAGTCGCAAGAAGGGCGTCGTCGACGTCGCGAGCTTGAAGTTATATCGTTGGCTTGATGCTGTTGGTGACAGTGAGGAAGATGTTTGCTGTTGTTGATTTCGGCTGTACTTAACCTTTGACCACCACCATCACAAAGGAAATTATTGGCGCAAAGCTGGCCATTTGCTTAAAAGTCGAGCTAGCATCGTTGTACTTGTAGTATCATACTAGTAGAGTTTGCGAGAGAAGTCATGTCGGATGCAGCAGAGTTGAAAAAACTCGTGAAACAGCTGCAAGGCGTTTCTAATCCATCGGTACGAATGATTTACCCATGTTGAACCCGTTATTCACGTTCGTTCATCCTGATTTTTTTTTTTGTTTTTTTTTTTTAGGAAATCGTTGCCGTACTGAGCAAGCTTAAAAATGAATTCGCCGTCACTGAAGCGATCTTAAGGGTACGCCTTTCTTTTTCTTTTTTTTCCCCACTTACCCAATGTGGAACTGATCACTACCTCGTGTCACAGGAGAGCAAAGCTGGTTTGGCAGTCGGCAAACTTCGACAGCATGCATCGAAGGATGTTGCAGACCTTGCGAAAGAAATCGTCAAGAAGTGGAAGACTCAGGTAGAGAAGGCTAAAACGGCAAATGGGACCAAGGTTCAGCCTCCTAATGGCAAAGGTATGTGTAGTTATGCATTTGTGGTCGAGATCGGTCCTAATCCTTGCGCTCTATAGAACGAAAAAGCTCTGTTGCTAGCCCTGCTGGCACTCCCATGTCACCACTTCCTTCGGCATCGGTCATTCGCACCGCCAAATCCGATGGCGTCAAGGGAACGACTGGTGATTCTACGCGGGACAAATGTACCGAGCTTGTGTATGATGGATTGGCCATGGATTCCGGTGCTCGTGAGTATTTTGGTCCATATTCCCACCGATTATGATTCAAGGATCCGTTAGCGACCGAGCAGATATTCAAACGAGCGCAAGACCTCGAAAGAGCCGTCTACAAAAACAACGGTTCGGTTAACGCAGATTACAAGAGCAGAATGCGCATGCTTTTCGTGAATCTGAAGGACAAAAACAACCCAGGGTTGCGTGAGAGTGTCGTTAGCGGGGAACTATCAGCTGACAAGTTGAGCACTATGACAAGCCAGGTGCGGCAAGACACAATCCTTTTGGAACACGTTGACTCACGTTTAACAGGAAATGGCATCCGAGGAGAGAAAGGCCGCTGACCAGAAAATCGAGGCTGACAATTTCCACAAGTCCCTGGCAGCGGGAGAGCAACAGGCCGAAACAGACGCCTTCCAATGCGGCAGGTGCAAACAAGTACGTATTGCGATTAGTTTTCAATTGAAAGTTCTAACCCCTTTGCGTAGAGAAAATGCCATTACCGTCAAGCTCAGACACGCAGTGCTGACGAACCGATGACCGTACGTCTTGATTTCTTTTTGATCCTAGCTTGACGCTTATTTTTCCCATTTCAGACCTTTGTAACGTACGTACAGTCCCAGTTACGAACCCTCCGTAGTCTCATGCTAACGTTTTCATTTTCTGTCAGGTGTGCTAACTGTGGAAACCGGTATGTTCTTTGTCTGTTTTATTGTCCTGCCCCCGCTGATAGACTGCTTTGTCTAGATGGAAGTTCTCCTAATCAGCTGATCGCTCGACTGCCTTGTTTTCTTATTGCTAGCATTCATTCCTTCACTGGAGTTAGATCGGTCTATGCACTGTCAATTTGCATGCATTGCCAACACAGTTGGATTTTGCCGCCATCTCTCCGCCATATACATTTGCAAACATTTTACATTCAGCACTAATACTAATCCTCTCGTATACCCCTCTTCTGTCTATAGTATTATGCTTCCCATCGAAACCTCTTTTCCCCTTTGCCTCGCTACCAATGCAACTTGGATTGAGAAGACTTCTTGACGAGCAATTTAATACAAGAAGGTGCAATCGCCTGATGAGCATGGCGCATCTCCTCAAGGCATCGAAGGCGTCCTTGGTTAACTGAAAATGCGGCGATGTTCAAGAGGCACTTATTCTGAGGGCAGTTGCCGTCTCAATAAATTCTTTTCAAATTTGCATAGTTTTAATCACTTCTTTGGCTTGGTGTTCGTGTGAATTTGATCTCCAAAAGATGACGTTTCGTCAAATAGATACAAATAAGGAGAGAGCAGGGACGCTTTCCCGCGAATCTTTAACCTTGCATCTTTGGTGGGAACTCCTGGACCATCTCCATTCCACTTCGAGGCTTTTTATGGCTCAAGCCTCTGTTAGTGGAGGTTTTTCGATACTCACTACTGCTGGTGGCAACTACAGCTGGTTATTAGCGCGACTGTCCTGAAGTATTTGGGAGAAAGCTTGCGCTGTCATCACTCCTTCCTTCACTCTTTCTGCATGTTTCAAGAGCTCAAAATGTCATGAGACTAGGACTCTCAGATGGCGAGTCTCATTCCGACGTTACACAAGGTTCGGCCACTTCAAAATAGGACACTAGTAAATCACTATCCGCGCTTGGGGCTTTTCTAATGCGCTGAACTGCTACGCCACAGAAATGGTTCCCGAACAGCGAAATCTATTTTTTCTACATGTTTACCGTTGTCCCTCGTGTCCTTGTCTGGGTCAATTCTGTCTGGTCTACAAGGTAACGAGACATGCAGAATTTGGCAGTATCAACGGTTGCACTGAGTCTTGATAGCTTCAAGATCTCGTTCCTTACATATTTTTGGACCTCTCCCCGCCAACCTTGGGCTATTCATGGCTTACGGTGATGGTGATTTTCCACATAACATGACAAGAATCTCTGAAAGGATATCGTATAAAAGAGATGTATTTTGCGTTCAGCCAATCACCAAAATCGAGCCTTCTCCCTGTCCTTTCTCCTTCTCCACACGATTTTACCTAATCGAATATGAGATTGTTCATTCTGGCCTGTTGCTTCACCCTTACCCGACGCCTTCTTTCTGCAACAACCAATCCAGTCTTCTATGCTCGGCCTCTGATAAAACGTTCTCCAAATAAGACCGGCACAATTAAAGCTCTTCTTTTCCATGAGAAAATCTTCATGAGAAAATCAAAGCTCTCTCCGCTATCTGGAATTCACGGACGTCAGGATGATGACCAATGTTCTCTAGGCGATCTTCCCTGCGACGATGGTAAGCATTCTCGAGGTCAACCCTGCTACAAGTGGTCTCTCCCGTGTTACTACGACATCGTCGTCTATCGTTGCATAGACGGTAGTGAGCACTTCGGCAATCCCTGCTAGTGCACAAACTAGCACATCGTAAGTAATTGTCTTCATCCACCATTTCATGGTGGCTGATGCGTGTCTTAATAGTGATTTGAGCACCATACTCATCGTTTTCGGGGCGTAGCCCAACTTATATGGCACACCCTTCTTTTTAAACCACCGAAATATGATCATCTCGAATCCGCCATATACACCGGAGCTTCTAGCTATAAACTTTTTCGATCTTGAATAATCCTACTACAACGTTATCAACACTTTGATCATGATTGGTTTTGTTTCCCTCTCTTTTCCTGTCAACGCTGCCTGTCATGATTATCAAAATGACCTAGGCATCTTGCCAAGACTCCCTGCTCTCTAAAATATCCGGTGGCGCCAGCCTCGTCATGTTTCAAATTTCAATTTTATCCGATATCTGTCAAAGGATGAGAAAACTTATGCTAGTGCACAGATCGACACAGCCCCTGGATTGTTTTCCCCATATGGCTCGGTGATTTATTTACTGCAGAAACCAAGGATACTCAATCACATGACCACATTGACAAATACCACGAACGATTCGGAGATTCTTCCTTGTTCCTTTTCCCCAGCATCAAGTAATTCTTCCTTTAACCCTTTTGCTAATGTCTCCAATATTTCAATTGAATGGCGGTCATTGCAACTTTCAGATCAGACACTGTCCCATCATTCAATGGACATTTGACGGAACTCGCAGATATAAGGACTCTCATTTCGTAAAGTCCCAGAAAAAGTCTTCCCTTATCCTCGAGTTGAATCGAAGATGCTTCATTCAAAGGCGTCGTTGATTTTGATTCTTGCACCTACTCTACCCTGCATTGCTGTATCTTTACACCCTGCCTTTCCTCTAGTAGAGCGCTCGGAAAGCAGTACTGGAACCATTCCAGCTTTGCTTCGCAAATTACCCAGCTCTGGACTTGTAGCACGTCAATCAGGGGTTTTCAATCCAGGATATTTTGCATGCTCCGATGGTTACTTGCTTCTTGCAGAGGCTCGATTATAACATGTTTACAGGCACAGGATGATGCCCCGACAATCAATACTGTGGTGTATGGGGTGGAGTGCCAGGATGTTGTCCAAATGGCGAGACCTGTGGCGCAACAGCGAGCGGATGGGGTAAGGAAGGATATGTCGTGTGTGCTGGTGATACATTCTGTTGTCGTAAGTATCGTATTTCGAGTTTCACCCAAGCTACAGAACCGCTGTTGACGCCCGTAAAGCTGCTGGAGACCTATGCGAAAGGGATAGTCAAGGAAATGCAGAGTGCTTCACGACGAATGGAACTCCCCAAAGCCCAGCCTTTCCAGATGGCCAGACTAAAACAACAACTCATTCGACAACCCACACGATCTCTACTAGGCTACTAAGACCGTAACATCTGTAAACATCATACCAACTAACACAGTCACGGTACCGGTGATTACCGCCACAGGGAGCTCTGGGAGCGGCTCTGGTGGGTCGGGGGATTCTGAAACGCTTCCTCCGACCATCGCACTCACCATAGAGTCGAGTGGCGCTTCCACAGCAACCGCACCTTTGTGAGCACTGGCACTGGCTTCTCACCCACTTTATCTGTACTATCGCTCATTCTCAGATAGTGTTAACACCTCTCTAAGAACTACGGTGACATTTAGCTCGCCTGATTCTACGTGAGTAACTTCCATCTGGCGCAACACTTAAAAGGTTAAAGGCGTATTTTTTCCAGGGCTGTTAATACGACAGCTCCAGCAAGCTCCCTCTCAAATAATAGAGGAGACATCGTCTCCACGAATATCGGATTAATCCTTTATTTGAATTAGATTGTTTTCGTCTTGGCTACCATGGACGTCTCCCTTGTAACTAGTTGCAATTCCGATACTCTACGAGTGTAAGTCAAGAAAGTTAAGAAGCTCTCTTCCCTATTTTTCAATGTAGCTACCCTTAATAGATCGACTGATTGTTGTCTTACTGGAACCTATGATATATTAGCTTTTAAGGCTGTCGCAAATGTTACTATACTAAATGGACTAGAACAATGCGTTGGCGTTCTCCTCAAGGCAGTCTTAAGTTTATATGACATCCTGCAGCAGCTCACGAGATCAAGGGACTAGAAAATGGCGTTGACGTTCTCCTCGAGGCAGTCTTAAGTTTATATATGACATCCTGCACCAGCTCAAGAGATTGACAGCTATTCACCGCTAGGAAAACTAGGGTTGCGTTTACAATCTCAAAGGTCTTGGCGTGAATCGTCATGACTTTTGAAAGGGGGTGCCTGGGATGTTCATCAATTTTCCGTGATTGAATGCAACGAGCCACTTGCGGTGAGGCAATGCACCACCTTGTTACCACCTCTTCACACGTGTGTTTACAGTTCACATACGACATACGACGAGCTTGCTGTTCAAGGTTCCCTAGGGGCTACTTAGGGGCAGTTGGCATTTCTGCCTCACCTTTGATTTCTTTGGGCACGGTTTGCCAAACTACCAGAGCCTCCCTCGACGATAATCGAAATCATCTCCGTGGAGCACGCATGATAGTTATGATGTGAGGCTGAATACATTCCCTGAGACTGGGAGGCCTGTCAAAACAAGAGAGTTTCAGTACATAAGATTCTTGGCTTTTGTTCAGGGGTCGATCTGCGTACCTGAAAGATTCATATCAGACTATGGTACCAAGCCTGTAATGCTCCTAGTACAAAATGACTGTCATTTTTTTTTTGCTTCACTCACCCCCCAAAAAATCCAGGTAGCCACCGATGTTCTACTCAAAGTCGCTTTTCGTTGCCTCCCTTCTCCTTTCCTGTGCATCTGCAATGGAACTGAGCCGGCCGTTGGCAGCCCGCGCTCACAACATTGCTCGCGAAGGGACTATTCCCGCCTTGCTACGAGGCTCGCAGAAACGCGACTCTGGGCTTGAGCGCCGAGACTCTTGCAGCCTGGACAGTTATGCATGCGCGGATGGTGCGTGAACCCAATCATACCTCATGATCATTAAATTTATTCTTTTGTGTAAATAAGGTACTGGCTGCTGCCCAATCGGCACAGATTGTGGCGAGTGGGACGGTATTCTGGGATGCTGCCCTACCCTTGAAACATGCGGCGGCGGCGACTCAGATCCCAGTTGCAGCAAATCAGGTTATCTCCAGTGTGCAAGTGATGACTTCTGTTGTCGTAAGTGTCAATAAGCTCTTTCTTTGAATGCCCTCTAACAATACTTTAGCTGCTGGTGGCCTCTGTGACAGAGATGTCAACGATAATCCTGTTTGCTACAATGCGAATGGGTCGCCAGCGGCTGTTGCGTCGATTATTGGCAGTGGTGGCAGTGGTGGCAGTGGTGGAAGTGGTGGAAGTGCCTCCACAACTACAGTAACCCATGCGGCCACCACTCACACCACTACGACTGCACTGGTCTTCTCAACTACCTCTTCAAGAACAAGCACGCAAGCGGCATTGACAACACTTATTGTGACCACCCCTACTGGACCACTGGCGGGTGATGATCCTGCAACGAGTACTGCGTAAGTTCATGGGCGCTTTCTAATACTACAATCGCTAAATTTACTGTTCGCAATTCTTGTTCAATTTAGTGGATCAAGCGGTTCTACTGGTGTATCTGGTTTGAAACCCAGTGGCGCAACGACACTTGCTAGTTTAACGACCATATTTGGCTTTTCTGTTTCCTTTGTGGTGATCTTGCTGGCTTGAGTGGAACTGGGAGACGTGGACTTGAGCGGCGTTGTTTTAACTAACTTTGCGTTGTTTTAACTACAAACAAGTTTGCTTCGATCATGAACCGTATGCCTTTGCCTACTTACGACCTCCTGACTATTATTCCATAACCATGTCGAAATACTTTACAATAATACCTCGTTTCGGACAGTCTGAATGTAATCTTCGTTTTTTCCGCTAGGTTGACCCTATAAGTCACGCGACACACTAGCCTTAAAACTGGCACCTACTTGTTCAGAGAATGATTCTGCGTCCTCAAGTAGGTATCCCGCATCTCATTGAAATGTTCTGAGGCGTTAACAGCGTGCATATCTAGGCGTTTCAAAAGACAACAAGAAAAACGCCAAGGTGCAAAAGTGCAAGCCGTGTTCAGTGAGTGGCGTGACAGCCGGGGTGATTACTGGGGGCCAATTTTCAGTCCATTGCTGGAAACATAAACACCTATAACGGCGGCATTTACAACGAGCGGTCGGGAAACACGAGTATGTATAATACCACAAGTTCACAGGATGATTCTACATCCTTAAGTAGGTATCCCGAATCTCATTGAAATATTATGAGGCATTCACGCTGAGGTTGCAGATGCACTGAAAGATGCTCAGGAACTTCGTGCCATGGCGGCAGCACTTATAAACAGATATCGTAAGAATGCAGGGGGCTTAGACGTGGGAGGGACAGATGAAAACGAATGTAATGCTTTCTAAGCCCCAGCATAACGCAAGTAACCTCTCCGCATAAAGATCGGTGGAAACTCAAGTACAGCTACAATAAATGACTCGGGATACGTTTAAGGACCAGCATCGTCTGGACGAAACCCGACATCACTATCCGAAGCGTATTCTACGGGGGGAAACTTGACGATTACAGTGGGCATCTTTCAGTGCTTTGGTGGAAATATAATGGTAGCATTCGTGGTTTAAAAATACAACGTTATATAATACCACAAGTTCACAGAATTATTCTGCGTCCTCAAGTCGCAAATAATCCTCCGCACAGATTTTCATGCAAGCTGAAGTTCAACCGATGAACCCAATGCCTTCTCTGCCGCAGCATAGTGCAAATATTCTCTGCGCACAAGGATCATAGGTCGTTGGTTTCACAAGTGGCAGCAGCTCTATGACATTGAACGAAACACTTGACCAGGCAGCTGCTCTTGGTCTTTAAACAGACATTTTTTGTTACGCGTTAGAAGTCGACTCGCATGCTAGCCAACGGTTCGGCGAAATTGAACGACCGCTGGTAGACGGAGGGTACACTGGCCACTATTCTCTTCATTCTGGCTTCAATCATAGATCAGTTCAACTGCTGATGAGAACTTCGGTTTTGTCATTAGAACTAAATGTCGTTCAAAATGCTCTGGGCTTTCTTAGAGGCTTCACACAGCGGTAAATGATAGATTTGTGCAATTTTCAATTCAATTGAACTGTTCAACGAACAAATCTACTAAGAGTTTCAAATCAAGGGTGTTGGGATAAAAAGATGATCAGACGTCGATATTTTTAAAGTTCAAGAGTGGTGGACTTTGGAGGGAACTAATTAATGGATTAGTGCCTAAGCGGAAAACCTTATTTCTCTTGAAGTTTCTGAGAGATATACTAAAGGAGTTTCTATCTGAAATAGAGATGGAAACTTTTACATGTTCTCCAGGCTTTGTAGATAAATAATCTTGACTTGCGATAATGATAAGATGCAGTGAAGCGGCTCTGATCGGTTCATGATTGATGATTGAATTTGTGCTGACACGGAGTATAATCTGAGTTTGACCCCAACATCGAGGACGACAACAACCCGTTAAGACTCCAAAATCTTCACGAAACAATAATGACCTCCGACTCTTCGGCATCAACTACCCCGATGGTTCTTACTCCTGATTCCACTGGAACGGGGAAAAGTTCCCCAGACTCTTCGGCAGCGACGAAATCGCGTCGACAGACTGCGATATACCCCAATGTCAATTCGTCAAACAAGGGGTTAAAGCCTTTTAGTCGAAGTGCTGCGAAGCGTGAAAGTGTTATGGCGCTGGGTAGCATTGAACACCTTCAGCACTACTTTACAAAGACAGGAATCGCGGCCAAGCGAAAGTGAGTGTTTTGTGTTCCGTTCCACACGATTCGTGACGTGTACTTGCTGTCTATCCTGCTTTGCCTTTGATAATGGGCTGGTGGACGAAATACGCGTCGTACCCTGTTCAGTAACCAAGGCTGATAGGGGATATTGGCTAGAACGACATGTTGACGAAGTTGGGCGGTTTTCCACTTTGTTGAACATACAGAGACTCTGAACAAGATACTTATATATTATTCTTTTCAGTCCTTTCGATAAACAACATCGCGGCCTTGTTCCAGCCATTGGAGGCCTAACGCATGTCCGTACCAGTCCATCAATCAGTTCCAAATTCGAGCTCCCACCATCCCCCATCCCCCCATCTCCACAACCAGCATTCATACCGCAAATCAAAACCTACGATGTTGATCCTGTTTCCCTCTTACCAGGGGTCATAGACGACCTTGCTGCGGTAGCCCAAGCCTGGCATATAGATAGTGGGAATAGTGATGGCTTTACGCCATTTGACGTGCTAGGCGTCCTCAAAACAACGACGCGAACTATTCGATCAATACGGAACTACCTTCTGTCACTCGGTGACGAGTCTGCCGGCACCCTACGCGCACATTTTCGACCAAACCTTTTGACAGCAGCTAAGGTGCAGATATCTTCATCGTCATCTTCGTCCCTACCCGACCCCCTCAGTCTGATTAGGAGATCCGCACTGGATGTGTTGACAGTTCTTCGTGAGCTAGAGGAGCGATGGCGGCTACCACTGAGCGACGAAGCCTACGACGCACAGAGCGATGGAGGCGGTTCTAGAGGGGTTGTGTCACGGGTGGCAAGCCCAAATAATATCGCTGGAGATCTGCCACCTGATGAGGAGCCTGAAGATGCAGGGATGCACATTGAGGCAGACACGTCGGTCACATTCTCTATCGTACAAGTGAAGGGCAAACTGCAGACTGTGCCAGTATGGGAGGTCGAGGATGATGAGTTCGAGCAACCCGACGACGAGAAGGAGAAGCCAGAGCCATGGGATGAAAGGCTTGTCGTGGGTAGCGGGTGGTTGTATAGACAGGACGTGAAATTGGAGGAGCTCGAGAAGGAAAGGAAAGTGATTGCAGCATATTTGGATGTGGTCGACGAGGTATTGTTTGAATGGAAGGGGGACGGTGCAACTAAGGAACGAGGATGGGAGAGGGAAAAACGGAAGGTTATGGAGAAGGGCGATCGATATATTTCGAAAGCCAAAAGAAGGGCCAGTGCGACGGACAGCAGAGAGATCTCTGGAGCAGGAATGTTGATGGCGGACAGTGGGAAGAGACGCGTCTCAACCGGGATGATAAATGTGTTTAGTGAGATGTCGCTCAGTGAAGAACCCGAAGGTATACCAGAGGACGAAGAAGAGGTTAGCGTTGATGACGAGGAACTCCCAACATGGGCTCAGCGTAGCGCTTTCGTCAGCGATGACCTGGGTAAATCTCCTTGAATCCTACTCCGAAAACCTAACTTACGCTCCCTACGTTAGGCCGCGCACATGCCATGATATCTGCTTTCCTTCCGTCAAATCTTCTTCAAGCTCTCTCTTCAACAGCAGCAGAAAATGATTTTTTGGAAAGTTTGTCCTCGGGTCAGCTTCTTTGCGTTGCCTACAACGCATGTGTACGGAAATCGAAACATCCATGGGGATACGTGAATAGGGATGGGATTCACGACATTATTGCCCTGGAAAGGGCTGCAAATCAGGATGGCAACGCCCCCGAAGGAGGGAGGAAAAGCTGGACATTCAGGAGGACAGACAACCTTAGGTTATGGGTCGGGTATGTCGTCGCGCCTTTGAGTCGCCCGCTGAACCTTATGCTTTCACCCTAGTGCCTTGAAACTGAGATACATGCTTCCCATCCAAATACCTTTGAATGCCATCCCAGGTCCCGTCGGAACTCCCACGACATCTACATTACCAAGTTCCCCTATTCATGCTACCCGCCGAACCTCTGAACTGCCAATTATCTTCGATGCAAAGGTCGCGGCGAAGAAAGGGGATGGATGGGAGGATATGTTGAAGATGGTCCTTCTAAAATGGGTAGCAAAGGTTGTGGAAGAGAAGCGGAACGCACACTGAGTTTTTTTCTTATTCTATTATTTGCACCACTATCTTATCATAGCTATTTTGCTTTTCAACTTTGGCACTGGAACAGGGATCTTTACACGCATACCACGAGGATACATATATATATTAATAGTAATCGAAGTGACAAGTATATATGATACAACTGTGAATACACGGTGTGCTTCAAGCACTTGATTTTAAGTAGCGCTATGACTGTCTGTCCAATACTGCCGAAGAGAGCGCGACACAATTTGTCGTCGAATGTGCAAAACGATGATCGCAGATGGTTCAGTTGGGGAAGGCTCGAAATGGGAATGGCCAAGGATAAGGGCAGCTTCAGGCCTGAAGGTGTAAGACTTGCGAGATTGACGCTTGGCGCTACAACACTTTCAAATGTATGCCGTAGAGGGGAGAAGACATTCCCGCCGGGGTTGTCACTGATGATAGTTTCTTCAAACTCATCAAACCATTCATTGACAATCATAAGACTCTCGAGCTTCTCTAATAGGTCCGGTCGATCTTCTAGCAAGCGACAAGAGGATAAAGTGTCATCTCGAGTGGCCAAAGATGTTTTCTCAACAAAGTCATTGGGATTTAGGCCGGATTCTTCGCGATCGCTGTAAAACAACTTCAATTTTCTGAGGACGATCCCTTGGTCCTATACCGAAGAGCAATCTGAGTTGGGTCCAAACAAGATAGTTAACAGGTTCACGTAGTTCTCGACAGGCAGAATAAAGCAGACGGGCTTGTTCCGCAGAGGTATGCTGAAAGATGGAGTCGAGGATTTCGGAGGGAAGATCAACACACAATTCTTGAATCTTCGCCGACTTGTGATCAGAGATCACCTTAAACGTGCTTTCTAAGTTGGGGCGTTAGTATGTTGGGATAACAACCCAAACGTGGAAGGACTTGCCAGTCTCTTGAAGTAAAAAAGAATAGCCGAGCAGGGAAGGAACTTTCCATTTCTTCGTAAATTCATCCCACACGGCTGGGTCCTTGAAGGTGTAATCCGTAAATGTTCCGACGATACTGAACCGTTCAAATTGATCTGTAAACTTTATCGCCAGAGCGGACAGGCTCAGAAAGCTAGGCAGATAAGCATTCCACGTAGAAAGCACGTCATGGAAACGCTAAAAATCAGAATATTCAATAAAGTCTTGAATGGCCGTGGGGTAATGAAGTGAATTGTGGTCACATTTAAATGTCGGCCGCTCAAGTCCAGATCATTCTGAGTCAACCTATTAGAGCACAAAGCAAAGTTTCAAGGCGCACCTTGTAGAAAGCTTGCACAGTCAGAAAAAAAGCTTTCAAGCGGTACATTCTGAGAAAATCGACCGAGTTGCGAGTAATTTTGGCAGGATCGACAGTGTTTTTCAATTCCTCTGCCTGTTTCAATTGTGATTCGAACAACCTGGCAGACAACAAGTCATCTCAATAAACGTTTCATTTCATTTCAAAATTCACAGTAACTCAAGGTAGGTGAGGTAGATGAAACAGCGTTGTTGATCTAGATAATAAATATTGGTGCGTAGTACACAGTCACGTATTCAGGGGAAGGATACACTAGGAGGGATATTCGTACTAATTGAAAGAGTCAGGGAAGATAAGGACTCGATGGTGATGTCAGTAGCGAAGCCAGGGGTGACGCAGGATTATTTGAATTGTTTGTCAAATGGTGGCCCAAGGCCACACAGGAGTGAGAATGTGGGCGACGGACGATTTTGCGGTTGTGTTGAACGACGACAAGAGAGGCAGGAATGTTGGACCCTGGCAAGGGTTACGTGCGGCGTACATGTTCACGAAACCAGTAGGCGATCCCTCATCGGTGAAAACTGGTTGTGGTGGAAGCATTAGGGGCATTGACCCACATAGAAGCACCAACGGATTGGTTGCGCTCTTCGGACTGTAAAAATAGATCCAGTGGTTGTAATGCATTACTTCCGTGATCTGACTCCATTGGTGAGCATGGGGCGAGCTGGTCGTCGATTGGTTCAGAGGTGCTCGAGGCCCATATCGATTCTGAGAGTGAGGACGAGGACTCGGATTTAAAATGCGCCTCACCAGTTGTTGCTGATTTTGGTGATATGGGATCCTTTAGCGAGCAAGGGGGGAAGAGGCCGATCGGTTCAGAGGGTCTTGATATCGATTCTGAGAATGAGAACGCGGGTTTAAAGTGCGCCTCACCAGTTGTTACTTCGTAAAGCGTACTCTCGGAATTCAATACAATGGTGACCGGAGGGGGCCGTCGGCGTGATGATTGGTCGCCAGGTTGTGAGGCCCACATCGACGAGGAAAGGGGGGCTTGCTTTGAAGAAGATACCTCGACACCCAGTTGATTCAAACTATCCTCCGGTTCACTTAATTTCGAAGAAGGGGGTGAGGAAGCTGTTTCAGGAGAAATAGTGGACGTCTCCGAGGACGTTGTGGGAGTGCTAGTGAGATCGATAGTAGAGGAATGGCAGATCGACACAGCCCGAAGGGAAGGCAAGGCGAAGGGTTCACGGTGGCTTGCGGCTACACATCCTGTTCCCGAAATTGTACGGTGGCTTGCGGCTACACATCCTGTTCCCGAAATTGTACCGGCGTGAGCTTGAAATTTACATGGCTGGGCTGGGACCGCGACATTTCGTTGTCCTGAACATCGATAATAGGTATTTTGTGTCCTCGGAGGTGCCTTAACCCGAATGCGAAGGAAAACCCTCTTTCTAGGAATGACATCTATAATTTCATCTAAAAGAGCCTGCGCACCGGGGCCAAGTGGCGGAGGTACAAGGGGAGGATTGTTCTTCGCAGCGTTCTCCAAGAAATTTTGACTCTTTCTGCAAATAGAGCTGTCAGTGAATAGTATTTCTAGGAACGGCTTGTTGACCTACGATCAAACGATATATCGGACAGGTCTCAATGTGAACAGCTAGTTCCCTGCCCTCCTCAATCGCAATCCTATTGAGAAGCTGCCGAGCTCTATAATTGCATTGTTGATCCTAAATGTTAGCTGCGGCCCTGCTAAAATTACTGTAGTGCCTCTTTGGGATTTCATCATGATTTTCTTCATGGCTCGGCGGCGAGGGTCTATGGCTTCTATGGTGGGCTAGACGCGGAGAGATGGATGTTGTGCGCTAGACTCGATGGGAGCTCCTTCTAAAGCAAGGTTGGTCGTCTCGTGGTTCCTCTTGTTATTCGTTGTCGCTGTGTTAAGCTGTTTCTCTATCTGTGGAGGAGTGGTAGGCTCGGATAGACATGGGAGGACATTGATAAGACTATTGGATCGACAGGGTTCTGTAGTGCACTAGACTCGATAGCAGCTCGTCCCGAAGCAAGGCTGGTAGTCTCGCGGTAGTTCTCGTGCTTCGTTGTCGCTATGTCAAGCAGTTTCTCGATCTGTCGAGGAGAGGGAGGCTCAGATGGACAAATTGGAATCGACAGGCTTCTGTTGCACGCTGGACTCAATAAGAATTTCTTCTAGAGCGAGGTTATTGGTTTCGTGGTGCTTCTCGTTCTCCGTTGTCACTGCATCGAGTGTTCCTCAACCGGTCGAGGAGAGGAAGACTCGGATAGACAAGGGAGGTCTTGGCCGGGCTACTTGATTCAACAGGGCCCTGTTGTGCACTTTGACTCGATAGGAGATCCTTCTAAAGCGAGCTTACCAGTCTCGTGGTCCTTATTTCTCTCCGTTATTATTGGATCAAGGTGTTTATTGATCTGTCGACGAGACAAAGCCTTCGATAAAGTGCGCTAGAATAAAAATGAATGAAAGGTGACACGTTCGACGAAGGTGTCTTACAATGCACAATTGAATCGACGTCGCAAGGAGCCATGCGACTGCGAAAACAGAGGAATCCACAGGCATGAATCAGCTGAGGCAATTCACGGGTGACGCCACCGGTATATCACTTATGTGACATAATGGGAGGGGGGAAGGCGGCGGAAAAGGAGGGGGAGCTACCCATACACACTTCGGGCCAGGTACCTCAAAGGTCGGATGGAGGTGAAGATTCACGCATGTGGACTGAGGTTCAGGAAGTATGTTGCAAAGGACTGAACCGAGGTCTAGTGAGAGACGAAGGAAGACTTTGCAAATTGGAGCATCAACGACGACGACGACGACCGGTTCGACAACTGGGCCGGTGAGATAAATCTGGCTGCCGAAGAAATCGAATCAGGATGCGAATAACCGTAGGGACGAGATACTGAATTTTTCCAATGGTGGCGATTTCATTTCGAGGAGAAAATGGAGCAAAGTGATTTAAAAGCGTGGATTGGAGGAAGCGGCTGGCGCCAGGAATTCTTTGATTCTCATGATGAGGGAGAGAGCAGAACAGAATACACCTCTGGGCGTCGTTTTATATCAAAAGAACAATATGTCGCCATGTTGTGAGTGTAGTTTGTCGACCTGGGTGAAAGAAAGAGACAATGATGAACTGGCCAGAAAGCAGTGGCGAAGCTCGTTGGAGATCATTACATCCTACTGAGATTGAGATTCTTTGTGAACCATCCAAGTCAAGGCAGGCTACCACTGAACCTGAGGCTAGATGCGAAGGACAGTCAGAATAATCATATCTCCCACAAACGCGTGTCCGTTATGTCTGCTGGGCATCATCTTGGGTATGTAACTCCACATACGGGCAGCATGTGGTGGACCTAGAAATTACCCAAATTTGGAGACAAAGGCGTTAAGTGCACAATGGTGCCATTCCTTTGTCAACAGATTGTATGGTTGATTTCTGGCCATTGTTCAGATAAAGGAACGACAAATGATGGATGTCAAATAAACGCGTGGCACGTGCCTCGAGGGAATGTGACGCGTCATTAAAGGCGTCACATTGAACGCGACTGAGACCCTTCCTCTGCACACAACCACCACCATGCAGAACCCGCAGCGCGAGATCGACTCAGTCCTACGGGGCCTCCTCAATACACAGGATCCCAATGTTCAAAAAATGACGATGACTCGCTACTTTACTCAGGATACCGCATTCCGGAGCTTTTTCTGCAATGTAGAGCCGCATAAGCAATCAAGGGAAGATGCGTTGGGGGTTTATCAGTGAGCGGATATTTTATTGTCAAAATCTACTTCTGAATTAAGTCCTTCTGCCTATAGATGGCTGCGAATCATATCTCCCAATACCGAATTCGATTCTACCAATATCGGTGAGTGATGGCCAGGAACGAAAGTGTGAATTCGATGTTCATGCAGGACGTCAGCATTTTATGAAGACACGCATACTCTTGCTGTGGAAGGGAAGATCACCTTTCGCTTCCTTCTCTATCCCATACCGTCCAAACCAGCCAAGTAAGCCAGCCTTCTAAGCCATAAGTTCCCTATCACTCTAATCTCAGTATTTTACACCAGCTTTGTAATGATCATGAAACTAAAGAAGAATGAAAGGACCTATCGAATCGCTTCTCAAGAGTACTATATCAACCCCGACGTAAGTCGTTTCTCGTCTCACCCGACGGCGCATATACTGACTCAAAGAACACATATACAGCAATTCATCAACATCGCATTCTCACCCCTCGCCCCTTTCGTTCGATTTGGGCTTTCCTCTTTGGCTTATACCTATGCCGTGGGCGCGAAGCTCGCACAGGTCTTAGGGATCTGGCGCCTTAATGGCGATGACGGCAAGGCCTCCAGCACTGGCCCCAATAGTTCGGACAATGCCGCGGCGCGCAGCGGTGGCAGGAACGCTAGTGTTTCTTCACATAGCTCTGAAGACACGCGCATTGGTGCCGAGAACTACAGCTACAGTGGGAGCGAGAGGGGAGGTGAGCGGCAGCATCATTTGAAGAAAGGCTCGCGCAAGCGCAAAGATCATGGCGTTCTTGAGTCTTGAATTCCCCTGCACTGTATCCTGTAACCTTTGACTGTATGGTTTTTCATTATCCTTATTCGTCTTTTTTCATGATTCAAGTTGAGCTAATTGTACGATAGACGTTGTCGATGTATCCTCCCTTGGTCATTTTCTCACCGTGGACTTTTTTCCGACTTACTTTTTAGCATGGACTCTGCAAGTTTTTTATGTCCTCTCGATAATTCGTAGACCCGCCCTCAAGGCCTAGACTGTACTTGATACATACCGTAACATTGTCGACGTGTTTTTCCAAATATTTGAATTGATTATTGCCGTGAATATTGTCTGAGACATGACCTGCATAGGACGTTTACAGGCGCTCATTCGGGTTTTCGTTTGGTTTTTCCTTATTTGAATCCTTCTGTTCAGTACACTTAGGGCCAAAAATTAGTATAACGTGTATAGTGTTTGACTGTATGAACACAAGATGTATGCCGTCATGCGTCAACCAATGCAGGCTTGCAGCTCTGGCATTCACTGCCAATGTGGCGGCCACTCTTGGATGACGGTAATATTTGAACAGTGAAACCAGACTGAACCGCGTACTACGCTTTTCACGCTGCATTCTCCAAGTTTTCTGTTAAGGTAAATTTTCTTTGCGGCTCCTCCTCATTACTGTTAACGTTGTGGCCCATCGACAAACACTCCCTCGTTATCCCCTAACTTGACGCCTTTAACATCCTTCCTTACAACACACTCCAAACGCAGATCATTGCCCTTCGTGTTTATCCACAGATCATCCTCGTGCATGTTCCTATCCTCCCACAATACCAGCTGGCTGGCTTCGACCATGGTAATAGACCTCCGGGAGTCCGCGATGAATGGATTCTGGCTTAACATTCATCTTGATTATTTTTGCATTTTAGCGCTTTAATCTGACCCGAAAACTCTACCCATTCGCGCAATCATCCCAAAAAGTCGCCAAAGTGCCGTGATTGGGCTTTCCGGAGGTCACGTTATGCGAACAACAAAGCGAATCACACATTGCCTGCCCACTGTTGGCTCACTGAATCAACCGCCGGTTTTCGATGAACAGGATCTTAATCTCATATACAGCAACGAAGGACTATGTGGTACTCCAAAATCTTCCGGATGTTTACAATGTGCGATATACTCACTAGGAAGCCTCTCTACTGACGCACCATTTAAGGACTTCGTTGCATGGCTCAGGGATAAGTGGGGCCTCGTGAACCCGATAATTGAGCTCCATAAACGCGATGCTGGGTTTGTGGTGGTCAATGAAGCCAATTATATATCCTGGCGTGCCATTGCTCATAAGATCCTCTGCCCTAAATCAACATTCCCGCAGTTTTTTGTTAGGGAAGGAAACAGAATGGCGCTTAAGACTCTTCTCAATCAATTGCCTGCGAAATTGCGTCCATATTCACCTTTCAAAATGTCGCTGCGGACGGACGCAGATATACAGGCCATCGTCGCGGCTGTTGAGACTGGCAAAATCCAAGCGATATCGATGCCGGTCGAAGTCTGGCGGAAAGAAAGAGAATTGATGCTGCTGAACCTTATCGTACCTGGAAACGTCCTAGTCTTTCAAGGCGAGAATCGCCGATGGCACGATGGCAAGGAGTGGTGTAAGCGAATACATACAAAATCTGCAGCAGTTGACTTAAAAATCTTCTCCAGCTAGCGGAAATAAATCAACTGCAGGCGAACATTCGTCTTTTGTTCGCTACTATGCCAAGAAGTACGTCTCATGCTACGTTGTAAGTGACTAGACTAATATAATTATCTGATCTAGGGAGCCGCTAGAAAAATGGGGTACGAAGACGAAAGATCTATCCATTTTCGGTTATTATGGAATGCAAACGGAGACAGCAGAATCTTTTCCTTCAGCTGTTCATATGATGTCGGACGAGCTGTCTTTATCAGATTCGCCTATAATGCCTTACACATTATTGCCTTTATCAGAGTACCCGTAGAATTCCACATGTTTTACTTCTATCGTAGCAGTTCCATCTCATGATTTGCTGTCATGGATCAGGCATACATTTAATTGACGGTATGACTGGTGTGCCAAGAACGCACGC
Source organism: Tephrocybe sp. 9980TJB (assembly GCA_018220975.1). NCBI lineage: Eukaryota > Fungi > Basidiomycota > Agaricomycetes > Agaricales > Lyophyllaceae > Tephrocybe > Tephrocybe sp. 9980TJB. The sequence goes on from JABAJU010000018.1 coordinate 99,701, forward strand.
GACGCAACCGATATCTCACCACCGGCCCCGGAGGTCCAAAGAGGTTCAATTATAGCTTGTCATAGTAGGCGTTGAGAGGAGGAATTTCAGCCTGTAATTAGGTGAGCTCATAAGCCTATTGAAGTGGGCGAACTGTTGAATACCTTAAGACCCTTGCGAGTCCGGATCTTTGATACCAGGGTCTCCATCTTTGAGCCTTTCTCTATAGGAGCTGGAGAGAAGCCGTGAACAAATGCATGATGAAAAGAAGCAACCCATGCTTACTTCCAGGCATGACTTCCCAGTGGTCAAAGACACACTGTGAGAAGGCATGTCCTGCAGTATGGGAACGTAACTCTCCGCTGAAGCCGAAAGACTCGGTAACAGGGAGATAAGCCTTGACTTTGAACATGAGAGTTCCAGGTCGCTGTTCTTCACTGAAGACTTGACCACGACATTTGTTGAGACAGCTGTAGACGCCATCAATAGCATTCTCGGGACACTGAATCTCAACTAAAATTAAAATCAAGATGGCTTGAACGATTTTGGAACACTGGCAGTAAAGCTTACCCAGATAGATTGGCTCCTATATGCCAGGCGTTGCGAGTAAGCATGCTGCGTAACAGGCCCGGCGCATAGTTGGGATGATTTGCCCACTGCCACGATGAATTGCATCAGCGTGAAACAGCTTGATAGATCGTTAGTATTAGCAACATAGACGAAAATGTAGCCATAGTCATACCGTAACATCCAAAATGTTAAACCTCACACCACGCATATTCTCTTCGGCGCAAACACCTTCCTTGGTTGCCCACTGAAGCGCCGCGATACAAGAGTCTTTAATTTCACAAAGGTATTGCACTCCTCTCGTGACGTCGACCAACAAGCTAGGTCCATTGGTGTCTGGACCAAATGCCCAGATCTTCCTAGCCTCGGCAACATCCCAGCCGTACTCGTCAGCAAGTACACGGTCACGTAGCTTGAATTCACCGCGCGCATTAACTTTACCACACTCAGTTGCCCTTGAAAGCTTTTCTTCAAGCGGCAAGGCCTTGACATAGATACGATTGTGCCTGTTGTGCGACTTGGCCAGGGCGACAATACTGGACTCCGCCTTGACGGTCTCACGGTAGGCGACGAAGGGGTCTGAGATCTTGGAAGGAACACCAGCATGGTCCTCCTGGAGATCCTGGAAGCGAATTTAGTATTTCTATGTTTATTCGATGTTTGAGAAGGACAGGTTACAAAAACCTTCAAGCAAATCTCCAAGTGAAACTCACCAACACCAGAAACAGTGTGCTCACCGGCCTCGGAAATGGAGGCCTGGACGCAAGGATCGGACTTGGAGAGGCGTTTGAGACCTTCGACGAGCTTAGGGAGATCGGCAGGGTTCTTAACCTCGACGGCGACTTGAACAACGGGTGAGACGGAGAACCTCATGACCTTGATGTTGTGGGCGGTTTCAGAGGTGGTAAGAGTGCCGCTCTTGAGCAGGAACTGATCGATCCCGAAGAGGCCAATGATGTTTCCGGCAGGGCAGTCTTCGATGACCTCGATGTAGGGACCCATCATCAGCACAATACGCTGCACGGACTCCATAAACAAGTCTCTCTTCTTACCAGGGATGTAGTTTGGTCCTTGGATGCGAATTTTGGGCCCAGAGCGGACTGTTCCAGAGAAGACACGACCGAAGGCGTAAAAGCGGCCCTTATCGGAAGTAGGAACCATTTTGGAGACACAGAGGACGAGAGGAGCATTGGGATCGCAATCACGAATACCGATGGCAGACTCATCGTCCACGGGACCTTCGTATAGGGTTTCCACACGGTACCTCTGAGCAATAGCCGGTGAGGGAAGGTTGATGACAATCATTTCCAAGAGCGAATCGCCAGCGGGAAGGAATTTACGCATGACAATCTTGAACAAGTGTTTGCCCTGCAATTCTCGCTCTTCCGAAGACAACTTCACGGACATTTTTTCGAGCAAGGGGCCGATCGCGTCCTTTTTGACGTTCATGACCGCATCAAAAATCTTGAAAATGGGGTCTAGAACGAAACTGTTGAAGGCACGCTCGAGAGGCTTGCCATCAGCATCAATCGGTTTAGTCGTCCATTCGCGGGTGACAGGGTTGAAGTAGTTGTCTCCCCAAAGCTTGAGCATCATTTTGTCCTTGTCGACGCCGAACTTTTTCGCATAGCGGTTGGCAAATTGACGAAGGGTGAAGCACCATCCGTGAAGACCAGAGCCGAACGCCACAGTTCCCTGGTCTGGGTAGACCTGTACATCACCAAGAGTAGCATCGTAGTAGGTAGAAATGATGACGTTTACACTCTCTATCGTGCTTTGTAAGGACTGATAAAGGGACTCCTTGTCGACCTGGAGCTCTAGCAAAGCGCGATCGACCTTATTAATTACAACAACGGGTTTGACACGTTCACCGAGGGCCTGCCTAAGGACGGTCTCTGTCTGCACACAGGCTCCTTCAACGCAGTCAACCACAATAAGTGCGCCATCGGTGACTCGAAGCGCAGCTGTGACTTCAGAGGAGAAATCAACGTGGCCAGGAGAGTCGACCAAATTGATCAAAAATGAATTTCCTATCATGATCGCGATTTCCCGCAGCTCACCAACAATGATAAAGGGACAAATGTTTCAGAACGCGTACCCTCGGTTTTCTGCTTAATTTCTAGAACATCTTCCTTGTCCATCTCAAAGTACATTGAGGTAGCAGTGGACTTGATCGTCATATCACGCGCCGCAATCTCGTCTTTTCGATTGTCGGTAGCACGGTCTCCAGTTTTGGCCGAGGCAGTACTTCCGGTTTTGGACACCAAGCAATCGGAAAGGGTTGATTTTCCGTGGAAAGCTGATCCACAGTCTCGTGTTAGGTATCTGTCTTACGAACAACAGACGATATACAGTACTTACCATGACCAACGACGCTCACGTTGCGGATATTTGTGGGCCGGTTCATAAGCTGCCTAATCTGATCTACTAATTGAGTATGAGGACAGACGAGATGGGGATATGTATTAAATTAAGTGGCTGGCCAACTGTGAAACCTTTACTTGGGATCGAGGACTGTTAGGCCACAGTTCGATCGGTGGACGTAGGAAATGCTTACACCAATGTTACTAGGCAGTGCTGGGTAGATACTCAAAATTTTGTTCACTAGATATATAGCAATCTGGAAAGCTGGAATCACGACGTTGCCATTATTTAACTGGAGGGCTGTCGAACGCCATTTGTCACAAGACTGTAATTCCAGGCTGTCACACCGTCACGGCACGGGTGAGGAGTCGGAGATCCATGCGTGCGCAAAGCCTAGATATCCATACTGCTAATCCTCCGTTAAATCCTTTCCCTTGTGAAAGCTCCCTTTGATAGCTCCCGGGTGTAGCGGCTGTCAAGTTCTGCAAAACGTTAAGGATCTTACTAGCAATACCATTCAGCCGTGGTAGTGTTGAACCCAATCTAGCGCGAAACTCTGAACAGCTATACTGCAGGGGTTGCGTTGAGAGCTTTACTGGAAGAGTGTAATTTAACTCCAAGGTATCAACCACATTTTCCATTGGTGGACGAGAGGCGGGAGCTTCTGACTAGCAGAGTTCCATGAGGTTCCAGATTATGTCGGTAAGCCCCATAGCAAGATGTTCCTTGGGCCGAGACGCATCCCAGCCTTGACCCAGTATATGACGGTAGCGTCACGGTGAATGTTGCCAAATGGGACACAACCCGTAAAGGCCTTTGTGTCAGGGTTAGATTTTCATCGAAAAAAAATGTCATTGACTGCTTGCCTCGTACGCTACCCATGCCCATGCATAAACGTCACTGGCCGTTGTGTTGCTAACTTCCAAGTCATCACCTTGCACTTCGAAAAGCTCAGGTGTCTACCAGCGAAGAGTTTCACCCTTTTATGCGGCTGCAGAAAGTGTTATCCACTTCAAGATCTGTGGGTCTGAGACAGAGGAAATCCCAAAGTCAGCTTCACATGCTTTTCCCTCCTCAGCAACAAGGACATTGGCCTGCAAAAAGATTCATAAAGCTGTGTATGAGAAGGACGTAGTTAGAAATTGGTGAAGCAAAGAAATTCCTGTACCTCTCTTGTTCTTGGGTTTGGGAGACTTACGCCCTTGAGATCCCCATGGACAATGCCTTAATCGTGGAGATATTGTAGGCCTCGTGCAATATCAAGAACCTTGAATTAAAATGATGTCAGTTTGCAGCCGTAGTAACGGGTTGAAGCGTACCAAAGAACACTTGTCACAGTTTGGATTCAGCTCCAAATACTAGGTAGCATCCCCATGTTGCATCCAAGGAGCAATGAGGCATGCTTTGCCTTCAAATTAATAAAGACCGTACATAGGAACAATATTACTATGAAAAAGCTGAGGCCATAGCATGACTTCTTTGGAAAATTGATATACATCAGACACTCGTCATCAGGGTAGTCATCTTAAAGCGAAGGAAAGGTAGACCTTTATAACATGCTCAATTCGTGTATCTTGGCATACCCACATAACTTTCAGACAAAGAGGCCTTCCCCCGAAGCTCCAGCTCCTGTTGACTGAAGTCCAGTCCTTCAGCCCATAACAGGCCGGGTGTAGCCTAGATTAAATAGAAAGTCTCTGGGTCGCAACGATGATCTTAATCATTTGTTTCGTCACAGTCGAGGAGCTATTAAATGCTCGGCGTCACTCCTGAGAGAGCACAATAAACAATCTGGACTGACGTGTTGGAATAGATCAAGAAACTCTTGCGCCTGATCTCCTTTGAGGCGCAGAAGGCTGCGATAGGACTCTTTGTTTCTGAACGTTGGCCGAGTTTCTGCATAACTTCATTTGCGAGTCCGGTGGCCATTTTAGGTTCATATTCGATGGGTCTTCAGAAATTAAAATACACTTCAGATTCATAGTCACTGCCGGGAAATCAAACAAGGGTTCGGTGGTAAGTACTTGAACGCTCGAGCTATTAAGCTTAAGTATGTATTGGCCGTAAAGTTGTCCAGTGACTAAATCTACCTTTCTTCAAATTGAAGCTTGATATCGGTTGTCGCGTAGGGTCAGAAAATTGTCACAGGATAACTGTTAGTATGTAACCCTGCACTGGGAGCTACGACTCCCAAAATCTCCATGTCGTCTTTCAACTGTGGTGTCCGACGCGACCGTCAACCTTTGTAAAACGTTAAGTATCCTCTAGCGATACCATCCGGCCGCAGTGATGTTTAGCCCATTCTAGCATGAAACTCTGAGGACTATGCCATAGAGGTTGCGTTGAGAGCTGAGGGATGAAAATTGACTCCAGCTCATCAACCACATATGTAGTCGGTGGACGAAATGCAGGGATTTGCGACCAGCACTGTTCCATGATGGTCCAGATTGGGTACGAAACAGAACGTTCGTTCAAGGGCCGAGTCGGACGCATCCCAGACTTGACCTTGTACATGACGGTGGCGTCACGGTGTATATGGTCGAATGGAACACGGCCAGTAAAAATCTTTGTGGGGTTAGATTTTCAGCAAGAAAATGTTTGTTGATTACACGCCTCATATGCCACGCATGCCCATGCATAAACGTCACTGGCCGTTGTGTTGCTAACGTCTTCATCACCTTCCATATCGAAAAGCTCAGGTGCCTGCCAGCGAACGCTGCCACCCTTTGATGAAGCCGATGAATGTGTTGTCCACTTCAAGATTTGCGGATCTGACACAGAAGAAATCCCAAAATCGGCGACACATGCTCTTCCCTCATCATCAACAAGGATATTGGCCTTTCGAAAAGGGATCAATAAAACTGTCTATGTGAAGGACATAATGACGCTTACGCCCTTGAGATCTCCGTGAACAATGCCATTTTTGTGGAGATATTCTAGGCCTCGCGCAACATCCATAACCTTAAATTACATGAAGGATGGGTGTGCAGTGGTAATAACGGCGTGAAGCGCACCAGTAAATTCCTGTCGCAGTTTAGATTCAGCTCCAAATACTTGGTGACATCCCCATGTTCCATCCAAGGAGTAACGAGGCATGGTCTACCTCCAAATCGATAAAGACCGTACATAGGAACAATATTGTCATGGGAGAGCTGACGCCATAGCACGACTTCTTTGGAAAATTGCTATACACCAGACACTCGGCATCAGAGTAGTCATTGAAGCGAGGAAAGGCAGACATTTATAGCATGCTCAATTTGTGTTTCTTGATATATCCGCATGACCTTCAGACAAAGAGGCTTTCCCTGGAAGCTTCCCTTATATACGTCCGCCGAAGCTCCAGCTCCCGCAATAAGGTTGTTGACTGCGATCCAGTCCTTGAGCTCATAACACGCAGGGTGTAATCCAGATTTAACGGAGAGTCTTTGAGTTGCAACGATGAGGTCCTTTCGGTCTCGTTTGTCTATTTCGTCACAGTCAAGAAGCTATTAAACGCTCGACATTATTCTCTCGAGAGCACAACAAACAATCCGGACTGACGTGTTGGAATAGATCAAGAAACTCTTGCGCCTGATCTCCTTCGAAGCGCAGGAGACTGCGATAGGACTCCTTATTTCTGAACGTTAGTCGGAGTTTCTGCAAAACATCTGCGAGTGCGGTGCCCATCTTAGAGACGTCAGAGTCCGAGTCGGCGGTTTCCGGTGTTGGCTCTTTTGTAATATGACCAGAACTTTGAGCACTGGGTATACTTCCTGTTATCTCTTCAGGAAGGATCGGTAAAAGGAATGGCTGTGTTTACCTGGCCCTTCCGCAACTCTGCCTAAACTCTGTTACAAATTTTATGGCACTCAATTAATCATAGGACGTACTTGAAGAAAAAGAAAAAAGTTTGTGGGACTCCATGGAAGCACGACGGCAAGCTTTGTTTTCTATCAACTCTCTAACCATTCCAATCGAGAATGGGTGCGTGCTCGCAAGCAGGCGCTTTTTGCTGTCGTTTGAACGATATGCGGGCATGATAAAGGACCACTAGTCACGGAGAGAATGTGCACAACGTCAACGTGTGAGCGGCTTGAAGATCATGAGCTGTTCACTCAGCCGCCTTAATTGTGGCAGGCAGTCTGGCAGATTGATGTCACGGAGCCAGCCGAGAGAATAGACGCCTGTGTGCCGTTGCACGGAGTTGCGCAGCCTTCAAGTTAGTTAAAAGTGCTTTCCTCCTTGATCTCGCGAAATGATCTAATGAGCCTTGCCTGGCAGTGCTGGCACTCTGCAGAGAAGTGATCATAATCAACTTGAATACGCACCTCGATCAGGTATCTAGTCTAGTCGGGCTCCAGTAATGTTAAAAATGTGTCGTGTATTGTCCATCCTGCTCGTATCAGTATGAGAGTTCAAATTTGAAGAGTCGGAAGAGAGTTGAAAGTCCAACGCGAGTGGTGAGACTCACAAGTGAAGGTACCACCGCGTCACATGATACATGTTTTCTGTACGCTGTCCAGCTTTCCAAGTACTTCAGATACAGTTTTGTTGTCATATTCATCGTCTTAACTGGGAAAAAATTTAAGTAAAAGGCCCGTACGCCGTCGTAGCCAATAAACAAGTAAGTAATAGATTGAAGATTGATCATTACATCACTCGAAGTAAGCCCTTACCCACACCACCATGTCCTCCTCACGCAAACGGAAACACCCACCCATACCCACTACCACCAGCACCACTTATACCGCTTCCACAAATCCCAACCCCAACCTCTACATCCAAGCCTACGAAGCAGACATCATCCGCGGCCCGCAAGCTACCCTCGCAGCCGCCTCACTCGAGGCGTCTAATGGACCTCATACCAGCAAAGGAAGCGCGCTGATCCAGTTACCCTCCCATGGCACTTATATTGGGGTTGCGTTCCCTCAGGATGCTGAGAACGATGACGGGGCTAGGCCTGGGGCCAAAGCTGCCGTGGACGAGGGTGTTAGTGGTGCAATTTGGGTAGACAGGTATGTTGGAGTCGTCTTTAGCATGAATTCATTGTTTTCTGTAGCCGCCTGTGCACCTGTGAGCTGCTAATCGTGTTCTTCAAGCCTGAGTCTTCCAAGCTCAAGCTCGAGCTAGTCATCTCGATGGACTTAAATTTATGTACTCGTGAATTCTAATCGACATCCATTTCTTAAGACTCAGAGTCTCACCTGACTTTCCAAGTCAAAATCTCTCTTATCTTTCTACTTTAAAGAAACCCATTATCTGACTCTACGTATTACGCAGATACGACGCTCGTCTCCTTTTGGACCTTGACACCCTCACCCTCCCGTTGCCCGTCCCTATCCCCATCTCTACTCCCGATTCCCCCAGCGGCTGGTCCGACCTCCCTTCTGACAACGAAGACGCGTTCTTCCTTACCCCAGACGAAATCGACGATTTTCGACGCGAGAAGAAGCGCAGACATATCGACCAGGTGCGCGATGCGCGGGTCAGGGCTAGGAGGGTCGAGGATGGGGTTGATAGTGATGATGATATAGATCAGGAGGAGGAGGATGTGTGGGGTGGGAGTGACGAGGAGGTACGTTGTTAGTATCTGTTCTACTTTCTAATTTCTAACTCCACCACCCCACTCTTCACGACAGCCCACCCCAACCCAATCAACCTTGATAGAACTAACGGCAACGCACCTCGTCTCTTCGCCCAATCCCATTCAGCTTGAGGCGAGGATCCTCGCGAACCATGGGGGAGATCCGAGGTTCGCGTTCTTAAGGGGGAGGTGGGGAAGGGCGTGGGCCAAGGCCAAGGCAAGGGCAAGATTAGGAGCAGGTGATGGAAAAAATGGTGAGATGAAGAAGGAGAAGGGGAAGGAGGGCGGGCTGGGAGGGTTAGTAGGATATGAAGATAGCGAGAGCGAAAATGAGAGCGAAAATGAGAATGAGAATGACCCTCCGCCCGCACCATCCGACATCGACCCTGACGAAGTAGTCAAAGAGGCACGAAGGGCGCGAGCGAGGGAGTGGGCTTCCAAGCGGAGACAGGCCGACGGTTGACGTTGCTTGGATACCGAGCTCATGACACCGTGAGGTTTCGCCTTTGACCAATACAAGTACCAAAGAAAACCTTATTTTCCTTTCACTACTTCTGGCACTTCAAGGCTCTATTCTGGTCCAAGCACCTTCTTGCTCTTATAAATATGTTCCCCGACATGTCTTGCCCCTCTGCTTATATTCACAATGCCCTCCACGACGAATGCTGCCAGTATGGCTCTCGCACACACACTAGCATCCGACCCCCACATCGACATCAGCCTGCTCCCACTTGGACCAACCAATCACCTCCATCAGCCTCATAGCGCACTTTAATTCAAAGGCGTCTGCGACGAACGCACTGATCTTTCATGGAGACCTAAACGCGACTACTACTCAGATCCCCCCCGCGCGAATCATTTCTCCTTATGTTTCGATTTCGGACATGGTTCTGGTACGCCCTGGCCCGAAGACGAGAGCGGGGAGGTTAAGATGACAATTACGCAAACGAGATACCATGCGCAGGAGTTCAATCCGGATACCGATAAGGCATATATGAAAGACGACAACCGTGCCGTCGTGTGCATTTCTTCGTCCTTCCCCTCCTCCTCCTCATCCTCCTCATCCATATCCGTATCTACTACCACTTCCTACGCGTATGGACTTGTCACCAGAGCAGGGCGAGTGTTAACGCTCCAAAAAGATAATATCAAACCACACACCACATTCTCACACATCCTCGCTATCCTCTTCACCCCCACACCCCCACCCCTCCACTGGCACTGGTCGAGGAGACCGCAGCCTCCAACGCCATCACTATCTCTTCAACACCATTGAGAACCAAAATGTCGGATGCAGGCACTGGATCCAAACCATCGTGCAGGACCGAGAAACGCCGGAATCGTCCCCAGCTACAGTTTATATCCCGATGCGCAAGCACACGCACATATCCATGCACGTCTACGACCTGAGCTAGAAATAGGATTCGGTGTTACAGTGAAAGAAAACATTGGGGTTTTCTCTGGGGGGTATCAAGTGCAACGGCGGTATTCCCGGTCTAGTGGGAGTGGGAGTGGGAGTGGGAGTGGGAGGGGTGAGAAGCTTAAGGGAGAGAGTATTTGGGTGGGTGATTACGAGAGGGAGGGGGCGGCGAGGAGGGAGTGGAGGTGTCTGGATGTGAGGAGGAATGAGGGGACGTTTGGTGCATCGTGCCTGGACCTGGACCTGGACCTGGATCCGGGTTTGCGTTCGGGTTCGACCAGGCGGGAGGAGAATCTCGCGGCGGAGGCGCTAATTATGCTCGTAGTCACAAAAAAGTCACTGTTTGCATGTTACTTATTTTGAATCTGATGATATGTGTACAATTATACCACGTATACGGTGATAAGAACTTGAAATGTGTAGTGTCAAGCCCGCCGACCTTGTCCCCTGCGCTAGTCACAGGAGGTATATAAGCTTGAGAAGAGTTTGTTGATCTCAATGTTTTCCGCTACATAAGGTCTGTTACAAGAATATGCCACGATAGACCAAGTATCATTCGCGTAGGCGGATCACCTCTGGCGGGCGTTGCGCGCGACGGGGAAGGAGCGCGTAGCCTTTCTGAGATGTATTGACGGCTGAAAGGTGGAGTTTTCTCGGTTGAGCGACGACGAAATGAGAGGTGTCAAGCCTCGGCTGTTTGTGAGGGCAGGCAGCTTGTATGTAGTAGTTGATAATGGTGTGATTTTCGTGATGTTACTGGCGTACGAAAGTTCGCCTATGGAATTGAACCCATAGCCAGAAACGACAATCCTGTCCCTCGTAGCTGCAGGAACAGGTAACTAACGAACGAGAGCAACAGAGCCCAAGAAGCGGAGGTTCCTTGGAAGTCTAAGAGGGCGCCTCGAGCTTGAGGGCATAGGGTGAGAGTTGAACGAACGTTGAGCATTAAAACGGTTGACAGCATTTCAGGCTCTCTCCGGATTGATTGATCGTTGTACAGAGGCAGATGCTTTATACGGTTATCCAGACCCGGGGATGTGTGCAGAAAAATCAAGCGCCAAAGTGCAATGATATGGCTCGGAGGTGGTCATGCTACAATACTACTGTAGGTGCAGCTTTCATGAGACAACGAGTTATTCAGCATCATTCCAATTCCCACCCATCGCACACACACGAACCTCCAGTACACTGTACTGCAGTGAAGTTCAAGCTCTGAAGCGATACATGCATGAAGCTTCGAAGGTCACAGTCACGTCACACGGCAGGGTTGAACTCACACGGCAGGGTTGAAAGCACACGATTGCGTCGGAGTTGGCGTCGTCTTGTTGCGTCATGTAAGTTACTTGGGTTAAGAAATCCTGAACTACTTACACTCAGTTTTCTCCTCGCAATTGCATGAAATGTCAAAGGTACGATGCCTTAGTCTGTGAATGACATATGACGCTCAAGGGCCGACTTCGGACTTGTCAGGATTCACATCTACGAATTCGAATACTGATCTTGGGCTGTTGACTGATTGCTCACTTATAGAAAAGGCTTACAGGCATCTATCCCTAGCTGGCTCCGTGACGGTTTGATCTGTGACCAGGGCCTGTCTTGTAACCAAAGCTGTGTTGGCATTGTCTTCTAAATCCACCTCTCACAGCTCAACATCACCCCCCCCTCTTTGTTGCCTAGCGGCCCTTTACCATGCCTTGTGTATTCTGGGATACCGAAGGCTTGCAGATTGCAGGGGCCACTTTGCAGTCCGCTGGTGGAAGAATCACTGTAAAGCCGAGGAAATATAACAGCGCAAGTTCACAGAATGATTCTGCGTCCTCAAGTAGGGATTCTGCATCTCATTAGAATGTTATCAGGCGTTGACAGGCTGTGTATCCAGACGCTGTACTGCCAATGTCTGGCTCAGGGCACAGAGATAATAACGCCGAACGTGCGCCTCAGACGATCCCAAGGACTTTATTGCTCGGATCTGGCGCAAATAATCCTTCCGTAGAAATTTTGAGGCAAGGACAAAAATATCGTAGGAATTCAGGGGATTTAGATAGAGAAACGGAAGAGAAAGGTGAACACAGGTATTCCATTTACCGTACGATCCTTTCTGAAGTCATAACAGGTAGTATCAACAGAGATGACAATGCCGAAAGTGCACATCAGACGACTCACATAAGGACTCCCCCGCCCCATTCTAACACAAATAATCCCTCTGCACAGATGTTGATACAAGCTGAATCGCAACTGACGGACCCAATGCCTTCCTGGCCACAGATAGTGCACAATGATCTCTCCGCACAAGAATCAGATGTTTCCGGTTCCAGCAGTTCTGTGACCTCGGACGACGCACTTGACGAGGCAGCTCCTCTTGACATGCCTGAAGTCTTTGCACAGACCTCTTTTGTGACACCCGACGAGGCCTATGCGCATGCTAGCCAACGTTCAGGCAAAATTGAACGACTGCTAGAAGCCGGAGGGTACACTGGCCACTATTCCCTTCATTCTGGCTTCAATCATAGATCCGTCGAATTACAGAGACCAGAACAAGAGATATACATCGCTCTTGAGAGCGGAGTCACCGACGACTTGCGTGCCTCATTAGAAAGGGCTGTCGAACCTTACACCGCTTATGTTATAAATTGTAAGCAGCGAGACGAGCTCGAGACAGATGGAGAGAGTTTAGCAACAGGAAGCAGAGAATGCAGAGAATGCGGAGAAGAGCAGGTCGATGACCGTGGCGGAGGAAGGTCAAGCAATACGCAACGCCAGGGGGAAGGCAGCAATAGAACTAGACACACGGAAGTCGGAGGAGGAAGTGGCGATGGGGATGACAATGGTGACAGTGATGATTCGGAGGGCGACAGCGATAGGGACGAGAGAAGGGGTGGCGATCGTCGTCGCAGTGGCGGCAAAGGTGATGATGACGAGGATGACGAAGCTGCTGGAAACAATAAACGCAGGAAGTCCACTAAAAATGGAGGTGGAGGATCAGTCCGGGTCCCATTTTCTTCTACAGTGGTGACTCATGATGGCAAAGAAAAATTCGACATTTATTCCCATGTTAGGGTGGAGGTAAGTCAGAGTCACCTTTGATGACCAATAGACTCTAAACGGAAAAATCCATACTGTTAGATGAAAAATAAAATCCACCTCGACGAGTGGTCTGGTCCAGCTATGGAGGTTTCCATGGGTCCTATGCACGTGGACGCTAGAGCTCTAAAGCTTTACAGCATTGGTCTCGGTCAGATTCAAATATCTGCATCGTCGCCCCAACCCATGAACATCGCGAAATATGAACCTACACTTATACGTCACTTAGTTCCCTATCAGCACGAAGGACGAGTTAACAACGGATTCAAGGGTAGTGTATCAGCATCTTCGAAACCCGTGGAGGCTACAATATCTCATAAATCCTTGGAGGCTGTACGAAGTGATGTGCATCCATGGGCCGTCAGCTCTCATCAATTAGAGAAAGAGGATAATGCGGTAGGCGGTTTGCCAGGGATGATATGGAATTATAAGCGTAATCCGAGCAAATATTTCTTAACTGGTGCAAGAGAGGAATTGTCACCCGGGCCCACGTTGGTGTATGGGATTGAAATGCCGGTGGTCTATCCCGTTCTTCAGGTCAAGATGAATGTCCTGTGGTCAGTTCCATCGTCCTCGCTGAAGAAATTTATTCCGATTCTGGAACGATGGCGCCCTGCCCATCTGGACGTCCTTCATGAAGCGAGGCTTACGCTAGACTTGAAAACACTTGATGGAGCCAATCTTGGAGTGCTGCAGGGTACTGTAAAGGATACGCTTACGAAGCCTCTTACTGACGGAGTTTATGAGCGTTTCGTCGGGCATGCTTTGCAACTCTCCAGTGCCTCACAGACAGAAGTCAAGGTCACCCTCCAGCAAGCAATACAGGGGGTCATTCGTGGAAAGGTTAAATTGGATGGTGAGTCAGATCGTAACCCAGGATCTAGTTGGCCATTAACGACGAAATCAGGGCTTGAACCTTTGCCAAATATTTCGACTACGCTTCAGGTTTCCCAATCATCTTCAAACGATGACGAAGATTCTGAAACTGCCAGTGCGGCGCTTACCATCTCGGATTCTGAGTTTCCGCCGATGGAAGTTGACGTTGAGGCTTGATCGACAAGCAAGCCTTGCGAATGTAGGATCTTTTAGAAAATTTTGGGACATTGAGTAACAAATTTCTTCGGCTGTAGTACATAATAAACATTTTCCCTTTGAACAACTATGCGGTAATCTCAACTTGTGTTTCTCTGGGCCTACATACTCAGTATTACGTATTACTTAAAGTAAATCGACCAGGGACACCGGGATGGGGAAACCCGGAGAAGAAAAGTCATTAGCATTCCCTCGGTGTTCGTTGACTTGGGCCTCCGGATCCATGTTCATGACGAGAGATTGAAGTATTGAAACGTTTCGACGCCCAGGATGCAGTAGAAATGTCAATGAGACACTCTTTACAAACATCTCGATACAATTCGGTTCCTGCTAGTATTTGCCAGAATACATGAGGCGACCATGGAATGATCCACCAGTGATCTACTGGCAAAGTTGGGTACGTCCTCTGCAGGGGTAATATGGAACCGTATTTCACTGTCAGCAGATGCTGGATGGGTGTAGGACAATATCATAGAATAATCAGGCGAACCTCATGCTCTTTCGGAGTCTTTCCTCATCACAAACGTAGAATTTATCGTTTCCCGAGATATCCGTCGAGTCGGAAGGCATCAACGTGAGGACGTAGGGCCACCGAGAAGCCTATCCAATCCAAGCGGCATTCAAGAGCGCATGAAATTAACGGAGGATGAGGTACACGCATGACCTCACCATCAGGTGACAGTGTGACAAATGACTGAACATTATCCACTAGCAGGTTGGCGAAAACACGTGATGCCGGAGTAAACGGACCGACAAACAAGATTACCGAAAATTCCTCCAAATCATTACTTGAAGTCAAGGGTGCTGTGGCGAGAACATAAACTTGGTACTACGTTAAGTTTACAAAATAGTATGTGGATGTATTATACATTCGACCATTTAGAATACAGATCATGTACTTGGCGCAAACAACGGTCATCAAGCACATCATTTGTCAACGACACCTTCGCGATACGGCGATGACGCTCGTCTTACACGTCTTACATACCCCATGGCGTTGAAGGTCCGTCGCTTTTCGGCTTTACCTCGACCATTTGCCCATGTAGTATCTCGTTTTCGCCATGTTCTTTCATAGTGGGTGATATCGTCAACGAGGGCACTGACATCATTTCCAACTTTGTGGTCATAGATGTGCCTCATCCACATCGAGTTTTGCCGTAGTTCAGCTTGACTCCGAAAGATCCTTGCACCTTCTTCAAACTTACTAGCCTTCATCAGCAGCTCTTCTCTCAACAAGTCCGTCTAATTATCTGTAAGGTGAATAGTGATTATAGTGCTTCAGTATAGATTTTTGCTTACCTCTTGTTCATCATCACTCCCATATGCAATAGGGGAAGAGCTTCGAAGAGCGGTGGGTATAGATGTGATAGAAGGGATATCCAGGGTTTCTGGGGGCGGAGAAGAATTTGTGAGGTCAATTACCTCCACGTCAGTATGTCGCCTTTTATTCGTCGATGGTCCATGGGATTACATGCAAAGTATGCTTTTATCGTGCATAACCAGAGATTCAACGCGTCCCATAACATCACGTGTTTTCGCACAACCTTCTGAATGGATAACGTTCAGTTGACAAATGGCGTCTGGCCTCTGTTCTGTACAGGCAGCCAATCATCGATCATCTTCTACCTTTGAAACGCCGACTTCGTACTCGTTGTCTTGTATTTAGTTCGTTCTCTTTCCACTCAGTAACCCTTTCAAGTTATCATGGACGCGGATCGTTTAGACGACGTTGGAGAGCGCAACAGCGACGAACGAAAAACGCTCTTGTAACACGTAAAAATGTGATCATTGAAACCTTTTACTTGCCAAAACCGCAACTTATTCGCAGCAAAGTACTCATAGATGGAAGGATGTGCGAACATCACGCGCCAACCTCTTCATGCATCCCATATCTCTCCCGACATCCTCCTCAAGAGTGGACAAATCTCTGGCCCCGAGTCCAAATAAAACGTCAAGGTAACCAGCACACAAGGATCGAAATACGCGCTGGAGAAATAGCATACTCCAATTCGACAATATAGACGAATGTGCAATTATGAAAATAGCCGCTGATATCATGGTATCGATGTCGATGTCAGCACCTACATACATATATCTTCGTAAGTTACCGGTGTAAAGAAATCATAGGTTGTTCTGATGGAGAGAGATGCAGAGGCAGTTGGTTCAACCGGCCACGATGTAAGATCACGAGTGTATTGCATATGACTTATTAACTAATTTTCGCGCTACCAGTGAGTTGACTATATGCATAATGATCTACTGAGTACTAATGTTTACGATAGCTAGCACAATTTTCGTGTTCAATCAACTTCCTGATGCTACAAATACTAGTACTACCTGTAAGTTGCTGTATCAGATAATACCCGCGTCTTGTGCGTAGATCACAAGGTTTTTTCCCTTAGGCACATCATGATGATGCCCCAGGTACAAGTGTCCACTTCAGATTCCAGAGTGCATAGAACTCAACGGCCAACTTGGTATCAAGCTTCTCCTTCTCCTTTTGCACATGCCTGTTTGAACCTGACCCGAATTTGAGTGGGATTTGCACCGCTGTGTAGATCAGAAAGCCGATCGCATGGTTATCGATATCAGCCAAATATTATGACGTGCTCGTACCGTGCCGCAACTACGTTGCGGTAGCCTACCGAAGCCGCCGCATGCCAGATTCCCATTAAAAGGGTAATACGGTCATCAATCTGGCCCCGTTATGTATTTAAGACCCTCTCTCGACTTTGAATAAAACGTCCCAGCACTGATCCTGGTATTATGGTTTCAACTACTACAAACGAGCAATTCGATATCATCTTTGCGGGAGGTGAGTGTCTCTTTCAGTTTATTTCTTGTCATTGCTAGGCGTTTGTGTCAGCACTGCGGCGAGGGATGTCATCTCTGACTGATTTCTCTTGTTGTATCAATATTAGGAGGAACTGCAGCCTGTGTAACTGCTGGGAGACTCGCGCAAGCCGATCCCCAATTAAAGATCCTGGTTTGCCGTCATCAGATTTTCATTCCCTTTCGTTCGCTGACTTTCACTCTACATGGTTAGATCTTGGAACAAGGACCTCTGACAAAAGATGTCTCGGACTACATCCAACCAGCACGATACTTCGGTAACCTCGTGAAAGGCACATCCTTCACGATGCACCAAGCGAAACCTAGTCCCATTCTTGCTGGACGGTCCTTGATTGTCCCCTCTGGCCGTTGTCTCGGAGGGGGATCTAGTGTGAATTGTACGTTACATCCATCCTCAGGCTTGGTATTAGACCCAACACTTACGACGATTTTCATTCGCAGTCGCTATGTATACGCGTGCCGCAGCGTCCGATTACGATGACTGGGAGTCCGTGTATCAGAATCCCGGGTGGGCATCAAAATATTTGATTCCTTTGATAAAGAAGGTGAGCTTTGCCTTCCATCTCGACTTTCGAGCGTATCTCAGGCATCACCAGGCCGAAACTTTCCAATCCGACATTAATCCAGCAACCCACGGAAAAACGGGCCCGATCAAAGTCTCTTTCGCAGAAGACGAAACGGACGTAGCTTCCGATTTCCTAGCAGTCGCGTCACAGTACGATAAAGGACGGAAATTGACTGATGATGTTAATGGGTTCTTTGAGTGTGATGTCTATGGTGTACGTGTTTACTTTTGTGCATACATGCATATGTGATCTTGTATGCTGGCATCGAGATTTACTTTCCTTGCTTTGCTCATGCTAGAAATGGCCGAGGTACGTTAAATTTTCAATACAGCCGTTGAAAAACGGTTAAACGATGCTTGCTATGTAGATACGTCGATGCAGTTTCCGGCCGACGCTCAGACACCCCGCATAACTACATCTACGGTCGCACAGAGAACACCAAGCTTCAAATCCTCGAACGGCGTCGCGTCGTACGTGTCATTTTTGAGTAAGTTCAAGTTTCCTTGTTGTTATGATTTGTGAGTGATTCATTGTGATGTCATGGTAGCGGCACCCGCGCTGTTGGTGTAGAACACGTTAGTGACATCGGGCGAACTGAAGGCGTGCAGGAGGTAGTCAAATCGTATGCGGCGAAATTGGTAGTCGTTTCGGCAGGCGCTTTTGGTTCCCCAGCTATTTTGGAACGGTCAGTATTATTCAGTCTTCAAGTTGAACCCTTTGCTGAATTGTGGTCATAGTTCCGGTATCGGAGGAGCGGAAGTCCTTGAGAAGAATCAAGTCACGCAACTTGTAGATCTTCCTGGCGTGGGAGAAAATTATATGGGTATTGTTTCTTCCCTTGGGGTTTTACAATCTAACCGACAGCCTGATGTCATAGATCACAACACCAAGTTTGTACCATACTTTGCCAGTGACGATGTAGACACCTTGGACGTCATTTTCCGCGGCACTCAAGACGAAGTCGAACGTGGGCGGCTCAATTGCTCTTTCACTTGAACTGATTCTTTACTAATCTGCGATTTTCGAAGCTCTTGAGACACGTTGGACCAAAGATGGCAAGGGTCTGATTTCACACAAGTAAGCACTAATCAGTGGAATCTTCAAAGCAGTTAACTTACCGGCATGTCTGGTTGCTAGTGGACTCGACGCTGGAATTAGGTTCAGACCAAACGAGAAGGATCTCAAGGATTTGGGGCCGGATTTTGAAGATACATGGAAGAACTACTTCGAAGGCGCTCCGGACAAACCTATCATGTTCCTTGGAACACTCGCTGCGTGAGTGATGTCCTTTTCATTTGCATGATTCGTGATTCGATCGGTAAATAACTACAGGTTCGTTGGCGCCGGCCCTGCTGCTCCGCGTCGCAAGTACTTTTCCGCGGCGGTCTTTACCGTAAGCCTACATTACCCATTGCAGTCCGCCTTTTTATCAAAGAAATTTTACAGGGATACCCTGTATCCCGTGGTCGCGTCCACATAAACGGTGGCTTGGATCCATACGCAAAACTTGACTTTGAGACCGGTTTCCTCAGCCAGTCAGTACTTACTGCGCCTAATCTTATTCCAAGACTGAGTGATTGACGACCCCGTCCGGCAGCCCAGCGGATCTTTGCGTCCTGAGATGGGTTTATAAAAAGGGTCGCGAAATCGCTCGTCGTATGAAGTGCTACCGTGGCGAATATGCCCCTGCGCATCCGGAGTTCCCGAAAGATAGCAAGGCGACTGCAGGCATTGCTTCACAACCTGTGGACGTCTCTGCGCCTGATATTGAGTATTCCGCGGAGGATGATAAAGCCATCGATGAATATTATCGCCAGAACGGTTTGTGGCTGCTTATATTATCCTAAAGTACTGCATCATGCTAATGTTGTGCGGATGGGTTAGTGGAGACGACGTGGCATTCGGTACGTTAACCTATCCAACCCCTAGTAATACCTATATTTACAGTCGCTAAGATGGGAACTTGCGCCATGAAACCACGCGATAAGGCCGGTGTCGTTGATTCCAGGCTCAACGTCTATGGGGTCCAAAATCTGAAAGTCGCAGGTATGTTCATGTGCAACTCGTAACGATCTACTATAAATGACTAATAATCCATGCACGTAAAGATTGTAGCATTTCACCAGCCAACGTCAGCGCGAACACATACAACACTGCTTTAGCCATTGGAGAAAAAGCAGCCGTCATCATTGCGCAGGACTTGGGAATTGCAGGAGTCTCTGAATCGTAGTGTAGTCAATCCCCGGATTTGCATAACAATGCATGAACAGAGTCTTCTATTCAATTTTGAGCCACATGAAGAAAGATTAAGCTTGAATGGGCCAACCTGGCTTAACAAGGAATCCGATGTCAATACATGTACGAACATCGACTCCGCCAGCTACCCATCCAAAAGATGAAACTGTGTATACGTACACCCATAAGCAACGCGTTGATATCTTCCGTGATCGTGGTCCTCTCGAACACGACAATTCAACCACTTTCAAAGGTACAACCGCCATTGCAAATGGTTATATCGGGAGCACACTGTCTCCATTAATTTGATGTTTCAGATGAGAGTCTTGGGGTGTGCACATAAGTATCCTGACCGATAACTGGATTTACCTCAGAAGATTAGGAATCAGCCGGGCCCTCGGTAGGCGCAAAACAATGGCATTCTTTGTCCGTGCCAGTCGTAGAGAAAGAGAGTCATTAGTTGGATAGGCGGTCGCAGAGAAACATTAGATTGTGGGTATTATAAAGTACTCCTAGACTTAAGGCGTCCGTCTTTCATGAGATGACAAAAAAGATTCTATAAGCCGTCATCAGAAGCCAGGTGTGCCATCTCTACATCCTTTGCATCTGGAGCTTCAGTGAGGAAGAACCCAGGATGGATAAAAGTGAGGCTATATATCGCGAGGATAACCATACCGCCGTCAAGATATGTAAAGAAGGAAAAGGTTTAAGGAATGTCACGGTGTTGAGTAGAGAAGAAAAGGAAGGAAAAGGTCGATGAAGAAACTTACTGAAGTAAATCTGCGTGCGGATAATGCGCCCTGTCCATCCATCAGAGAGTTTAATGAGGCGGTAGACAGCACTGCATCCGGAGCTGTTAGCCACACATTGCTTATAGGGGAGAGG
Organism: Tephrocybe sp. 9980TJB; assembly: GCA_018220975.1. Classification (NCBI taxonomy): domain Eukaryota; kingdom Fungi; phylum Basidiomycota; class Agaricomycetes; order Agaricales; family Lyophyllaceae; genus Tephrocybe; species Tephrocybe sp. 9980TJB. The sequence continues at coordinate 120,306 of JABAJU010000018.1, forward strand.
GAAAGTTAAAAACCGGATGAAGACACACGTCGTGCTGAACGCTAAACCAAAGGACATCGTCCGAATTTTCCTTGTCATTGGTGTCTTGAAAGCGAGTGAATCGAAAGACTCAATGCTCTTGAAGTGTTTGTCACGGGAATATCGCAATAGGAATTCGGTAATGAGGGCGATGAATAGAACGAGGATCACTGGACTCTAATACAACACAGTCAGATATGAAGAAACGAGAAGAGACAGCACTTACCGAGCTGGAAGGCAATACCTGCAAGCATTATGTGTCCTCTTTAAAGGAAAAAGAAGTAGATTGTTAGCCTGAGGAAACCTCACAATATTTGGACATAGTGGTATGTACAAGTGTGGGATTATTCTCGTTTGAAGAAGCCAGTCCACCTCCAGTCCCTTGTATAACCAAAGAGATGACGTCCTAGAAATGATTATGAACTTGAAATGGTCAACGAGCTTATGGAGAGAGATGGGTCGTACGCAAGTGATGAAAATTATGGAGTTTAAAAAACTTAGCATGGTAATATAACGAAAAAGTCAACATGACCTACATAGTTTTGGTGAGAGACCACTGTATGAGGTACCTCACCTCTGAATAATGCAGCCAAAAATGACGAAATTGGCAGCAAGCATAAATGTTGGCGCTATGATAGTCGTACAGATCCTTTTGAGTTGAGCATCAGCCAAGAGAAAGAAGAGGAAAAGAAGTTAGTGAGAATGCATACTGTAAGATATATGCCGAATAATTCGAAGGCATATAACTGCTCCACAAACGTCCTCCCAAACCTGCTACCTCCATAGCACCGCAGATACAGACGGTGGGGAGGAGCCACCAGTTCCTTGTATAGATTGCCTGTCCGAGATGAGTGGCTTCAATTTTTGGATTAGTTATTCTCGCAAGTGCTACCATGCCATGTCCTCACCAGTAGATAATGAGAACACAACGATGAAAGCTAGAGCACTCTCGATGAAACATAGCCATACTGAGATATGTCCACAACTTGAGTAACGTAGAACCCTTTTTCCAAGACGAAGAGTGATGTTCATTAGTTGACGACATTGACGATTAAGGGCAGGGTTGCTCACCAGTGACGGTTGACATGCGATAGGATGATGCTTTATGCTCAGCAAAGAAATGGCCTTAAGTACTGGCGCCTGCGCAGGACACTTTATAGTTAAGATCATAGCGAGCTTGAAAGAACGCAGAAATTACTTCAAGGAAAAACACCAAAGATGAAGGCGTTCCTTGATCGCAGCTTGAAGTACTCCTTTGATAAAGAGAAACCTGTTTCACAGACAGCAGGGTAGGCTCCAACGTACTGCGCCGAATCGCGATTTAGAAGCCATCACATCTTGATCATGAAAAGTCAGCGCCGTACACGCGCAGTGAATTGGCTATGGATGGATACCCCTTATGAGGCTTATGAGGCGAGATTATTACTTGGTTACTTGAGGTGTTCAAGGCTACCATTGAACGTTTGAACTGAAACCTGAGAGTACGAAGTCAGGTACATTCCCAGATGTCAAAGCCCAAAGCCTGCACAATGACACAGCCTTTCCGACAGGCACTCGTCTGGGCCTATGAACTGCAGACTCGAGTCTAACCTGGACTTCGCGTATCATGGTCGAAGTTGCATGATGCTTCAAACATGAAGAACATCTCTTACATATCACCAACACTGGACGTCGGGTTCAGTGATCACAGAATGACTGTTGGGCCTTACAGATACTAAAGCTGATATACTGTACATCACTTTACAACTTCTTTTTCTCCACCTTCACTTTATAGGCCTCCAGACCCCTAAGACGCTCAGTCAGCGTTGGGTGGGAGTGGTGGTATGCCGAGTACCTGTTGGGCGAAGTTTGTGTTAGAAAAAAATCAAATGAAAATCGAACGCAAGGTAGGACGTACAGCCAGTCTACCCAAACGGTCGACAAGTTCTTAACATGGATGGTGATGAGCGCACGTCCCAGGCGATCACCCATGTCCTTCATGTCCTCCGAGTCAAGTTTGCTCTGGAGCTCACATGCAAATTTATCAGCCTCGTACTCGAAGTGACGGCTCACAGCATTCATGCCGATGGACACGAAAGCCTCAAGTGGCGTCAAAATCATCTAAGAAAGACATGTTAGATGCGAGAAAGATACAAGTGTTGGAAATACACAGACCTGGAAAAGCGTGAACGCGATAATGGTCGGTGGCACAGCAGCGACTGCCTTGGGGAATCCGAAAGCAGCAAGAACAGGAGGGGCATGAAGGAAGGCGGGGAATAAGGCGAGGATGGTGAATATGTGGAGTTGAGAGACGACCAACATCTTGGTAGGGTGAAGATAGTACCAATGGCCCAATTCGTGCGCAAGGACAGCCTCAACTTCTTCAGGCTGGCTCTGCTGCATCAGGGTGTCAAAAATGACAATGTGCTTGCTCTGGAAGACTATCAATGACACGCAATCTCAGAATGAGATAAAGAACCGACCCAGGGCAGACCGAAGAAGTATGCGTTACTGTGAGAACTGCGCTTCGAACCGTCAATTTCGTATAAGTGCTTGAGGGGGAATTTGAGCTTCGAGGCCAAGCGCTCAATTCGCGTACGAAGTTCTCCAGGTGCGAGGGGCGACAACTTGTTGAACATGGGCTGAATGACAGTAGGATAAACAATTACCATGGTGAGCTGGAAGGAGATCCTGGAAAGTTCACGTCAGAACACGAAAATTGTTTGATTAAAAGACACACATGAATGCCATGACCCAGGGCACAAAACGGTCACCAGCCCACTTGAAGATATAGAGGAATGCAGCCAAGAAGGGTGAGCCGAGGGCAATTGCAAGGCCCCAGCCTTTGAATATATCAGCTACAAAGAGGGTCGGGGTCGTCTTGTTGAAACCATGTTTTTCTTCTAGGACGAATGTTCCATAAACCGAGAGAGGGAGCGTGGGGATGGTAGACAGGAAATAGAGAACAAAGACGAAAACGATGGATTGTAGAATCTTGAATGTTTGTCAGAACATTTCCCCTATTATTGCACAGATAGTTTACTAACCTCATATTCAGAACCATAGCCAAAGATAGCCAATAGACGCCCTGCCACGTCCCACGACCAAGGATAAAATCCAAAGTGCAGGAAAGCAGAATCAAGCGATTGCTTTATAAGGCCTGACACCAGAGCAAACTTGGCCTTGTCCCGCCCATAGTTTTGTGACTTCTTGAACGTATCTGCTTCGAAGTGTTCCGCTAGCACCGCTGGTGGTTCAGTTTTTGAATAGAGGGGGTATTGTCGAAGCCTGAATAAATTTCGATAAACATTAACAGGTAAGTTTGAGTCAAATTTAGATTCGAACTCACAGTAGATATGTCTCGAATAGGGTCACAGTCCAAGAGACAGCTTGGACACCAAACTTCCAGTCTATGGAATCTGTGGCAACAAATGCCAGATGGCGCTGTACGTGCGATAATTGAGTGTGCAAGAAATCCATCTTCAAGGATAAAACCTGGAAAGATGGTGGCGGCAGCAAACAAGCGCGAACACGACGTGGCGACGTGTAAACAGGCACAGCCACCGATAATTTCTGAATTCAGGGTCAGTAAACACCCATTTGCAAATTCTCCAAGGCATATGTATCAACCTCCTCTAGGATATATCACTTGTGCAAATTACCCAAAAAACCCCAATTTATTGTACAACTCTTGCCATCAAGGAATCCACCTGCTGTGACGCGCCTGATTCCCAATCGTCCCAACAAATAGCCAGGACTTGTGAGTCTCGTCCAAAGAGATGTTGTTTAGGATCTCCAGCCCTTCTGTCCCGTCCATTCCCAAGAGGCTTGCCATCCGGCATCACCATCGTCCATCGTGAATACCCTTCCCTCTTGAAACCCATCCTCTCCGCAGCCTTAAGACTTGGACCATTCGTCGGACTGCACTGCCAAACAACTCGCCGAAGCCCAAGGCCACCTGCCTCGGGGAGATCGAGCGCGTACTTGAGCAGAAGACCAATTGCATTCGAAGTCACGTGTGTCCGCTGAAATTGGGGAGAGATTAGGACCCAGGCGATTTCTACTGCGAGGTAATGGGCAACTCCATTCGTGTATCCAATGACGCCTGCGAATGCGCCATCGTTGTTGCCGCCTTCAGATATTGTTTTATCAAACACCGCAAACAAGGCGTTCCCCGGATTGGGCTGGATCAGGCCCTCAATGAGCCCCGAAACGAAGTCCTCGACCGTGTCATATGGCCCATATGGTAAATAATCATAGGTCGGCCTAGAGATTTTGTAAAACTCTTCTGCATGCTTTGATGGCTAGAATCAAGGTTGACAAAATTAGTCAAACTCGATCTAGGCGACTAGATGAGCAGGGTGGACTTCAAGTTACCTCAAACGGTTTGAGCTTGACGCGTTCACTTTCCAGAACTTTCACTGGGTAGCAAAAGTTGGCGTCATAGTCTTCAAACATGGTGCTGAACTATTGAAGTTCAATAAAAATCTGCCCAACATTATTTATACCCCATTTTTGATGCGATGTGACTCAGGCGGATCTGACGGGCTTCCGAGAGTACATTTAAGGTGAAGTGCAATGGCTTCACACAATGCACCTCCAACCCTCTCATTGCAGCCGGCCACAGGTAGTTCACATCAATTTCTTCATATCCATGCAGGGCTATATCTACTACCACTACAAATAAGATATCGGCACAAAAGCGAGTCAGTGTCAGACTCCTCATCGTCAGCTTCTAGACCACTAATGATTTTGCCCTCTAGCGACTAGTCAGACTCTCTTTCTCTCTCAGCCTTGTGCATTTTTCTTTGTTATAATTAATCTAACTTTCGAAATCCCACCGACCGAAGTGAAATATCCTCAGTGACTCACTGCGCGGAAAGTAGAAAAAGTTGATCATTTCATTTGGAAATTTTACACTGGTATAGACTCTCAATCCCTATAGGAGTCGCAACGGCCTTGAAATCGTCAGACCGTCCTTTTCGCAAAAAGCTGCGTGACTTCAATTTAGGCCAAGCACTGGCTGTAGTAGGCGTTGCTGTAGGTGCAAGTGCCGCCAGAAGCGCAAGTAGACAGCACCAGTCCAGTCGATACCACCACTGTAAATCGCATCGGATCAATATTGTAGATAGAGTCGATGAAGTAAGTGAATTTTAGTGAACTCACTATTGGCCGTAGAGGGTCTGAGTGACAGTAGAAGCGCTCGAAGTTGTGGTCGAGGTCGTGGAGGTCTTGCTTTTGGTCGAGGTGAAGGCAGCGGAAGAGCTGCTGGAGGAAGAAGAGCAACCGGTGCATGTAGAGTTGAGGTCACCGAAGCGGATGTTGGAGTAGGTGACGGAAGAGTTGGGGTAGTCAGCCTCAACAGAGGCGGGAACACCAGATGTGGTAGCGCAGGTTCCACGTGCGACTCCAGGAGTAGAGGCGTTGGAAGTGGTGGGGTAGTCTGAGTCGAGCCACAGCATGTTAGTAGCATAGTCGTCCCAGAGCGAGAGGACCAAGACCATTCCGGCGGAGAGGGCATCACCCATCTGGGTAAGACCACCCTTGGTCTGGAAGTCGGTCTCATCATTGAAGGCGGCTTTCTGGGCATTACAGAAGTCCTCAGTGATCGAGTTGTAGGTGGCCATGCCAGCGACATTCGTGTTGGAGTTCTGAATGATAACCCCGTTCTGGACGTAGATGCGGCGGATCTCGGAGAGGGAGCCGCTGGAGGTACCGTCAGAGGAGATGAACTGGGTGATGACGGTGAACTTTTTGGTGGTATCGACGGTCATGCTCGGGCCATAGAAGCTGGTGTCACCCATACGGTAGGAGTTGAAATCGCAGCCGTCGGGATCGCAAACTGAGGCATAGCGAGCACCATCACTGTCAGTACCACCGCAGGCGGAAGTAGTGCAGGTGGTAAGGTCGGAGACTTTGCAAGGATGAGGTGTAAGGGCAGCAGAGATGGAGTTAGCTTCCCAGATATCCATCTCAGGACAGCAAGCGCCAGTGTTGCCAATACCAGTGTAAGCATTGTTGCTAGAAGGAGTCCATCCTTCAACGTTGGCCTGAAGACAAACAAGTTAGCCCAGAGAACGAATCAAGATGGTCAAGATGGTCAAGAAGCAACACACCTTGCCAGCAATAAATTTCAAGTCACGAGGGCAATGCGAGTCGCAGTATCCAGTACCGTACTGGGCACCAGCCTTGTTAGTTGGGTACTTGGCCATACCACCGTCGGCGTCCATTGAAGTGAAGTAGAGAGCACCATTGAGACCGCAAGGAAGGTTAGAAACATCAACGTCAAAGGTGAACTCCTGGTTGACGAGATTAAACATCTCATATTCGGTATTGGAGGCCATGAGATAGAGGCGCGATCCGACGTTCTTTCGAGAGCTCTGAGTGACGAACTTGAGAGTCAGGGCATTGCCGCTGCTTGTGACACCGTAGGTCCTTTCGTAGCTAGCACCATCAAGCGCGCAGTTGGCAGCGCAGGTGGCACCGTCGGGGCAGATCGTTGCGTCCCAAGTATTATCAGCATAGCAGTTGGTGGAGGAATTAGTTTCGTGGGTCCAGCGCCAGTTGGCGTCCATCGTAACGCTTCCAGCGACGGTGGAGCAACCACCGGAGGTCGTGCATTTGGACCAAGTGAGGGAAGGGTGGGTTTCTGTGGTGAGCGTGCCGATCTGCTGGGCAGAGACGACTGCGAGGAGAGAGAAGGCGGTGAGAGCGGCTTTCGGGAACATGGCGAATAGGGTTTCTGAGGTAGTCCTTAATCTCTATATAATGCAGTAAATGAGTACCACGGAAGACTCTCACTCCTGTCTTTGAACTTCTGTGGCAATGCGCTTCTGAACCTCGTGAGTACAGCAGATACGGTAAAAGGTATATATGTACTTATTAGGGGGCATTACGATAGTAATCGGAACGTGGCGATAAAAGCTTTAGTTTTGAACTGTCATAAGACAGTTCAAGTGCTGTTGCGACGCCGTCGACGAGAAGACAAGCAAGATGTATAGACATCCAGAGAAACACCATGCTCATATACCTCGCGTACATTCAATTCAACGACAAAGCTGCGAACAAAACGGCGAAGAATCGCCATCTTAGGGTTCACGGATAACGTCTTCAATGGAGGTAATTCTCGTGCGGCACGCAAACGTAGTATATCGAGAACCGTTGGGTAATCGTGAGATATTATAGACAGTTCCGATAATCCCTCCAAATCCTCGCGAGGAGATCTTAAGGTGATATCACGAAGAATGTGCAGAAATTGCCCATCACAGTCCAAGAGTGACAACGAATGAAGACCTTGAAGAAGGTTCTGTAGCGTGACCATCACTTCTTCATAGGTGCTTGTAAAGCATTCTATGCCACGGAGCGTGATGTGGCTGATCGTTGTGTATGCACACATTTCCCGAAGAAGTCTAAGGGCATCCGTGCGATCCGGTGTGATTGTTACAGGTACAAGGACTGGTAGACCAGGATCCGGGCAACGCCTGAAGTCATGCAAGACTAGTGATTGCAAACTGGGAAGATCGAGTCGTTTCACTAGCTGGTAGGCAGGTTTGATGCATCCATATCCGATGTGCAACGACGTCAGTTTGGGGAAGGTAAGATGGCGTGAACGCCGAATCTCCCAGTCACGATGGCAATTCGAGACCAAGTATTCTAAATGGATGAGAGTTGCTTGGCTGGCGACGAGAATGGGGAACAGGTCACGGTACAACACCGTGGCAGATTTGAGAGATAGGGAAGTAATTTGGAAGTTCCGTACTGTCCAATCAAGATAGGGTGTTCGTAAAGGCAGACTTCGGCGAAGAACACGTTCGACCTGACGGTCAATATGTTGTTCCCGCCTAGCCAGAGATACAGAAAGTCGCATTTGATTGAAATCAGACATTTGGACGTAGAAAAAGTCCAAATGAGGAAGATGCAGAGGGGATGTTATCTTCCGCATGGCACCCTCATAGCTGATGGTAGGTGAGCATGTCAGAGTCAGTGTGCGAATTCGAGGGCCGTGTTTTGACAAGATCTGCACCCCATTGACCCCGAAACCGTCCAAATGATCTGTAAGAACAAGGTGAAGGGAGAGGTTAAGATTTTGGGAGCGATGGAGAATATTATCCAAGGTGAAGATAAGATCAGTTCGACACTGCATTGACACTCGTACGTGTGTCCATAGCAATGGAGCCCCTGTAGCGATATCTCTCCAATGCGCACAGACGTGTGAAAGGGTAGTAACTGTTCGAAACCAAACGTCCGGGTCCCCTGTTTGCATGAAGGAAAACATATAGTAGAGGATATCGCTGGGGAGTCGTCCAACGGACGGGGTTTGTCGGACCTCAATCGTTGGTAATGCTGGGGACAAAGAAGGACAAAGTGGACGGATCGCGTGCATGTATAGTCCCCGATCTGTTGTTAAATCTCCCACTGACCCGGCTGAGGACACACATGTAGTAGTCCGTTCCTCTGACAAGAAAATGAGTGGTTGAGGTTCCTTGTTAATCAAAAATTGATCATCGAGGCTAAGTTCGCGGAACCCCTCGTTAATTTCCTGAAAGATATCTGAGAAGAGGTCAGTCCGGAATGCATGAAGAAAAGGGAAGACAAACCGCAAGATTCCCTTACAAACATGTCCTGTGAAGAGAAAAAGGTTGTTAGGATACCCATACCAGCAAACAGCTTATATTCCTAGGAAACGATGGCAGTTCCTATACCGTTCAAGGCCCAAGCGAACAAAAGAAGTCCTGTATCTATGGAGGTTGAAACAATAGCTTGTCATTGTCCTTCAGAAGGGGGAAACAACGAATTTGCTCACCATAATATTTTGCCTCATCTCATGATATATATATGGCTATGATCAAGGAGAATGGTAGCTCTTGCCATCGTAGCTGCTTGAAAATGGACCAGAACTCATTTGTTTGGTGTGGTTGGAACTTGGAGGGGTGGTGAGAACAACTGACGTGCTTACGTTGGCGATATGGCAACCAACGCTAACGCTAACAATGACATTAGTTCAGCAACCACCATTGTTCAGTACCAGTGCTCAGTGTTGTTGCCTCTATAATAGAGAAAAGATCTTATTGATCTCGATGCAGATTGCTTGTGCGTCTCCACGCTGATGGTGAGCGCGCCAACTTGTTAGAAATTTATAATAACAATCGGACACCATCCATAGGTTATGCCATTTGTTACTGCCGGAAAAAACTTTGCTCGTTTTCTGAGGTCTTCCAGCCTCAAGTATTCTGGCGTAATTATAGGAACACCTTAGTGTCAAATCAGTGTGCATTTTTACATCTATTGTAGCTAACAAAAATCCTAACTAAATTCCCACTGCTAGAATGAGAATGAGGCTCACCAACGTTATAGGCCTTATCTGTGCTTAGTGACAGCTTCTCCTTCGATTGGTTCTAGATGTGACGGTCGGGGACTTTGTTCGTGATGCTCCGCAGAACGGCTAAATGGATCCTTCTCTACCTAATTGATAGGGTGTATCCGCAATGCGCATGATAACAGATCCACTTACCCAGAGACAGGGGGAAAGCTAGAAGCACACTGGCAATGGGCCTATTACTTATAAAGGGCACAAGGCATTCCTAGCATATCCGCAAGCTGCAACGCTGCTGCGCACTGCAATGCGTCTCTCTCTTTCGCTCTTGGTTATTGCCCTCGTTTTTCCTCAGACCCAAAGCCTGACAGTCGATCCATCCTTGGAGAGAGTGGGGCCGACCATCATCCGCTTCCAAAGCAATACGCTGCCTCAAAAGTGTCTTGATGTCGAGAATAACCATCAAACTAATTTCCAACGTGTTCGATTGTAATCATTCTGTTTTAGGACCTAGTTCAATGATTTACTGATAGTGGCTTTTTCAAGGTATGAGTGCAATGGTACTGGAGCGCAGAATTGGAACATTGCTCAATTGCTGTCGGATCTCGACTTGTATGACCAAGTACAAGTTTCTGAGTCTCCCGGTTTATGCCTTTTCGCTGGCTCAAGTAAGGGGTTTCATACATTACTTCTACACAAAATCAATTTCGATTCTAATACACATCGCCTTATTTTAGCCTCAAGTCAGCTACAACCATGCACACAGTCTTCTCAAAAGTGGGGATACCGTCCACTCAAAAATGCCATCGTTTTAGCGCCTTCGCTCGGCTCAGGTAAGCCTTTGCATGTGTCCTTTTCAAATCGTAACATTGCTCACTGAAGTGTCATTAGTTCAATGTCTCACGACAAACGGCGACAACGTGTTTGCTGCCGACTGTCTACTGGGTATTCCGGACTCAAACCAGCTGTGGCTTTTGGGATAAACGATCCTCTGTGTACAAATGTATTGCACCACTCAGTTGTTTACGTATGCTTCCAGCCGATACAGAAAATAAATATTTCGATGTGTGATGTGATGGGTTGTTGGAGAAAGACGTGTATCTTGATCTCAGGAAGTCCTGCCTTTCAAATCCACATAAGAATGCTTTCATCAGCTTCACACGCAGTAAGATGGTAGTCAGGTGCATATAATAGGGATTGTCAATGTCCGACCTCAGAGGACCTTGAACAAGAATAAAGAAGAAGTCTGCGATAGAGAGAAGATTACATTTCGTATGTCGGCGTATCAGCGCTCAGAACGGTACATGCTCCAACCCATACTGCGCAGCGAGGATCACAGGGTCATGATCTTCGACATACATACACGAGAAACCTGATTTTTCAACCTCGTATCCGGGCATGCAGCGATGTACTTGACACCCTCCTCTAACGCAGGAGACATCCGCTACGCCAGGTATAGCTGTGCAGTCCACACCTTCGCGAGCACCGCCAGTGCTTCCGTAGAGCGACAGGACACACCCACCACCTGAATGAGCATCATGAGTGACCAATACCTTAAAAAGTCCCCTGAGGACATGACGTACAGCTCTCGAGCTCCGTTTGAGTATCGAGGCATTCCCAGGAGCTTGCCCCACGTGTAGGAATGCCACATGCCGTATATCCGACCGGGCAGCGCTTGCCGTGTAGTAGATCACGTTTGGTGAGGTAACCAGTAGGACATACTTTGCCGCATTTACCGTTACACTCTGTGTATGGAGGACTGCAGACACATTGTGTCGGTTGCCAGGCAGGGTAGGGCATGTATCTATTAAGAAGGTATTCAGAGGGGAAGGTACCAATGAACGGAAGCAGTTGTACACACCCGTCTTTACAAGTAAAGCCACAGGGATTGCCTGGCTGGCATTCTGGGACTGCGTGTGGAGGATACCTGCATTGCTGCCCAGGACATCCGTAAACCTGATCGACATTGTGAGCGCTTAGTTGCGATGCGATCTAATACAAATGAGGAGAGGCCTTACTAGGTTGGCAAGGGCATCATTGGTCTGGACTGTCCCTACAAGTGCGACCGATGAAACAGCGTATGAATGGGTAGTCATAAAATTTGGGATATCCGACAGGCATAGACATTGCTCTAAACAGAAGGTCAAAGAGTAGATGACCAGTGGCGGCGAGTTAGCGTACTGATATGCCCGAAGTTGATAGTCCTTCCGTTAAGCTGTTGGTTTGGAACGGTGAGGTCTGCGTCGACCTCACCACATACATCGGTAGCAGGTATAAGGTCATCGCGCTTAACAAGGTTTTCCCTAGATGCGGTTGCAATGGTAGCTATCGCAAATACTGCTGGGAGGACAGTGAATACAGTCTGATGAAACCGCATTGTCCTCTTGTTCGATGTTATGCACTGTGAACAAAAGAAGTATAGATCTTAGGAGACAAAAGAGTACGACGAAACGGCCGCCAGCCTTGAGGCATTTATATTTGCTAACGGCTTGGCGAGTAACATAATACCTTGCCACCAGGGGGGAGATTTATTTGAGGCATTGAGGCACTGACTTGTCGCTTGACGTTTGATGTCGAGGAGGACGTGTCTTCAACGCCGAATGAACCCCTGTGTAATCGGTATTTGATCACGACGATTGATCATGATTCTACCTGCCAAACCATGTCATTGAAAGATCAGCAACGTCTATAATTGAATGATTGTCGAATGATAAATGTGCGAATACATACTTACAGATCACAACACGTCTAGGGGACAGGATGCCTCTTCAAGACGTTGAATAGTCTGCGGCGTGCGCGGAGCGTTGGAATGAGGCCATAATTGATTATCGTTACGGATAGACCTAGGTTCGACTATATTTATGTAAGCCTCTTCTGGGTACTGCCAGTATCAGAACAGTTACGCCGCTGCCAAAGAGAGTTCTGCCCTCAAAACGATGCATACAGTCACTGTTCAATCCAAGTTAGGGCTAGATCGGTGTGTCATTAGATAGGCCAATTGCCTTTGGGCATGCGGTGGATACCCATGCCATCGCGGTAATATTCTGCTGAGAAAGCCGCGTTCAAGACAGCCTTCTGAAACGGGATGTGCTAAGGGGAAGAACTCTAATTAGCTTGTTTGTACACAATGTCAGAATTTTAGCAGATGATAGGCCATGCTATTCCATGAATCTGACCCACTTACATAGTGCGTAAGTCTACCCTGAGTGCACAACAGTACTGTTCGCCGTCGGTTCAGCGGCATTCACTATCGCACACAGTTAGAGAAGCATGTTCAAGGAAAGAAGTACATTCTTGTCTGTAAAAGTTTCACACATTCCTGCAAGTTTTGAATGCCATGCTGCTCCACAGGTTATGGGATATACGCAAGAAATACGTACTCTGTCTACCTGGATCCAATGGTGAAAGCTAGAAATAAGTTTACCTGTGCTGTTTCCGTATAGATACAAGTTTACAGTTTTAAATGGTACTGAGCTTGTCGGAAAATGCCTGATGCCATGAAATAGTCATACTGAAAGTCAAGAGGAGAGGAGGAGCACCAAACTTGTCACGCTGACGCGTTATGCTAAGCAGATGCCTCTTGTGACTGTCACGCTCTCCCTCCTCCATCCACAACTACGCGCCCAGTCTCTCGCGTACGCGACGCCCATAAGCTATAACCTCCTTGTCTCTTGACCTCGCTTATCTCCACAATGTCTCAAGAACCCGAGGACGTCAAACCTAAGCTTAACCTCAATATCGGCTACGAAGGGAAACGTTTGTTGTTTCCGTGTTTCCAGTGGGTCACGTACTGATTTATGCTGTTGGGCCGGGTTATCAGAAATAACGGTCAAGGTCAAGGCCAACATGTTTTTTCGTAAAATATTTGCAGCTGCAGAGGTGATTCTTAAATCTAAACGTTCTAGATCAGGCGATTAACCGTAACGTGATGTAGAAGCAATTTGGAACAGAACCAGGCAAGTGCTGATTCTTTGCGACATGTCAACGGGTGCTTACATTCCCTGGTATTCTTTGTTGCATCACAGGCACATTTAAATTCACATACGACGGAAACCGCATACAAGAGGACGATACGCCGGCCTCGGTAATTGTCATGCAATAGTAACGTTACTTCAGTAGCTGATTTTAACTCATGATATTACATAGTTGGAAATGGAGGATGGTGACCAGATCGATGCTTTTTTAGAGCAAGTAAGCATAACTCGTGCTGTCACTCTCAATAACTTCATATCTGATTACATTGAATAGCTGGGCGGGGGATTTTCCCTATCTCGATTATCATGATGTCATCTGCTTTATTGTCATGAAGTTTATCCTGTATTCTATCTATCTATATAGTCGTACAAGTCTACCACAACCTCCTGGTGTGTTCGTGCTTTGCATCGAATTCCCATCACACCTATCTACCACAGGTTTATTGATTTTGATTCCTTCCTATAATCTTACCAGGAGTACTTAACTGCAGGACTGGAAGTTCTCCACGCAATGATCAAGTCAAGGATATCGGATCTAAACATTAGACGTTGGTTCCTTAATGGATTAGGGTAACGAAATAAGAATGGGCTTGCTTGCTGATATTCAGGTCGCCAACTCAAAAGCGATCTATTCTTAGCCACTTTGCAAGGCGGCGCAACAAATGGAACTATTAATATTCTATATATTCTATTGACTATGACTATGGCGGACTCGTGGTCTGCAAAAGTTTTCAAACGATGCTCAGAACCCGACGTGCTCTCCATATCTTCCTCCGCCTTCAAGCATCGGAGAAAATGTTGTCCTCGATGAAGGCCTTCCTGATTTTAACAACATAACGCTCGTATAAAGGGCTACAGTGTCCAAGAACAAGTCCTTAATTTGACAACCAACAGTTGACGACCTGTAAGACACAACAAGAATCATAACATGACTGTCCCAAGGATCGGACTTGAAGGAGGGGTCAATGTAATAGCCAGCGTACCATCTTCTCTCGCGGCCTTCTCGTCCAGAGGTACATAGAGCTACGGGATCAGCTCTGAGACGACAGTCGCTACTACCTCCATAAAATGTCTCATGATGAACACAACATTTCGCCACTGACTCCTACCGTCAACTTGTGCAATGGAGGCATTTTTCTCTCAAATGGTCGATAGAAAAATTCAAGAACATATCGCAGAATACTGTACGCGGCGATATAGAGATGGGACAGGTGTGTCAACATGTCCTCAGGGCAAACATCTGCATCCAGTGAGCCATTGTAGCACCATCTTTAACATCCGTAGATAGTGAGTGACTCCAGGTAAGGCTGTGAGAGTAGAAGATCGCGAAATATAGTAGATCGTGGCGTAGAATACTCTCCAGCAATCGCATAGTCCCAAAGTTTTGTATAGCGGATGAGGGAGAATATCTCATTGATTCGGGTGAGTTTGGATTCTGGAGGAGAGGAGCTGCCTCGCTCCCCATCGGAATAGTAGAAGAGATTACGCAGGGAGAGTGATTTGACGGTCGGAATATGCATGATTTTGACTAGGGGCGAAAAAGAGTCTAGATATGCGAGAGTCAGACTTTCGGGAGCAGGAAGTATTACTTGAGTAATAACATCGTCAGGTGCAGAGTATGGCGATATTCCCACGTATATGAAATCACAGAAGATATTTTTGCGCATGAAGAGAATTTGGCGGAGGTCACTAAGCGGTAGACGGTCTGCGAGATTGATTCACTTCAGAGACAGCTTAGTGACGCCAGTGGCATCCCATTGAGACCAGTGGAGGTATATACAGTTGCGGACGACAGGGAAAAGGGAATAGGCCTTTCGCTAGGGGGCATCGATCTCTCTGTGTTTAACAACCCAATCGTGATTTTGTAGGGTATCCTTTCTTGTTTGTTCAGCTGGCAGAGCTGCAGAGGCAACACATATACAGAGGGTGAGGTGACAATTGAGTACTTGAGTTACCGAGGAAGTGGCGGTATCAATCGATCGCTAAACAAAGTTATCCACCTCTGGAGATGAAAGCCATGCAGAGAAAATGGCAGTTTAGGTTATTTGACGCACCAACGTAATTGTGCACTGTTTGTTGTGTACCTTACGGGCACTGCCGGTTTTCTTGTTTCTAGGTGCTTTCAAGGGGGTGCATTTGTTTTAGCGGCGTTAACGAGGTTGGTTGATTTGGCTAATAACTAGCAAAAATGTCTGGTATATTCAAGCTTTCGAACATCGTATAGGCAGCAGTTTGTGTCGAGCTAGTGCAAGGAAGGGAATCGCCCAGTCACGACAGGTTACAATCAGCAGTGAGTGAAAGTATAATTGCGGGCAAGAGACAAAAGAAACAAATGCAAAGAACGGCGCATCCATCGTATGTGCAAGATCGGATGGCTCAAGTACTCAATAATTAGCAGCAAGCCGCTTCATAATATAATCTCGAGCCTGCATAAGACCAGTTTAATGCCAATCGCAACTCACAAAATATCGACCCTGACGTACCGAGGCAGGTTCATAGTGTTTGGGACGTTCGTCTGACCAAGTGCCCGGGATGGTATCGATCAGAGTATCGAAGTCCTACTTAAATTTCAGCCCCATGCAGGGTGACGGATGGCGTTTTATTATTACTCACAGGGCAGCAAAACTATACTCAGAGGAAGGATACATAATCAGTAGAGAGAACGCGAAGAGTTTTTGTCTATCCTCACATATGGAATGGAGTATCGCTCGGGAACCATGCCATCGCGGGGTGCAGCTCCTTCTGGGGCGCGGACGCGATGCACTGTGCTACGTATCGTATCGTTCGACCCTATTTCGCATTCAGCAAAGAAATGAATGGCAGCACTTGAGCGTTGGGTATGTACATCGCATGAGCATGTCTCCCGCATTTACAATGATAGAACCTGGAACAGGCGGAACAGGCTGATTCCTGATTAATCTTGTGCACAACAAAGATCCTAATCATGTCATACCAGGAAAGAACCAGGATTATTAGGGTCTTCGACCTCAAGCCCGCCAACGTTGTCTTGAAATAGGATCTACACTACGAAGGTGAGCGTCTGAGGAACTGTCCCATTCTAAGCAACAAACGGTAATTGATCCAAAGTCTGCGTGACCGTCGATTCGGGTAATCTGATTATCCTCTAGGGCTTTGAGGGGCACACTAACGACAGAATGAGTCAAATATGTAAAGGGCGCGTTGGAAGACAATTAGGTTGACCTGGGGTAATGAAGAAGGCGAAGCTGGTTATCAGGCTTTGTGTGATACGGGGCAAAGTAATCTTCGGGAAGATTAAAGCCGACCGCGAGCGCTTTGAGAATAATTTTCTGAAGGTCAAAACATTTCTGCGATAAAGTCGTCCAAAAGATGGTCAATCCAAAGAAATAGTAGTTACGTACCCAGAAAAAAATTAGACATGCCTCTTTGAAACCAGGGAGAACATGCTCGGGCAACCATATATTCGGCATAGCTTCATCTTCCTCACGACCAGCCTCAAAACTTTCCTTTACGTCTTGCGGTTTTACACCAGTGGCGGCCGCTTCAGATGGGTTTCGCAAAACCTTTTCAAGACCAGGTCGTGAATATCCTGATATATATCAATTTCATATTGCCTCGGATTGTGGAAAACAAGTCTTGCGCAACAAACCTCGATGATGGGACCCTGATGGTGGATGAGGTGCTAGAATCTTTTCCTCTTCAGAGAGAGCGAAAAACTTCCTTGACTGGGAAAGAAGTATTAGTTGGTAGGTGATCCAGATATCTGCTTCGACTTCGGAGCCACAGATGTGATACTCACCCAGTCAAACATGTTCTCGATGACACGATCTGAGAAACCGTGATTGACAAGATAGACAAAGCCTGTTTTTTGGAAAGAAGTGAGAATTGTATCAGCAGTAGCCTTCTTGCCGACGCCATTAAGAAAGGGTGCGAAGTCCACGACTTGGACGTTACCGACGCTGACCATGACGTAAGTACTAGCGGGTGGATTGTCAAATTGTAATGATTAGAGGCCTAGCTAGCCCAGAGCCGGAAATGTCTTATTGGAAATGTAACAGGTGCAAGCAAGTTATATAAGTATCTGCAGCAGCCCCGTGTCTCGAGTCTGACTATGCCAACACATACCACGTGATCGATTCCAGTTACAGCTTGAATTCTGGAAGCTAGAGCAAGCAAAAGGACGATGCAATGCACCCTTCTATTCTACGTAAGCATAGAGTTTAAGCGGCAAGCGTATTTGTGCGCGCCATATTATTAATAGCAGCATTTGCTGCTCTCTAATAATGATAGCAGCGCCTTCCGAATGCAAATATTGTATACACCGAAAGAGCAGCAGCACATAATAGCATGCTATGGCGCTTGAATTTGAAAGTGGCTCCCGAGGGTCCCTTCGCACCTGCCTCATCGATAGCGACAATCTCCTCCTCGGTAAGCGGTGCTAGAGAAATATAAAACATTAAATCTTGACATAAAGGAAGTAGACATACGCAGGTCTCCGACGGCAAGATATTCTTCCAAGCGTTCTTTCTTTGAACTTGTACTGCACGCAACATGGGTAAGTTTCAGACAAAACAACTTGCAAAAAAAGCACTGACGTTACAATCACGACGCCCTTAGCCTTGACCCATGCGAAGATGACCTGGTTGGGAGTGATGCCTCGATGCTTTGCTATAGCATTTATCGGAGTGTCGACGGGGCCACCGGGGTATTTGGTGATTGGACTGCAATTCTCGACTCAGCAAAGGATATCAAAATCAAGATTGACTTGAAGACGTACGCAAGACTACTGTAGCCTTCAATCATAATCCCGTGCTTGGCGGCGTACTCAAGAAGTGGCTTGTGTTTAGCATAAGTATAAGGATGAAATTCGATCTGAGGTAAATGATAAGTATACAGGAAGCCTTGGGACCAAGTAAGCGCACCTGGTTGACGGCAGGTTTGACTTTCGCGAACTTTATAATGGTCTGGAGATGCTCTACTTCGAAATTGCTTACACCGATGCTCCTAGAATGCATGATTAGTCAATGAAAGATGAACGCGCAGCATCGGATGCACTTGCTAAGACCTTCTTCTTTGAACTGCTCAAGAGCTCGCCAACTACCTTCGAAATCGGGTGCAACAAATTGAGGCGTATGAATGAGATAGAGGTCAACGTATCTGAGACCCAGCTAGTAGTTATTCGCGTGAATAAGTAAGTGTACATCGAGAGGCTGCGTTATCCAAATGACCACATACCTTGTCCAAGCTCTCATGGAAAGCCTTCCGGTAATTCCCCGATTTATATTTCGTCGTGACAAATAGGGAGTCACGCGCTAATCCGCTCTCCCTAATCGCAACACCAACACTCTCCTCGTTCTGGTAGGCTGCAAAGTACCAGTCAGTTAGAACAAGCTTGGCAGCATGGTAGCGCGTACCTTGGGCAGTATCAATGTGAGAGAAGCCAGCATCAATAGCCCGAGCCACGAGATCTGTTGCGTCTTTCCCTTTATTCACTGAACCTGAGCCGAAGCCAATGGCAGGAATCTGAATTTGTCCTATGTGAGTTCAGAGTTTAGCAATGGGATGCTCAACGGACCTCGTTCCCATCGTTTAGTTTAACGGTTCCAAATGGCATGTGCTGGCGTTGTGAAGGGAGTGGATAGAAAGAGAGATCGCATGTGCAGAGTCCATAAGTTATGTTGAATGGTTGAGGCGGGCCGCAAATGATGTCGATGATGATATTTATTTTTAAAGTCAATTTCACACCCTTACCTCAAACGATCATAGAACCTTATATCGAAAAGACCAAGCCCATCCGTCTTGTAATCTCCGCAACAAAGCCCATCGCTGCTATATATTGTAGCACCATGGCCGTGACTACCTGACATATCACTCACGATGGAGACAATTGCACAGTTCTGAAGGAGTAATGCCACTGAACCTAGTGAGTATTATTTGCATTTGAATGAATATGGGTTGGGAAATTTGCCTCTCCTAGCGCTAAAAGTATTCCTTCCATTGTTGGAGGCGAATCGTGTAAAGATCAAGGAAATACCACGAGAGACATTTCAGTACGGTTCAACGACCGACACAAGGTATGTTTATCTTCCTGAAACCGTCGTCCAAATATTCGTTCGTCTTTGTAACGCAATGCATCTGAAACCGCCGTGGCCGCATTGCCAAGTACCCTGATTGTCGTTGGCGAATGGGAGCCTGAGTGGATTTTGGAGGATGTGGATGTGTTTAGGGAGGTCCTTGAGAAGAGGACAGGAAACCATATAAGCCCTAAGAGGCACGGGCGGAGGAAGTTATTTCATGGACTAAAAGGTGAATGTGCAATTGCTACATGCAGTAACAGCGACGAGACGTAGCTTTGGGGAAAGGGTCGACGGCTCATAGCTTAACCCTCTACTCTTTACATTTTTCGTTTGAGCTACTAAGGTTGCTTTAATTCAATCGACAACAGAGTACGGTTGTTTATATTTACAAAGTCAGATATCACGAACATAAGGAAGACGTCGTAAAGAGAAAGAGAGTGGATAATCCATTCGAGGGATCATTGGTGAGTTAAGATCAACAATTCTCAAGTAATAAGGTAGCGAGAAAGCTGGCGACGAGGAATTCAACATCTGTGAATGCCACGAGTCCTCTATTACTGGCTGGAAATCCCTGATTGGGATCGGCAAATCCATCTGGTAAGAAGCATGTGTCTACAGTGCCTGCGCCGTTCGGTGCGCATATATCACCAGCAGCTGCCACAGGCTTGTGAATAGCAGTTTGGGACAGGCTGCTAACACGAAATACTCACGGCAACAGTAATTGCCTATTGGACACAGCTGAAATGCTGCATCCTGCAAGCACCCACTATCATCTATCTCGGTACACGTTTCACCATCTGGACAGCATCCTAACATCCCATTAAATACCCCACAGAATTCATCATCGGCACAACATCCTACTCCTGTAGATACTGATGTGAACGAGGGTTCCGTCATGATATAGCGAAAAAGCAAGTCACCATCGGGACATGCAAAAGAACCTGTGGCGCAAGTTCCTGACTGACGTGCCACAAGGCCAGAATGGACAGGCATTGTGCGAAGCAAAGCTGTGATGGTTCCATTCTTTGCTGACCGTCTCAGAGTAACTGGACCTGGAAGAAGTACTGCAGAGCAAAATAAAGCGTTTGCGAAGAGCGTTAAAATCAGCATAGCCTGTGAACCAAGCATCGCCTGGACAAGCGGAGGGGAAAAGAAAACCTTTAGTGAGGATGACAATGCTTTATTACGGCTAGAAACCAAGAGTTCTTATAGGTCTGGTTGTATCTGATGGTGTGAATATCCCTTCAGCGTCGAACGGCAGCTCAACCTCTAATTTAGATACCTAGCATTTAGGTGAAAACCCCTGGGAGACGGAGAGATAATTCAGAATGCCATCACTTGACACACAGCAGTGAAGCCTTTCTGAAAGATCTGTGGGATATGTTAACCAGGATAAGGAAAGCGAAGGGTCAGGTGATTGTTCCGACCTTTTGCAACGCTTGTGCAACTGAATTGCGGGCTGACAACATATCAGGGGCTCCGAGAATCCTTCCATTCTTCAGCTGTAACAGGCATTGAACGATTTAAAAGCTATCAACGCTGTGAATTCAAGAAATGACCTATACAATGGTTCCAGGGTCATGGCTGATCAGGCTATATATTCTGAGATAGGCTGTCATAGGTTCATAGGTCGCGAAACGTTGACAAGTCGGGCTGCGGGGAAAGGGTCTTGAGGCGTTGTGAGACTTTTATAAGAGCTCATCAGATACAAAGGTAGTCCAGCATAATCTTGTTGTGACGCCGTAGTGGCCACGATATCTGGAAGGTGGATAGTTTACGAGAGAATGGTATGGCGGGCCGGAATTCCAGATCCGGAAAACCTATATGATCTGATTATTTATCATTGTGAGGTTTACCGGCAACCACCTTGTCGGCCTTTTGGCAGTTCTTGGACTGGAAACATATTCATACTATCCAAGTACTCCTTCGAGTCATTTTCTCGAGCCATCAAGCTCAAGGCGGATGCGAATTCGATGCGTCTTGTGGAATTTTTCTATAACTTCCATGTTCTCCTTTCTTCAAGAAGATGATCAAAGCGTAACTGACCTTGTGATTTCCTAGTATTACAAATCGCTATAAAATGCATACCACCCAACATGGCCCACATTAAGCATTTCCCACAATGGAGACAATCGCTCAGCTTAAGACGAGGATGATATCCGATACCATTGAACCCAGTGCGTTTATTCGCGTCAGACTGAATATGAGCTGAAGAAAAGTTCGCCTCTTTTAGCGCTTCAAGCATTCATTCCATTACTGGAGGTTAATCGTGCAAAGATCGAGGAAATACCACGAAAGACGTTTCAATACGGCTCAACTGACCGACACAAGGTATGCTTCTCTTGCTGAAACTTGTCAAGTCAGTCTAAACGTTCTTTCATCATCTTAGCTCGATGTATACTATCCCCTCACCCCTTCAGACAACGGAAAGACGTCTATTCTCGTATGGGCGTACGGCGGTGGCTTCGTGACCGGGGATCGCCAGTTGCCGCCACCGAACGATATGGGATACACTGCGTTGGGCTCATTCTTCGCCCGTCGCGGATTCATCGTTGTCATTCCAGACTACCGTTTGGCTCCAGCTACTATATTCCCTGGCGCTGCCGAGGACATTAGTAATGCCATACTCTGGACCATCCAGAATGTGGGTCAGCTCACCACTCCTACTACCCCGAGCCCTGACGCCAACAACATCTTTCTGATGGGACATTCTGCCGGAGCTATCCACACCTATTCCTCTCTCCTGATTCCAGAGACTCCAGAGACTGCGGTTGTACGTCCGAGTATCGCCGGCGCGATACTCCACGCAGGGAGCTCCAACTTGGACGATCCGACCAACCCTTTCCATGACATTGCCGCTCAGCACTACGGAGGAGTGGAGTTTGTGAAAGAGAGGACGCCAATGGGGCTGGTACAGAATGCATCTGAAGCCACCATCGCAGCATTGCCGCGTACTCTGCTTGTTTTTGGAGAATGGGAACCTGAATGGATATTAGAGGATGCAGATGTGTTCCGGGGGCTTCTTGAGAAGAGGACAGGAAAGAAGGTCGATAAGTTTGTTTTGAAAGGCCATAACCATATCAGCCCTAATTTCTCGCTCGGATCGGGGCAAGGCGAAGAATGGGCTGAGGAAGTCATAGCATGGATTAGAGGATGATCTACAGTAACAGTGTATTATACAACAACCAGGAGATATCCGTCCTGTTCTGACTTGGCCCCTGACAAGAAACTAACTAGAAAGGATCTCATCCTATCTCCTTGGATCATCAAATTTACCACCCTGCCGATCTTTCAACGATTCAACGACCGTCCTTGTGATGATAGTAATTTTTTTGGACTAGAAACACACTCCTGCTTGGCGGAGGAAGCACCTACATTTAGTTTCGAGCCGTTAAAGCGGATGTGAATTTAATGAATCCTTTCGAGATAATTTGTAAGTCCTCCGTTCTTCAGGGAAATTACTCAAGGCTTGACCGTCCTTGTGATTTTTGCCAGTCATACACATCGATATAATAAATACCGTGACGAACTATGCCCAGGCAGGCCCGCAGT
Source organism: Tephrocybe sp. 9980TJB (assembly GCA_018220975.1). Classification (NCBI taxonomy): domain Eukaryota; kingdom Fungi; phylum Basidiomycota; class Agaricomycetes; order Agaricales; family Lyophyllaceae; genus Tephrocybe; species Tephrocybe sp. 9980TJB. The sequence goes on from JABAJU010000018.1 coordinate 143,198, forward strand.
AGGGAGTTCCCACAATGGAGACAATCGCTCAGCTCAAGACGCGGGTGATATCCGATACCCTTGAACCTACTGCGTTTATTTGCATCGGAATAATTTAATGTATATGTATGAGCTGAAGAAAAGTTCGCCTCTTGTAGCGCTGCAAGCATTCATCCCATTATTGGAGGCCAATCGTGCAAAGATCAAGGAGATACAACGAAAGATATTTCAATACGGTTCAACTGACCGACACAAGGTATGTTCAACTCAGTGAAACTATCGCCTAAACGTTCATTCATCCTTGTAGCTCGATGTATATTATCCCCTCACCCCTTCAGATAGCGGGAAAACATCTATTCTCGTATGGGCGTACGGCGGTGGCTTCGTGACTGGGGATCGTCAGCTGCCGCCACCGAACGATATGGTGTATACTTCATTGGGATCCTTCTTCGCCCGTCGCGGATTCGTTGTCGTCATTCCAGACTACCGCTTGGCTCCAGCTACTATATTCCCTGGTGCTGCCGAGGACGTCCGTAATGCCATACTCTGGACTATTAAGAATGTGGATCAGCTCACCACTTCTACTACCCCAAACCCTGACGCCAACATCTTTCTGATGGGTCATTCAGCAGGTGCTACCCACAGTTACGCTTCTCTTCTGATTCCAGATACTCCCGAGACAGCAGCAGTGCGCTCAAGTATCGCTGGCACGATATTTCACACAGGGACCTCCAGCTCAGACAATCCGACGAACCCCCTCTACAATATTGCCACCCAGCACTACGGAGGAGCGGAATTTGTGAAAGAGAGGACGCCAATGGGGCTGGTACAGAATGCATCTGAAGCCACCATTGCTACATTGCCGCGTACCCTGATTGTCGTTGGCGAATGGGATCCTGAGTGGCTTTTGGACGATGCTGATGTGTTCAGGGACTTACTTGAGAAAAGGACAGGAAAGAAAGTCGCCAAAATTGTTGCGAAAGGGCATAACCATATCAGCCCTAATCTTTCAGTCGGATCGGGGCAAGGCGAAGAATAAGCCGAAGAAGTGATAGCATGGATCAGAGGATGAACTTAAGTAACAGTGTATTATACCGCACCCAGGAGATATAGCGTCCTGTTCTGACCTTGGTTCCTGACTCTGGGAAGAATCTAGATCTCTTTGGATCATCAAGTTTACCGGCAAGCACCCTGCCGATCTTTCAACTTATACAGCGATCTTGACTGGATAAATACTCCTCTTCTCCAAACACCGTTATATTTGCTTCGAGACATTAGAGCGGATATTTTGATGCCTGTGATATAATTGCTTTATCCAACGTGCAACGTGTAAACTACAAAGACGTTCTCCGCTCTCTAGGGAAATGATGGAAGCTTAACCGTTCCTTGTGATCTTTGACAGTAATGTTTTTGACATACTCCTGCTTGACACTGCCGTTAGATCAGACGTGAATTTGACGCGTGTTACGAATCCTTTCAATATAATTTGCAAGTTTTACAAGCTCTCCGTTCTTCAGGGAAATTACTCAGGGCTTGACCGTCCTTGTGATCTTTGACAGTCATACAAATCTAAGTATATAATGGATACCGTGACGAACTATGCCCAGGCAGGCCTACAGTAGGGACTTCCCACAATGGAGACAATCGCTCAGCTCAAGACGAGGGTTATACCCGATACCCTTGAACCTAGTGCGTTTATTTGCGTCAGAATAATTTAATGTATATGAGCTGAAGAAAAGTTCACCTCTTGTAGCGCTGCAAGCATTCATCCCATTATTGGAGGCCAATCGTGCAAAGATCAAGGAGATACCACGAAAGACATTTCAATACGGTTCAACTGACCGACACAAGGTATGTTCAACTTAGTGAAACTATCGCCTAAACGTTCATTCATCCTTGTAGCTCGATGTATATTATCCCCTCACCCCTTCAGATAGCGGGAAAACATCTATTCTCGTATGGGCGTACGGCGGTGGCTTCGTGACTGGGGATCGTCAGCTGCCGCCACCGAACGATATGGTGTATACTTCATTGGGATCCTTCTTCGCCCGTCGCGGATTCGTTGTCGTCATTCCAGACTACCGCTTGGCTCCAGCTACTATATTCCCTGGTGCTGCCGAGGACGTCCGTAATGCCATACTCTGGACTATTAAGAATGTGGATCAGCTCAACACTTCTACTACCCCAAACCCTGATGCTAACAATATCTTTTTGATGGGACACTCTGCTGGAGCCATTCATACCTACTCTTCCCTTCTCATTCCAGAAACTCCAGAGACAGCGGCAGTGCGCCCTAGCATCGCTGGTGCGATATTTCATGGAGGATCCTCCAACTTAGACGATCCGACAAACCCCCTCCATGAGATATCGGCTCAACATTATGGTGGAGTGGAGTTTATGAAAGATAGGATGACGACGGGTCTGGTACGAAATGCAACTGTAGCCACCATTGCCGCATTGCCACGTACCCTGATTGTCGTTGGCGAATGGGATCCTGAGTGGCTTTTGGACGATGCTGATGTGTTCAGGGACTTACTTGAGAAAAGGACAGGAAAGAAAGTCGCCAAAATTGTTGCGAAAGGGCATAACCATATCAGCCCTAATCTTTCAGTCGGATCGGGGCAAGGCGAAGAATGGGCCGAAGAAGTGATAGCATGGATTAGAGGATGAATAACCATGCTTTATCCCTTTTCATGCTCTAGCTACTTGGAACATTACTGGTCTCGCTAGGATTCCACTAAGTGTTACTATCATGTTGTCCCACTGCAAGGCTGCTCTGAACTTCATCACCCTGTGGGAAATATTGAATCCACATTGCGACCCAGTAACAGTAAAAGGAAGTCATGGAGTTATTGTTGACATCCAACTATCCAGACAACGAATATCCAACATTGTTTGCCTTCTCCTTCATCTCGATCAAACGGTCGAGCATCTTTTTGCCTTTCTTGTCAAGCCCATCACGAAACGTGCCTTCTTTCATCCAATCCAAACCATGCTGCAGGATATTACGTGCGCGAGTGGACCCTCCTTTAATGTTGCCCATATTAGCATGCAGTGTGGCGCGCTTTTCTGCAGAGCTATATGTCGCACAATGCAGGATGTTCGAGTTATAGAACACAGTTTCGCCCGCTATTAATATTGTTACAAATTGAGCGTGGGATTTTAAAGGAAAGTATACACAATACATACGTTGAAGCGTCAACTGCAAAGCACCAGGCATATCGAGAGGGTTCGTAGGAGCTTCCTGAGTTTCGCTATGCTTACGTTGCTCCGGAGTTCGAGGAGTTCGATGAGAGCCTGGTACAACGTACAGGCAAGAATCGCGGTACAAAGCGCTGTCAATACGTTAAACATCTATTTGAATATATAGATCATGGCCATACGTGTTCCATTGCACCTAAGCAAAAACGTAGAGTCAACGACACAACCTCTCTTTAACACAAGTGACATACCCCGAAATGCCACTTATCTAATGCTTCTCGTTCTTCTTCTTCAGTGGCTGTCTCATGCACGTCGTCACGGTGCCATCGTAGTGCAAAGTTGTGTCCCAGCGGGTCAATGAGGAGATTGAACAGCTCTAAAATAATTAAGTTTAAGTTTACTTCCTGATATTATCGACTCACCCATTTCAAGATCTTCATCTTTACACTCCAGGAGATCCTTGACGACATCCGACAGCGGCTGTGAGGTGTACCACTTCGCAAACGCTGGCTCCCCAAGTGCCGGATGCATTACATGTTGGACGCCCCAGGAATCGGGATTGTCTTCTCCAAACGGTGGAAACTGCTTCCCAACGGTTCTACGATGCGGCCATTTGCCCTCTCGAGTTAGAGACACTATACGATCGCAGGCGTCTCGCAGTGACTCCTGTTCCTCCTTTGAGATGAGGTTTGGGACGACAACGAAACCTTGATCTTCGTATGCGGCCTTGAGCTGAGAAACCATTCTGTTTGGTAACCGGGAAAGGGAACAGTTGTCCGCATTTTTAAATAGAGCGTTGGTGGAATTATGGCCAAACCATGCGGTTTGACAGTCTGCTGATCAAAATCTTATCAAAAACCATTTGCCATGAGATAAGATCGCAGCTGCCAAGTCATTGACTCGAGGATGGTGCTGCTGAGGTTGCATTGGGGATGTATATTCAAAATCGTGGTTAGAAAAGAACAGAAAACTGATTTGTGGGGTATACAAAGTCCATGTGTACGTTGCGTTGTGTGATAGATGCATATGGATAGTTAATAGTTATTAAATACTGTTTTCATGTCACTGCCTTGAAGCCAACGCAGAGAGCAAAATATCATGGTCAATTTTTGCGGCTGTTCACAAGGACGAAATGAGCCAACCAGTACAGAAATACAGAAAACGACATACCCTTGAGGACCAAGCGGAGGAAGTACCTCGACAACTTCGGGTGTTCGGCCTCCAAACGGTTAAGATTCTCCATGCTCAACCTCCACAACGTAGCGGCATGTTCAACAGCTACTGTTGCGTTTCTCGGAAGCCCCGACAAGGCGGACAACTCGCCAGCAACTGTCCCCGGCACCATCGATTCTTCAACGTGTTCCAAATGCGCAGCGAATTTGTAAGAAGCCCTGAGGACTCCAGATTCGACTATGTATAACCCATCAGGAGGATCGCCCTGACTCCATAGGACATGGCCCTCGGGGACATATAGACGCTCAAGGTAGTCGCTTATAGGTTGGAAGAGGTCGAGGTTGACGTCGCCATAACATGAGAATGCCTTGACGAGCGTATTTTGAGGTTCGCTCAGATGCTCTTCAGAGTCTGAGAGCGTGCTGTTTTCTAAATGTGCCGTGAGCAACTGATTCATCTACTACTAATGAACTATAACCAACCATTAGCGATCGTCCGATTTCCAACGTCCCGCATGTATGAACTTCGAGGAGACGAGATAAAGGAATCATAGGAATGCTGTCGCTCGGCTTGTTCGTATCCGCGATGACGCCGTCCAGGAAGAGCCGCTACAGAATCGTAAGAACGCTGCGATTGCACAATAGGCTAAGGTACACACTGAACGCAGATGACGTGACTTCGTACTTCTGAACCATATACCAAGCACGTAGATAGGCATTCTCAGTCCCTGATAAACCATTGATATAAGCCCCAAAATTAAGAAGTGCGAAACGCGGCCAGAGGCAACTTACACTCCATAGCATCATTAAACGACAAGAAGTGCTCAACATCATCTGAGCCCAAAACACCCACGCTCGTCAGCGCATTCGCCACGGCCGAATCCGACGGGAATCCACAAAAGACGATAGTAACCGACTTGGCCGACATCAAGCGGTGTATGCGTACAAACGCCTCAGAGGACGACATATCCACGCCAGCGACGAGGCTAAAGTCCAAAACGAGAAACCTGACGGGGTTGCTGTGCCACGTGGGGCCATCAATAATTTCACGGATCGCGTCTTCGACGTGGGTTATGGTACCGAAAAAGAGGAAACCTGTTGGAGGAGAAATGGGTTGAGAATGGGACTTCAGAAAGGCGAGAAAGCAGATGCATGAACCTTGCAATATTATAATCGTGGTTTGCTTCGAGACTTCACGGAGGTAGGCACGCTGGAGACTTGGGCGCCGTACTGTCGACATGGCAGTCTCGCCCGAATGGATGGAGCGTATACTCCTCCTCTGCGAGTTCTGGACGACAAAGAAGAAACCTTGTTATGGGGGAATCAAAATCGTCGTTCATCACTTGCAAGAACTTGAAGGGAGGACAAAAGAAACACTCACAACTAGCAATTATACCAAAAATAACACCAACAACAAAGTCCCAAACCGTCATGAACACGATGATACTAAAGATCGTAATGTACTCCGTCCTGGAAGTCAAAAAAAAAAAATCTTCAGTTCAGAGTTCCTCAACGGAAACACGAAATAGAAATGAACACTACCTGCTAGCACGATGTCGCGGATCCCAAAGCGCCTCTATAAGAAGGTCGATACCAAGTACGAAAATCAAAGCCCCGATGACCATAACCGCTGCGCCTCACCATTCAGAAGGACGATTAATTAAATACATGAAATTGAAATTCTCACGGATGTATGCTATGGGGCCTGTCCCCAAAACAAGCAAGACTCCAGTTGCGATAGCGAGCAAGAACCCGGCGATCCTGTTCCCGCCTCCGACTCGATAGAATCTAGATTAAGCCGCAAGGGAGTTTAAAATGCGAGTATCTACCATTGGAGGAAGGGAATTGATTGCGTACAGTAATGTGTTCACGTAGACGAGGTAGTTGGGTCTGCAGAACAGAGATCAGGGTGACGGTTGTTAAGCTAGAAAACGATTGACGAACACGGAGCCAAAACACGCAGACAAGAGGTTAGAGTAACCATGCGCAACAAGCTCCTTATCTGTATCGATGTTTTCATCCAATGAAACAGCTGAAATTATTGTTCAGCACTAGATAATCGAGAAAACGAAAGGGTAAAACGCACATAACGCAGGAACATTGAGGGGTGGATGCAAGATATTGAAAAACAGTCTAAGCAATCACAACCACAGGTCAGCTCACTTCTCACTGAAACCTTGCACGTGCATGCATTTAAAGACTCACAAAGCGAACTGAGTCGGAAGCGTAGCCCACAACGCTTCAAAGTTAACAGCCCCTAAATCTACCAACGATCATCCCCATCATCAGTGTTCAGTGTCACAAGCCACAAAGCAAAGCAACGACATACCCCAATAAGAATAAAACTTGTACCACTTCTCCGACTCCCCGGTGCCCAAATCGAATATCCACCCCGCACGCCGGAGATCCCAAAGGTCGAGCCCGAACACCGCAACGACGAGATAGAAAAGCACCGGGATGATGAGGAAATCTGACAAATAGGAGATGGGGTGTCAGTTACATGTGTCTTGATAGTTGTTAGGTACGAGGAGAGACCAAACTTGAAACCACCGGCCTGATATCGACGTCGAATGTCAAATCAGGAACTCGGGAACGGTGGATAAAGCAAGAAATAGAAATAGACATTCGCCTGGGGCCGGAAGGCAAAAACGGCTCATATCATACTCACATATCGGAAAAATCAACTGATGATGATACTTGTGCGTAATCACCCTTAGCAGCACCGCCAATAGCAATGGCACAAGCCACAAGACCAAATTATGCGCATCCAGAAACATCCGCTCGAAGGTCTCCCAGTTGGCGTGGAAGTCGTCTTCGTCGATGCGCATGCTGACTGTGAATCCGGTTTTGACGAGGAAGGCGCCGACGCCGCCTATGCAGCTGTGTGGGTAGGTGGTGAGTGTGATTAGTGGATATGAGTTAGGGGGAGGGGGAGGAAGGAGGAGGATGGACGGAGACGTACCCAACGAGAATATGCCTCGGGAAAAAACCGATAAGGACACCAAGCTTGAGCGCGCCGAGGAGGAAAAACGTCAGTCCTGTATATCAAGTAGCAACATACCCCAAAGGTTAGCTCGTGGCACAAACCCCAAGTAGGAATTAAAACAAAACAAAAGACATGCCTGTCAAAATAGCACTAAGCGAAAACGCAGCCAGCGTAGTCGCAAGTATCTCCTTCGGATGGCCTTCCCCGATTTGGGTCGCGATGTCGTTGGCGAGGATGTGGAAGAATGGCTGTTGAGGATGAAAGAGGATGGGTTATTGGTTTTCGTGTTCATGTTGGGGTGATAGACAGATAAATAAACAAAATAAACTTGCTTTCCGCAAAGCAAAGCAGCACGAAGCAGCGGAGAAACAGACGGTACGAACAAACCAAAAAGAATAAGGGAAGAAAAGAACATACCACAACTTCAATCATCATACTACCATTCGCGCCGGCAAACCCACTTCCACCGAGAGTGTACACCATTTGGGCGAGAGTCGCACTGTTTCACCGGTGCAAAGTAAGGAAAAGTGCAAATGCATATACGTATGCGTAGACAGTGGCAGATAATGAGAACCCGTAATCCGTGATAAGTTTCAATGCGACGGGCGACGGGCGATAGGCGATAGGCGAGACGGGTAGAGACAGACAGATGGCGAAAACAACGCAAATCCAGTCAGAAATTCCTCCGATTCACGATAACACGAAGCGAATAGAATCACTCACGAGAGGAAGAACATCGATACGCCTATTGGGCCGAGCTCCGCGAAGACGCCCGTAGCAGGGAAAAGGATCATACCATCTGTGGGATAAGAAGAAGGGATGTCAGCCAATCGAATTGGTATATTTTTGGACAGGGATTGCAACGGAGGATGCAAATGCGAACGCGACGAAAGGAATGAAAAGGGAGGAGAGGGAAGAGATAGAAACCAACACGTACAAGAAACACCATCGAGGATATTGAGCAAACATCCGAGAAGTACAGCAGGGATGCTCTTAACCCCAACTTCCAACACGTGCTCTGCCGTCGCCAGCACGTTCGCTGTCAATATTTGCGAAGCCTCGTGCGCGGGTTTCGCGGAATGGGGATGGGAATGGGAATGCTGCGGGAGCACGAGTTTGGTACGCGCCGAGCGATTGGAATGGGTCGAAGTCATCCGGCGCAAGAGGGGTGTGGATTCTGTTAGTAGATCGGGTGGTGAGCTGTGGCCGTTCGATAGAGCAGCCATAGGGCTGGAGCTTGCGGCTGCGAATGCCTTACTGGAGTGAGAGCCGGATCGGTGCGCGCGAGTTACATGTTCTGATCCAGCGTTCGCGTCGGTCAGTGGGCCAGTGGGCGTAACTGATCCTTCGGGCTCAGCTTCAGTGGTTTCATATTCGTGGCGCAAGAGGCTTAGCCCCGAGGGCGGCAACGGCTGAGTGAAAGTTTGTTTTGGGGTAGCCTGTGCGCTTTCGCTTGAGCTTGAGTTCCTCGGCTGGGACTCAATGGATACGGGGGACGTAGGGGACGCGGGGGACGTGGTGATAGTGGGCGGAACGACGATTGATGCTGATACTGATTGGCGGCGGGAAGGGCTTTGGGTTTCATCTAGTTCTCGGAAGGAGAATAAGGATGATACGTCGTCGATGCTGGGTCTTCTTGAGGATGTGGATGAGAAAGACATATTAGATAGTTCCATAGTGTGTTTTCGAATATCCTGGGAGTTGGCTCGATTCAAAGAGTCGACGTAGGAGCCCAGATGTCTCAGAGAGTTGTATGACCTGGGTTGAAGGAGCCTAAGGTCGTTGTAATAGGGAAAGTAAACAAGTTTCAAGTTTCAGCAATGCAAGGTATATGGTGATTTCAGAGTCAGATGGTGTCATCTTTGACTAAGTAAATTGCCCACTCACCCAGATCTGCTCAACGGCGGAGACGAAGAGACATCGTTAACGTTGTTTGCCGACGACCTATCACGGTCTTCCCCATTGCCGGTGGATAGCATTTCGGGGTTGGGTCGGGGGATTCGAAACGGTGGAGTAGTAGTAGCGTTGGTATTGGAGAAAGTCAGACCAGAGAGATCTGAATCCAATTCAGCGGTGGTCTCTGCCGAACGGCTTGACATGGAAGCTAGACCTGGGAAAAATAACTGGCCTACTAGTGACAGTTAGTAAAATGAGCGGTTTGCGCCGCTATTTTTTCCTTAAGAGAGGCACATTACAACCAGGGACCAGTCAACATGGAGATATCCAGTGATATCGTAAAATTTGTGCCGCACCCAAATATCACGTGGTCACTTTTCCCTTCCGCTATGACCACCAACACCATCGCGCTGTCCGTCCCCTCCGCTTTCAAGCCTTTATCTTCTAATCTTTTACAGGTACCCGCTATCCAACTTTACCTTCAGGTTACTATCATTCCTTATCCTTCCCCACACATCCCTCTAACACCCCCTATAGCACCAAAGAGGCCCAACCAGAGGAAGACCCTTCTGTTTCTGCTCGTCTTCAACGTCTGCAAAACAATTATGAGGACTTTGGCATGCGCAGGACATGTGAGGGAATCCTGGTCGTACATGATCATGGCCACCCACACATCCTGATGCTCCAAATCGCCAACGCGTTCTTCAAGCTGTACGTCAACATTCATGTTCTATTCTTTCTCTTACTCCCCGTTGGTGCCGTATCATAATGGCATATCGTGTGTACGACGTGACGCATGGAACCAACCGTCCAACAGATCCTGTGACCACATTGGCTCATAGAACTCGCGGACTTTCACACCTCCCGTTCATCTATCCCGGGTCCCAGTCCCGATCCCGATCCTTCCTGTCATAAAACATCTTCACCATATCATCCTCATCATCGTATCTGTATCCTAAATTCTAACTCCCACAAACCTACACAGCCCAGGCGACTACCTCAAACCCGGCGAAGACGAAATCGACGGCCTCAAGCGCCGGCTCGACGAGCGCCTAGCACCGCCACTCGATTCGCAGCAATTCAACAGCTCCCATGGAGTTGATAACGAGTGGGAGATTGGGGATTGCCTCGCGCAGTGGTGGCGTCCGAATTTTGAGACGTTTATGGTACGTGCCTCTTCCCCTCCCCCCTTGCCTCGTTTTGTACGCCACTGCCGGAACTAACGAATCCGCTTCAACTTTTTAACTTGGAAACATCTAGTACCCATTCATCCCTGCACATATAACCAAGCCTAAGGAATGCAAGAAGCTGTTCCTCGTACAGATGCCTGAGAGGAGTACATACACCATATGCGCGTTTATGCACGATCATACTGACTCTTGACTTTTTTTTTTCTTTTTCTTATTGTTATTGTTATTGTTATTGCAACCCCCCGTAGAAGTCCTCGCGGTCCCGAAAAACATGAAGCTCCTCGCGATACCGCTCTTTGAGCTTTATGATAATGCGGCGAGGTATGGGCCGCAGTTGTCTGCTATCCCCCATTTGCTGTCAAGGTGCGGTGATTTCTAATCCCACTTCCTAATCTTATCCTGTCCATATCTTGGTACCGGTACTGGCGCTGATGTTGATGCTGATTGACCGTTTTGTGTTTCGTCTTTTGCAGGTATAATTTTATCTATCAGTAAAGACCAAGATATCCCTCGTCGTTCACAACACCCAACTTATCCTTGCTGATGCTGATTATCACGTATCAAGTGCTCTCTCCGATAACCGATAACGAATTTCTTTTCATTGTTTGTAATTCTTATCTTTCCCATCTCTATCTCTATCCCTATCCCTATCGAAACTGTACCTCCCCTCCCCTCACCCTGTCCGAGTTCCTGTCCCTACTTTGTTGCTTTGTTTAAAGAGAGTGTACGTGCTGCGTCATGTGCGCTCCACCAAATCAAATCGAATCAAACCAATGATTATCGTTGGCGACACGCGAAATTGTTATGCAGCTCCTATGTAAGTTGGCAGTATACTTGGAACAGGTCAGGATGTGTGATTGTTCTTCAGCGCTCAGCGTCCTCGTCGTCATCGGATACTTACGTGCCTATCAGGTCGCAGGGTAAGGTTCTAGTTATAGATTGTGACTCGTGAGGGCCTTGAGGGAGAGGAGATTTTGGGATATTCTGTTCATCGTTGACAGCGCTCAACTCGCGGAGCTGCATGAGGAGTACGTAATATTATTATTCTCTGAATCAATCCTCTTCTTCCTCGACATTTTCCTCAGCGCGCCAGACTCTACTTACATATACCTTGTTCTGGCATTTGGTTATTTTCGAAAACGACGATTCATTCAAAGCAGTTTTGAATCAAACAAGCTTTCTGTGATTGACACAAGGCTGGCATGAGAGTAAACTGGCACTACTTATAAGTATTCACGTTAAATTTCACATGGAGATCTGCATATACTTATCATATGCACCACTGGCGCAGGCTAGATAAAATAGGTCTAGAAGACTGACGATCTGTCCGTTGAGCTTTTGCCGTTCTCGATCGGGAACATGTCAAAAACGCTGCGTTTGACGTAGCATTAGGCTTTACTTTCGGCAAAGAATCTTAAGGCCCAGCGGATTACCTACCGCCCGGGCCTCAGGCTGCCGGTTGAGTTCAAGGATCTTTCAATGAAGAAAACAGGGAAAATGCTACTAGGTCTTGTGAGTGGTTGTTCTACCTGGTTTGGCAATCTGTTATCGACATGATCCAGCTAAAACACGGAGAACTTCTCAGAGTGGCCAGGCCCATCATCATCATGTGCTCACAAGCTTGTGGTAGCCTGTAGGCTCATTCATAATGGTATAAATATATCGATTCTACTCCCCCAAATCCCCAATGATCCTCAAACCTAATAGCTTCTCCACGAACAAATGATGAAGTGTCGATCTGTCCCCATGAATGTTTATAAGCGTCGAAATTGGAGTGTAGTGCAGTTTAGCTATCCTCTGGGTGTTTCTTGCCCTACCCTGTACTCTGCTATCCCGGATCCGGGCCTATCTACCCACCCTGCATAATGACCCCAGAAGAATTGGCTCTGTTACAGAGCATTGGGAAAAGTCTGCGCCAATCTTTCGCAGCCATCGTTTTCAAAACTTTTCTTTATAGTGAGTTCGCTATGCTCAGCCTCCGAGTCTCATAATGAACAAACATACATTGACCACGCTGCCTAGCCTTGTACGTCGTATGCTTCTTCAAGGCGGTAAACATACTACGGTGAGTGGTTGTTTAACTTCCTCTCACAAACCACGAACTCTACACGATGCTTATGATGTTCACATGCACTGTACAGCCGAAAGAATGTCGGATGGATGATGAAAATCAATATTTTTATCACCATCCTCCTTTTCCTTATGGCATCCACGCTCATCTCCATCGATATATCTAATTTTGTGACCGAGATAAATACCACGTTTATTGATAATAACGGGGTCGTCCTGGATGTGAGCTATGGAGCCGCGAATAGCGCAACATTTAAACGTGTTCTCACTGAAGATGCTGTGTATGGATATATGGTGCGTCGCCTTTACAGTCCACAATAGACCAACAGGAAGCTCATACAGCCGTCAAAGACGGTTCTAGGTGATACCATCATTATATGGCGGGTTCATGCATTTTGGGGCGAAGGCAAGCGGCGTTGGGTTCTCTACATCTTATACGGGATGCTTCTTGGATCCGCCAGTAAGCGACGCACCTCAACCGAGTTAATGTGCTCTCTATCATATTTCTTAGTAATTGCCTGCCTTTTGAACTATTGTGTGGCCGTACTTGGAACACAACTCTTCTTGGGTGGTTTCCAGCACCCGCTATTTTGTCGAAACATCCAAATAACATCATACGCTATGCCTGCTGCTACAACTTTCGTCGCGACCATACTCATTGTACTTACCCTCTGGTCAGTGGTCAGCTTTCGAGATTCATCTGTCAGGCTTTACTCTTACTCATGAGCCAAATTCACGATGCAGGGAATACAATCGTACAATCCGACCAAGTCTCTCCTCCCCTCGAAAGCGAAACAAAGTCGAGAAAGTCTTCCTTTTATTGGTGGAATCCGGCTTTTTATATTTCGTCTTCTTCGTATGGACATCTGTTGTCATACAAGCAAACTATCCCTAACTTCATATTTTTTTTTCTTTCTTTTTTCTTTTTTTTAAAAGCTCTACACGGTCCTTTGTAACGAACCAAGGATAGCAAACGCCATCGCCGCCAGGCCAAATCTCACTTTCGTCAATTTTATGGTGTCGTTCTCAGCAAGCATAATCGTAGTATGTCTTCTTTAGCTTCCATCAATCAGGATTTGTATACTCAAAAGTTCCTAATCCCAAGGCCTGCTACCCGACCCTTATCATAATCCTTGCCCACTCTGAAAGAACAACCCTCGAAAGCACCTCCATAGGGGCTATATCTACTCACCTTGCTTTCGCAAGCAGTGACAACCGAACAACACCAGCTTCCGACAGTTTCTTGGATAACTCCCACGGGACGCGTACGAAAGTTGAAGAAGAAATTGAAATAAGGGCTTCACGTTCACTGCTGAGCGGGGTTCTTGATTCCCATGAGAAGGAAAAGGGAATCATGTTACCCTTATGATTGCCGTTATGTAGTTAGGACCTCATTTACGAGGAATTATTCAAGCCTCACGCAAGTGCTATCGCAACTTGTAACTCGTGGTGTCCATTTAAACCTGCTTTCTCCACCTTGTCAGTGCTACACGAGACACAAAATATATTTCATCTGTCGCTTCTCAACTTCACACGACTTAACATCCCATTCTACATCCCCTGACACACACATGCGTAACTCCTCTAAAATGGAACTCATCTGGCTTTCCGCCCCAGTGAAAGTGGCGTTCAAGATTTATAAGATCTCAAGGATGGTTCCATGGCCTTGACGACTTGCTAAGCAGCTGGACAGCGTATGAAGCATATCATAATCGAGTGCAGAATCCTGTAAAATTAAGGTAAGGAGATAGCGAAAATGCATCAGCTTTAGATTTGGATCCGCAGAATGTACATGCGCTTTCAGAGTTTTCTGGTGATATGCATCCACAGCGCGAGGTTTGGTGATCAGTAGATTAATGCGTAAGGGTAACGATCCAGAGCGGCCAACCAGTCTGTGTTTGCGCTGCGGCAGGACGTCCACAGAGCGCAACATTGAAGCCCAACACGTCGCCACTCGGTGCAGGACATGTGAGATGACCCAACGTTGTTCCATTGCGGCTGTCCATTCAAATATTGTTGCTAAGATTTACCAAGGAAGACGCGCGACTATATAGAGGGAGTTGTATTGTGTCTTCAGAGCAAGGATGGCTTCCCGCATGGTTTTGATGTCGCGAGCGATCTGAGCATATGCTGCATCTGATTGGGCACTAAAGCAGGTGACATTTGTTTTGAAAACGAAACATTTCAATGGTTTTTTCAGCTTTGTCAGTTTGGTGGAGGTTTGTGTGTGGAAGCGATCGTACCAGGCAATGACATGTCAGGACAAAGTACTTAGAAGTCCAGTGAGATAGAGTTTGCGATCACCCATCATCCATTCGTCCATCATGATCATCAATCAATCAGCATTCAAATACATATTCAAGGTTTACAAGAGGTTTTGATATAAATGTGCAGAGAAGTACCGAAAATATTTTTTTGGCCTCCTCTTTCTTAATTAGCAGAATTCAAGAAGATTTACATTGAGGCTCAGTGTCTCTGTTCCAGTATAAACAACAAGAATCGACTCAGAAAAACGATTTAACTTCAGATGTCACACAACTCGACCATCCCACACCACATCCCCCGACACACACGTGCGTATCTGCTCCAAAATGGTACTCAACTGTTCTTCTGTCCCAGAGAAAGTGGCATTCAAAATTATTAAGGTTTCAAGGATGATCCCGTGGTCCCGACGACTTGCCAAGCAGCTGGACAACGTATGAAGGATATCACAATCGAGTTCCCAGTCCTGCAAAACAAGCGTATGAAGATGGAGAAAACGTATCTGCTTTGTATTTGGGTCGGCTGTATGTGCATTTCTTTGATCTCGCAGCGTTCGGTGCCAGCAGTCCCGCACCCCAGCGTGTGCGTCCGCTGAATGTGCATTCCTTTGATCTCCCAGCGGTCGGTACGAGCAGTCCCGCGCCCTAGCGCGTGCGTCCGCTGAATGTGCATTCCTTTGATCTCGCAGTGGGCGTGACCGTGCAAGCTTAGCCATGCTACATAATGCATAAAGGAAAGACTTCATTGAGGGGGTGCATTTGATGCGAATCGTAGTCAAGTTTTCCAAGTCACCAAGGGCCATAAACCACTTGTTCTCCCTCTGATATCTAGCCTCGGGAACCTCTCTCATATCGATATCCAATGTCTCCAATGCCGATAAAAGATGCCTGTGGATGGTGCCTAGTAGATACATCTCAGTTGGCTCGTGTACTTCGATGTGGATGTCTGGTACCCCTGGATGCGACTCTGAGACTGACTTCTCTCAACGTCTTCCCACTGAGAGATCAAATCGATTATCGTGACGCCAACATTCTGAAATGTTTCCCGCAGAGTCAGGATTAATATGGCTTTTAATACGCATATGGCGGACAGGCAGGGCCTTGGTCGCTAGAGCTGTGCATAGTGTGTTGAAGTGTTGGTACTCTAGGCCGTTTCCCTGGGGTCGAACAACGATATGCTGTATGGATGGATGTTTGATTTGGGCGAGGATGCCATCACATTTGTTCGAATAGACATGGAGCTCGTGGAGATGGTTTAGTTCAACTGTATCCCCACCCACGCCATCTCTATGATCATATGCATCGTCAAGCTTCAAGAAACTGAGGTTTGGTGTCTGCTTGAGTATCGCCACAAGCTGTTGGGATCGCAAGCCGACTCTATCACCGATGAGATCTACCAAAGTCAGGGCAGTGAGGTTGGACAACATGGTGGGGTTGTTCCCAGGAAGGCACCCTACGAGCTCGAGTGTCTTGAGTTTCGGTGCTGAACCGTCGAACATGTTATCAGGGAGGCAAATGAGTTGCCTCTGATCCCCGTATGGGACGTCGTGGTCAACTTTGAATTCCTCAAGTAGCGGGGCAGTTAAGACTTTCCCCAGTGCTTGGGAAATGTCATACCAGAGGTCGTTGTTTATCCTGTTCAAGGAAAGTTCCCGGACGCGGTGCATTTCTGGCATCGCCTGCACACATGCAATTATGGCAGGATATTTATCCAACGGTAGATCAATGTGCAAGGGTAAAGACCCAGAGCGGTCAATCAAGGTGGCCAGCCAGTGTGAGTTGATGCTGCGGTAGTACGTCCACAGGGCGTGGCACTGAAGCCCAACGCGTCGCCACGCCGTGCAGACATCCGAGACCCTGACCCAACGAACCGCCGGGCTGTCTGATTCCATCGCTGCTGTCCATTCAAATATCGTTGCTAACATCTCCAAAGGAAGTTGGGCGATTGTGGAGAGGGAGTTCTATCGAGTCTTCAAGGCAAGGATGGCTTCTTGCATTGTTCTAATATCACAAGCAATCTGAGCATACGCTGTCTCTTTAACCGCCCGGGTACTATAGCATGTGGCATCGTTTCGAGAACTCAGTATTTCGATGATTTCTACAGATCCGTCAGTTCGATGATACATATTTGTATGGTGAGCTAGCGATCCTACTAGGCAGTGGCATGTCAAGGCAAAAGTCTCAAGTTGTTGAGCTTGGGATAGTGATACCAAGGTGAATGGTGTTGCGCAAAGGCTGTACCTCACCAACAAAGGCCCTATAATAATACCTTTGTTGTTCCTTAAGTAGTACAGAGTAAAGGGTTCGGATCATTCATAACACCGCATTCCAAAACTCTAACAATAGACGGCGTTTTCCCTCCAGCGGACGAGGATTTGTATTGAGCATCATTATTTTCCAAGTTCCAAACATGCATGAAACAAAAACACAAATTGAAGAAAAGGCACAGAGTAACAGAGAGAATGTGAGCAACGCACAGCAGACGGATATGGGCAAGCCAGGAGCAAGCAGCTGTATCCTGACGCCGAAGTTCTCGGATCCTGAAAGGCAACGACCACCAAGTACCCATGCCTTCCTCTCTGACTAATCGCATTATGCGTCGACTCTCTATGACATGTTCTTCAACTGCCCTGACGAGCCCTTGGATTAAGAGCATGGCCTATATCAAAGACATTCAACTGGATCGTGGTTTCGAGTTGGAGTCGACAAAGCTTGGTCAACAAGGTCTTTGTAACAGAAGAAAGAAAAGTGCCACAAAGTCTCCATAACAAGTACCATGGCGATGGGAAGCAATTTGTCGGCGTGCGCTTTGTTTGGAACCGATTTGTATTCAGCAGCGTCACTTTCGAGTAGTGCAAACAACAAGAATCGAAGCAAAAGATACAAACAGGCAGAAGAAACGTCGGCAATGCACAAGAAACGAATATGAGCAGATAATCAGGGGTCCATCGCAGCAGCCAATGCCATATCCTGCCGCTGAAGCTCCCGAAAAACTTGCTGAAATCGCAACGACCACCACCCACGCTCCTCCCTCTCCTTCATCACTTCATCCGTTGGCTCACCGCGTCTAACGTCTGCGATCTGTGCTGATGGGCTCTTCGGAAGCGGGAGGCCAGATGCTAGTAAGGAGAATACAGCCTGCTCCTTGTCAAAAGCTGCATCCAGCTGTGGATCGTGGTTTCGAGTCGGGGTGGACAGAGAGCACAAGTTGAATTTCTGGCAACGACGTAAAACTGAGTTCCACTTGCTGTTTGAGGTCGACATATCGCCTTGAGAGGTATTATCGTCAAGTTGCACAGGGGGAATTACCAGGTGGAGTCGGAACACAGAACGTCCACTTAAGTCACGATTAGGAGTGTGGTTGAGCTTGCGGGGATCGACCGAGAGAACCTCGAGCGTAATTGAAGTCCCGTTACCCAAGTCTGCACAGAAGAAAAGTATTAATACAAGTTATGTTAGAAAACGTCAGTAAAGACCATGACCACGAGAATCCGTGTCTTGAGGCTCATGTACATCAAGAATTCTTGTTGCCCCAATATGGTTCAATAGGGTCCATTCAAAGTCGGTTCCAGAAGGTGAAGCAAGCGCAGCCAGAAGCAAAAGATCCGTGAAGACGAAAACTTGGATTGGTGTTCCATGCGAAGGCGCCGAGTCCTTAAGGAGATTTGTGTTGTTGCCACCACGCGGAGCAGGAGTTGGAGAAGGCGGTCGCTTGATTTGTGTTGGCTTGAACGTTCCTAAAGGTACGGTCAACTTGAACGAGGAGAAAAATGTCGAAGATGCAGCCGATGAAGACGCTTGGAGAGAGTTTAAAGAAACGCCAGTACTGAGAGAGCTTGAAGACCCCGATCTTCCGCGGGTGGACGTCTTCTCTTGATCACCAGTAGTGAGGACTTGTCGTGTCCTGTTGGCGGTAAAGTTAGCATCCGGGGGAAAGTATCGAAAGAGTTTTGAGGTGCCAGCGGAAACTGGCAGGTCATTTGCTTCTACGTCGACGAGTTCCAGGATACCATGGCGCAAAAGCCGCCGCTCACGGCTCGGAAGTTGATCAGAGGGCGTCAGGCCCTGTATACTAGCTGCAAATTGCTGGATCATATCATATTCATCCTCACGTAACTTGACCTCCGTCATCACTCGAATGAACATTTCAGTCGAGCGCGCCAAGGCGAAAGTCGGTAAATAGTCTCGATGGTCCTTCGGTGTCAACTCCGACAGTCTCTGCCAAAAGGATCAAGCTTAATGTGTCGAAAATTAGTTTGAAAAGGACCCACAGAAAATAGGTTTAGTAATCTCGCAAGCAGGTTGACAGGTTCAATCAAGAACGTCTGGAAATTCCACCCCTCGCATTCAGATGCCGTTTCCTGCAGTCGTACGAACTCCCCAAAGTCGCTCTTCTCATCTTGAATCAACTGCTCCACAAGACCAATCACATCCTCCAGATTCACCAAATATGGCTGATAAACCTCTAGCCTCGGAACGAACGCACGAATCGAATCAGCGATGTGCTCAACGTGCGGGTATTGAGCATCTCTGGTCGATTCTAGGGATGCAAAAATCTGTGTGTGCAGCACGACGATATCTTCCAGCCAGTCAAAAAGATGTGCTACCTCGGTAGGAACGCCAGCAATCCATTCCTTGGTGTCTTGCACGCGGAGCGGAAGGATGAATAGTTGAATGAAGTTTTGCAGTCGCTTGACGAAAGCCTCTTCGACGTCGTATATTTCTGTAATCAGATCTTGTCGCCGGGTTTCGGTATCATATATGGTATGATCATTGGGAGGCTCTACGGGTGCAGGTAGCGGGGTCGCCAGTCGCGAACGAGGGCGACGATCTGTCTGATAGGAAGAGTTGTCGATAAGTTGAACTGGGGGTGAGGGACTCGGTGGCCGAGATAAGTTATTTGTTCGTGCAGTTTTATCTAAATTCGGCTGCCAAAGCGATGAGAGTTAAAAAAAAAAAAATGAGCAAGAAACCTAGGGAACTCACGTGTAACCCTTTCCTATCTCCTTTCCCTTGACCAATCCTTCGAAACAGTTTCTCAGCAGCGGGACTCAGCTCCGAATCACTATCATCACCCCAATACATGCTACCGACCGACGACAGGTCGCTGTCTGCTTGCGACAGTAGCGGCTGATTCTCATCTTCGCGATCATGAAACGTTTCCACCAAATCAGAAGGTGGAGACTCAAACAATGCGTGCTCGGGGATAGCACTGGCAGCAGACGCAGCGCGAGGACGCTGATCCCCTACAGGGTTGGCAGCACTAGAAGTGATACTCTCGCGACGCTGTTGACTTGATCCACGCAAAGCGTTTGAAACGCCAGTATCCAAGTTCCCGCGATTTGGAACCGACGACGCCTTCCTATCTTCGCTGTTATCATTATTATCGCTGTTAGAGAGATGCGGTACGATGGGACTTGCAGCACGGCGATGCACAGAATGACGGCGCGGTACTAATGGAATGGCAGGAGCAGAATTAAATCCAGGCATGATGGGTGATCTCGACGGTATTTGCTGTAGTTGACTTTGTGCCTTCGCTTTAGGTGCGGGAGGAGGAACAGGATAATGCTTGTTTTGATTTTGCGGAGTACGTGCGGAGTATCGATTGTCGTGTTCAAGAAAAAGAAACGTCGGCGTTGGTGTGTGATTTGCGCTCTTCGAGTGATCGTTTCGGGAAGGCATGACCCCAAGCTCTCGACGTGGCTGTTCACGACTATCGCTATGTTCGAACTCATGTTCTTGTATGTGACCTGCTCGTGTTTCTTCGACCAAATCTTGAGAGCTGCTAACGGCCATGCCGTCCTCTCCATTATAGTCGCTTTCGGTTTCTTCAGGAGCGTTATTATCAAGGTCGATGCGGGAAACGATATTGAGGAGGGCTTTACGACGCTCAAGATAATCTGAAGGGGCATCGAATGAGGCAATCTGCGAGGGCTCTGGAATACGGTCTCTCGTCGTGCGACGCGGTGATCGGGAGGGAATGTCTATGTGAGACGGAGTAGATGATTGACGCGAAGAATCGGTGAACTTTGCTCTCCCAGTATCAATACCGATCCCAAGCCCAACATCACCTTTGCTACTGTGTGGTCCTGGGCAGGTCTTACTACTAGCCCGTGCCACTCTGTCTCTGCCATCTTCACTTTCCGAACCCAAGTGAGATTGAGCGCGAAGTGCTGCTGGGCGACACTCCCTGCCTCGTTGCTCATGTCGACTATCGTCGGAATCGTCCGTAGACCAATAAGTACCTGCCGCGGCGCGTCTCGGCTGAAGTCGTGGGAGGTTAGAGGGTAGCAGACGGTGTGTTACTTGACTATCAAAGTTTTTCACCGTGGTATGTGGATCTAAAAAAGAAGTATTGGGCGATCTACCGGGGTCGGTTCCAGATCTCGAACGTAACGCTGGAATGGCCGCTTTCGAGCCGTGCTGCCAATAAGTGGGTGGTTGAGTTCGCATGGCAGGGATGATCAATGTCCTAGTTTACTTACACTAAGCGTTGACCTCCGAGGCAGTCCACCATCAAGGTTCGGAGACGGCGTGGTACCACGTCTCGTAGCCCTTTTCGGAACAAGGGTCACAGAACCGGGTGGCGAGTCTTCTGAAGATTTAGATTGTGGTTTTGGCGCAGATGTTCGCAAGGAAGACTTTGGAAGTGGTTTTGCTGGAATATTTGTTCGCGAAACAAGGACCTCTGGAGGGTTATTTGCTCTGCTAGATGGCTCAGGAGTGCAAGATTTGAGAGGAGGCTTCTCCCGAGATGTGTACGAGGGTGACAACGACCGTGAAGAGCGAGAAGTAACTGAGGGTCTTGGTATACTGAGACGAGACGTGTTAGAAGGCTCTGGCTGCGCGGGCGACTTCGTCATTCGGTCGATAGTGTCTCGAAGAGAAGGAAGTAAGTTTGCTTCTAACTGAGGTAAATCATTCAGTAGAGTACTTTCGCGTCGATTGCGCTGATTTGGCTTTGGCGGTACAGGTGGCTTGTCATCTGCAGAGTGATCTATTTTGAAATGAAACGATGATTCTGAACTAGGCTCGGCATTGTAGGGGAATGCGGGCATATAGGCACTTGTGTACTGATCTTTCACACCGCCTTTGTCAACATATGGTACCCCAGCAGCAGCAGCGTAATGAGATGGTGGTAGGAATTGACGCGACGTGGGCGTAGGGGGTATCGGTGAACGAGATTGGTTTCGTTGAGTGGTACTACGCGCCAGGGGCATCACGTTTCTCCTGAAAATGTCTGACCAATATAAGTGTTGACTTGGTTGCGTTCACGTTCTAACAAGAAATCAACCAAGCTCATTCAGTGACATGCATTGAGGCTGACCAGGTTGTAAATGGGTCGAAAGCAGAGAACGCAGGTGGTGGTTAGTGGACTACGTGGGGGTGACGCGCAGGAGTCTAACAAATAAATAACACGCATCCCACATCAATTTCTCTTTATCAATGCACATTGCACACTGACCTTTCAACCACAGTTTGTTGGAGAGACCTTTCGCAAAATGGACACTTGTACTGAGGTAAGAAAATACTAAAACTTGGGAAAACATTAGAACTGCTTATTCTTTACAGAAATGACGCTTTCTAGGCTCAGGTTCAAGAAGAACTTGGAATTCATCGAGATGACGTTGACCTTAGTCGACGGGTATTGGTGCTGGATTCTGACTTCCTACGACAATGGTTCCTTCACCGCGGATATACCCTATACCCTGCTTGGAAAAGGTAAGATGACTACGGCTAAGACTGGTTCGAGCCTTATGTATCAAGCTTTGAGTGGGACAACGAGAACGTCAAGTTTCCATACGCTCGCTCTGGGAGAGACGACACGGTCAATATATGCAGCCATCCTCCTCTTTTTGCGCCCCTCCATATGAGTCCTTTGCCTTATACGTACATGTCGCTGATGATGAATGGTCCTAGAACAGGGTAATGTTTGTCCAAGACGCGAAGCAGCGCCATATTGCTATAAAAATAGTCAAAAATGCTAGCGATGAATACGAGTTTTTGCGCTTCCTGTTCGAGGAAGTAATCTAATCCCAGTTCCTTTGAGGACTTCAATCACGTTATTCCTGTTCTTGATATGCTACCTTTTGGCGAATTTTGGTTCGTCATCATGCCAAGGTAGAATGCGATTGCGCTCCACGATGTAGGCGCTAACGTTACAGAATTATCAAAGATGGAAAAACTCTTTTGCTCAACCGCCCGGACCAACAATGCAGGAATTTCTGCAAAACAATCCGCAGCTTGCTGAAGGTCGGGACACAATGTTGCTGCCCCGCCACTGATTCTCACCATGTCTGAAGGGCTAACCTATCTTCACAAAAATTGCATTGCTCATGGACCTTTATTATGACGTAGGTTCGATGCATCACTCGAATCAGCTTCCTATACCAAGGAATATTGTTTAACAGCACCTGACGATACATGTCCCTATGCTTGCGACGTTTTACGGCAGAGCAAGCACTTCATTTCCTTGAGAACGAAGTCTATCCACAGATATCACTTGCACAACCCAATTCAAGGGCAGATTTTTCGCGGTATGACCAGCCGCCAATGTCACTTACGCAACTCAATCTAGACACAGAAGCAAACTCGTCGTCCACCCACATGCCGCAGGGCCTGTGGGATGGGCTTGACCCTGCTTTCCTCAAAGAGTGGGCCGAATGTCGTGAGCTCCCATTACCATGAACCACGAAGTCCCTCCGCTTTATTTGTAAATATCGCTGGATTCCTCTCACAGTTGTGTTCGTTCGCAAAAGCATGTATCGATTGAGGCGAGACATGTCGAATCGGACGTAACACTCCCATGTCATATCACTGTTGTCTATTCTTGCCTGATATCGATATCGTTGCGTGTATTTATTTTTACTCTAGTCTCAGAATATAGATGAAAAATATCAACCCCCTAGCCTGATGGGCTTAATCGGCCTGGTCCCTAACATCACATCAACCTGCCCTTGCTGCGACATAGTGGGGCTCCTTCAAGCCTACGAAAAAATCGATCTACAAGGAATTAGAACTTTTTTTCGGAATTCTGACCGAATGAGACTACAGACAGAGAGGACGAACCTTTGATACGGGATACACAGTCCCCCAGCATGAGCTCAGTAGATCGATGCCAGATCAAAGATAACTATAGATCCGGGGTCCTACATGAGTTGACCAAACTGAAAACAACCTGAATGGAAAGAGAGCACGAGCCCATTCTGATAATACACTCTATAACATTCTATAACATAGTCTGCGATCGGGGCTGGTTCTGTACTATTGTGAGGGCGCGTGTTGAGAGTACTAGTGAATTTGTTTTCGGAAAAGCTCAGAACTAAGTGTAAAATAACTCACCCCATGGATCCTAGGACTCCTGCACGGCGCGGCTGCGATAAGACTTCCGTGGAAAGAGCGACACATTCCTATGTAAGCGAAATAAAGAAGTCAGGACTCGGACAGACAAAGACAACAACAAAAAAAAATGGTTCTGTTAAGACGTGCGCAGAATTTCTGTTGCTTCATAACAGAAATAATCTACTATTAGGCAACAGAGGAGATAGCCTTTGCAAATCGTAACTGGCAGAATGATGTGGCGCCACTGACCAACCATGTAGAAACGCGTTGACTGGGAACTACAAATAGTTCTCATCTTTAATTAATGTCTGCACTGACATCCTATCGGCTTCAGGAAAATAGTGGAACAGCCCAGCAGATTCAGTGTAAAACAGTCGAGGGATCAACAAGGGATATTATGGAGAGACCTTGTGACGAAACGTCACACATGCACATGAGGTGACGATTCGCTTCAAATCTGTCACGGTCTGTTGACTCTGTTCTGCCAGTGTGCCACCTATGACAATCAGTGATTACTCTAAGCGCTGCAAGGATGGTTCTAATAACGGCCGATGCTACCGCGACGGCTGAACGTTGAGGAGGTGAGTTACAATTGAAATACTAATAGTAATAGTGGAAAGGGAGAGGAGCGAATACATGGAATCAAGGCTTCTCCGGCGTACTACGACTCGCTCTGGTTTAACCGTGCAGCTTTTGGTTCATATGCCCCACGTAGAGAGCATTGCACCCTCACTCGACGTTACGCTTCAAGTACTAGTGCAACCTGCCACTACCGACACAGCCCGATGGAGCTATAAGGCTTCTCTCTGCTTCTGTTGCGAACATCTATCATTACTTCCGTCGTTAATGGGGCACTCATTCAGTCTAGTAATTGGTGGTCACGTCGACAAGGGTTCCACGTGATCTCGGCATTCGAACGCCGGACACTCATTTATCTATCCGAATCATTGGCTCTCTAAGCAGTAGAATGTTGAGCAGATGAAAGAGCACCTCAAGTCTACGTATTTGCAGGTACATAGGGGGCTCATCATATATGCACAGCGCCGGAGCCAACACCAAGAATTCTGCTTTCAGTCTTTGGTTGAGGACCTGGGCACTGGTTATGTGAAGGTGAGAGGCGCATGGGACCTTTCGGGTGCTTTAATGGCCTTGTTGCACATGTACGTTACTTTTGTACAATACATATGCCAGTCTTAGGCTTAAATAAACTTCTCAGCAGCATCTTTCTTCTATACCAACATCATTTGAACGGCTCCAATCAAATGCATAAAGTCTGGCTGGAAATGTGAAGAACTAACTTGAACGAGCAGAGGTCCATACAATAATCAAGTCAAGGATATCGGATCTAAACACATTAGACATGTTCCTTAATGGATCAGGGTAATGAAATAAGATTGAGCCTTCTTGCTGACATTCAGGGCACCAACTCAAAAGCGATCTATTTTTAACCACTTCGCAAGGCGGCGCAACAAATAGAGCTATTAATATTCTATTGACTACGACCATGGCGGACTCGTGGTCTGCAAAAGTCTTCAAGCGACGCTCAGAACCCGAGGTGCTTCCGTGCAGTGCTCTCCCCATCCTCCCCCGCCTCAAGCATCGGGGAAAATATCGCCCTCCTCAATGAAAGCCTTCCGGATTTTAACCGCACAACGCTCGTATAAAGAGCTACGGTGTCCAAGAACAAGCCTCAAGTTGACAACTAACAGTTGACGACCTACCTCAGAAATCCTATTCGCGATGTTCCCGAAAGCCGCTCTCACCGCCTTCTCTCTCCTCGCAGTCGTCTCTGCCCAGCAGATCGGCACGCTCACCACAGAAACCCACCCTTCCCTCACTTGGTCCAAATGCACGACCTCCGGCGGTTGCTCCACCGTCTCTGGAAGCGTTACGATGGACGCCAACTGGCGCTGGACCCACGAAATTAATTCCTCCACCAACTGCTACACTGGTAATACTTGGGACGCAACGATCTGCCCCGACGGTGCCACCTGCGCTGCCAACTGTGCGCTTGATGGTGCCAGCTACGAAAGCACCTACGGTGTCACAACCAGCGGCAATGCCCTGACTCTCCAGCTCGTCACTCAGAGCTCTCAGAAGAACGTCGGATCGCGCCTCTATCTCATGGCCTCCAATACCGAATATGAGATGTTCAGTCTCGTCAACCAGGAGTTCACCTTTGACGTTGATGTTTCTAACCTTCCTTGCGGTCTCAACGGCGCTCTCTACTTCACTTCAATGGACGCCGATGGCGGTATGGCCAAGTACCCAACTAACAAGGCTGGTGCTCAGTACGGTACTGGTTACTGCGACTCGCAATGCCCTCGTGACTTGAAGTTCATTGCTGGCGAGGTGTGTTGCTTCTTGATCATCTTGATTCGTTCTCTGGGCTAACTTGTTTGTCTTCAGGCTAACGTTGCCGGCTGGACTCCTTCTAGCAATAATGCCAACACTGGTATTGGCAACACTGGCGCTTGCTGCCCCGAGATGGATATTTGGGAAGCTAACTCCATTTCTGCTGCCCTTACACCTCATCCTTGCACTGTCTCCGACCTCACTCCCTGCACCACTTCCGCCTGCGGTGGTACTGACAGTGATGGTACTCGCTATGCCTCAGTTTGCGATCCCGACGGCTGCGATTTCAACTCCTACCGTATGGGTGACACTAGCTTCTATGGCCCGAGCAAGACCGTCGATACCACCAAAAAATTCACCGTCATCACCCAGTTCATCTCCTCTGACGGTACCTCCAGCGGCTCCCTCTCCGAGATCCGCCGCATCTACGTCCAGAACGGGGTTATCATTCAGAACTCCAACACGAATGTCGCTGGCATGGCCACCTACAACTCGATCACTGAGGACTTCTGTAATGCCCAGAAAGCCGCCTTCAATGATGAGACCGACTTCCAGACCAAGGGTGGTCTTACCCAGATGGGTGATGCCCTCTCCGCCGGAATGGTCTTGGTCCTCTCGCTCTGGGACGACTACGCTGTTGACATGCTGTGGCTTGACTCCGACTACCCCACCACCTCCAACGCCTCTACTCCTGGAGTCGCACGTGGAACCTGCGCTACCACCTCTGGTGTTCCCGCCACTGTTGAGGCTAACTCCCCCAACTCTTCCGTCACCTACTCCAACATCCGCTTCGGTGACCTCAACTCGACATACACCGGTTCCTCTTCTTCCTCCAGCAGCTCTTCCGCTGCCTCCACCTCGACCACAAGCAAGAGCTCCACAACCTCCTCTTCCTCTTCTTCGTCTACCAGTGCAAGCAAGACTTCCACAACCTCCTCTTCCTCTTCTTCGTCTACCAGTGCAAGCAAGACTTCCACAACCTCCACGACCTCGACTACAACTTCGAGCGCTTCCACTGCCACGCAGACCCTCTACGGTCAATGGTGAGTTCACTTACTTCATCGACTCTAATATACAATATTGATCTGATGCGATTTACAGCGGTGGTATCGGCTGGACTGGTGCTACTACTTGCGCTTCTGGCAGCACTTGCACCTACAACAACGCCTACTACAGCCAGTGCTTGGCCTAAATTGAAGTCACATAGCTTTTGCGAAAAGGACGGTCCGTGTACGATTTCAAGGCCGTTGCGACTTCTATAGGGAGTGAGAGTGTATACCAGATACCAGTGTAAAATTTCTAAATGAAATGATCAACTTGTTCTTCTTTCCGTATGAGTCACTCGTAATATTTTACTTCGGTCAGTATATGAAAAAAGATTTCGAAAGCTAGATTAATTACAACAAAGAAAGGTGTACTACTACAAGACAGAGAGAGACAGTAGAGGGGATTGAAAATAACAATTCTCAAGCGAAGAAGATGGCGATCAAGAAGCTGGCGATCAAGAATCTGACGTCAGTGGACACCCAAAATCCCCTGTTGACTAAGGGTGAACTAGTGGGAGCTGATGAAGTCCCGGTTTCACTAGCAGCCATAAAAGAAGAGCGTTCAACCTTTGGCTGCAAAACGAGTAAGGCAAAGATCACTCACGTTGAACTTCCGCTCCCGGCATTGGGTGCGGTGACGGTAGTCCTTATGCCTTAGATGAGCCTCCAACTTCAAGACGGGGGATTGGGCTGCAGCGCTTACTGAGGGACATGTGTGGTGACCGCCTGTGCGGGAGGACTAGACGGCTCTTCTGAATTTCCAGCGCCATCTCCAGAATCGCCTGTGGCTGTAAAAGCCGTTGCTGTATCGGCTGTCTGGGTCACGAGCTTCGTGGAGGTTTTACTAGTTTTACTAGACGTAGTATGGATCGTTGTCGTATCGGGCTGATCGTTGGGGAAGCCTGGGCTTTGTGAATTTCCATCCGTTGTGAAGCACTCTGCATCACCATTGCTGCTCCGGTCACATAGATCATTAACAGCTATGAAACACCAGTCATAAATGGCAGATTGAGCCATGATTCTTGTATCTAGGACTTACGACAACAGAACGTGTCTCCTGAACACATAAGATATCCTTCAATTCCGCATCCATCCGCAACGCTGCCACACGTCTCGCCATCAGGGCAGCATCCCAATGCTCCGCCAAACGTGCCACAGAATGAATTGTCGGGACAACATCCAGTTCCTGTGAACATGCTATGAATGAGAGGGCTTCTTATGACAATGCCGGAAAGCATATCACCATCAGAGCATGAAAAAAATCCAGTGGCGCAAGTTCCTGACTGGCGGGTCACAAGGCCAGAGCGGGACGACATGCGTAGCAAAGCTGGAATGGTTCCAGTGCTTAACGAGCGCTTTTCCGCGGAATGTGGCCTTGGAGGAACCAAGAGCGCCGCAGTGCAAAATAGGACATGAGCAACGAGGAGCGTTAGAGTGAGTGCAGCCCGTAAGCCAGACATCTTTGGATAAGTTGAGGATAGGGCAGGAACGGTAGACCCTTGGTAGTTCTTATAGGTGGGATTGTATATGTTGCTGTGCGGGCCCTTTGGGCGTTGAGTGATAGGTCTAACTCTAAATTAGATACTTAGATACTTACTTGGAACTTTTGGGTCAAAATCTCCTAGAAAACAGGACTCTGTGCGTGCTGGGCATCACTCGAAGCACAGCAATGAAGCTTCTCTAAAAAGATCTATGGGTATATCTCAACCAAGAGAACGGTGCTGAATGGCATGTGATCGTTCAAACCTGTACGACAATCCAGGGGCAGAGACAGCCATTGATCATCCTTACAGTGTAACAGGTACTCCCAACATTACAAATCATCATGTGGACGAAGAGGAATTCAGTCCTATAGCAGGTGCCAGATGGGAGTGGGCATAAGCACAGCCAAGTTTCAAGTGAGAAAAGTTGGGAATATCAGAGTGATCGTAAAAAAAAATGAATACAACCTGTACGTTAAAACTTTTGGCCCAACATGATCCATATTGTGACTCATTATAGAACTTTCGTTTTGGCCACTGGAAAACAACCATTCGTTTGGCGTAGAATCGAAAAAAAAAAAACGCAACGGATACCCTTCTCTTGCGCGAGTTGTAAATATTAAAACAGAGTCGTGAGAGCCTAGGTATGGCACGTCCTTTTTTGTGAAGACAGTCCGTGAGAGCCGCGAATCTGCATCAAGTTAAAATCCCAGATGGTGAGGTAATCAATCGATCATTTTCAATAGATAAGATAAGGCTGTATGATTTGCTATCCTTCATTGAATCGTGACTCTTCCCAAGCGGTCGTCAATCATGACAGAGGCAGACTATTCCTCACAAACGTTCAAACCTCTTCTCAAGCGACTAGTAGAAACTCCCGAGTACTTCACAGGTGATGATCTCACCACTGCACTCCGTCATCTCTTCACCCCAGGCGTCGTTGAACCTACCCTGATCGGTTCATTTCTCACTGCATTACACATCCATCGTGTCGAACGCCGGCCAGAGTCTTTAGCTGCTGCAGCATCTGTATTGCGTGACAGAGCTCTGAAGGCTGCTGTGGAAGCACCGGAAGACTTTATCGTTGACATTGTTGGGACGGGTGGAGATGGTTACAATCTCTTCAATGTTAGTACAGCCGCTGGCATCGTTGCTTCTGGTGCTGGCGCCCGTGTTATCAAGGTTCGTTGCGCTTCTTCTAACTGTTACCATTCTAAAAGACTGACGAGGATCTTGAAGCATGGCAGCCGCGCGTCCACATCTTCTTCTGGATCAGCAGATCTTTTAGAAGCGCTTGGTTGTGTCTTTGCTGCACCAACACCCGGCACACCAATGCCTCTTCCTCGGGTGCCTTTCACTTTTATTCTTGCGCCACATTACCACCCAGCGTTGGCTCAACTTGCTCCCTTCCGCAAGACCTTGCCTTTCCGCACCATGTTCAACATTCTTGGACCATTGATTAATCCTGCCTGCCCCCGCGGAATGGTGCTCGGTATCGCAGAACGCGAGATCGGCGCGACCTTTGCTCGATCATTACGTGAAGGTGGCGTGGAGCGCGCGTTGGTCGTCTGTGGGTGCGAAAGGCTTGACGAGATCAGCTGTGCCGGAGATACGTGGGCCTGGGAATTAGATGCGGATGGCTCAGTGAAGGAAACTCTGTTATCGCCAGAGATGTTTGGTGTCCCGCGGCATCCATTGAAAGACGTTGTTGGTGGGTCCCCGGCGGAGAATGCAGAGACGTTCAAGCAGTTGTTGGGGCTACGCCATGGACAGCCTGTACCAGAAAAATTGGTACCCGTGCTCGACTTTGTCTTGATCAATGCATCGGCATTATTGGTGGTCGCCGGGAAGGCTCAGAATTACAAAGAAGGCGCAGATTTGGCGAGGGAGAGCATTCTGTCAGGAAAGGCTTGGCAGGCTCTTGACGAGTTCAAAACTACGCCAGCGGCAGCGGCATAGAGGATCGAATGATACCCTGTACATTGTACCTGCCGAGTCAAATTTTCTGCTACACATCAGACCTCTTTCAAAAGTATAGTTGGGTGTGAGTGTATTTGTTAGGCTCCGGCGCGTCACGCCCAAGTCATTTCCGCCGTGTATGCAGGGCTGATCAGACTGCTCACGATACGAGTACAGGTTGACTTTTGGATACTCGACGATATTCATGAAATTCCATTCAGTATATATACACAATATCAATATTATGGAGAATAGACAACGAGTGACATGGCATCGTTAAAATTATGTCCTATTCGACATAGCTCGCCTCAATCGGTACATGCTCTTCCGAAGAAACACGACGGTGAGACGTAGCCAACTATATTCACAAATGAAAGCAATCGGGTCGCGTAAGTGTCATCGGGGGTCAGTCATACGGCGAATAATCTGCCCTTGAATTGAGCTGCGCAAGTGATATCCGTGGATAGACTTCGTGCTCAAGGAAATGAAGTGCTTTCTCTACCGTAAAACGTCGGAGAACATTGCTCGTTAGCATCTTGTCGAAGAGCGGTGCAAGCAATAGGAACTTGTATAGTCAGGTGCTGTTCAACGACATTCGTTAGCATAAGGGGCTGATTAGATTGATATATCGAGCCTACGTCATAATGAAAGGGAAAACCCTTTCCCAAGGTGCCAACGTCCAAAGCGAATGTATCGAAGTCGAACTCCCCTTTCCAGTATCAGGAGGAATGAATCCAGGTGTTCCTTTCCATGACTCTTGGCATGGGAGGCGGCATTGTTCAGCAGATCAGGAAGGAGGAAACTTGGACAAAAGGTCGAAGTCAAAGATCGCATAGGTCAGTTGGCCTTGTTGTCGGTTCGAGTCGCTCATGTCCTGAGATCCATGAGTTGGTGTGTGAAAAAGAATAAGAAAACAGGTTACCAAACCCATGAACAATACGATCCCATGAACAATACAATTTTTATGAAGATACGTCAGACGCTCAGACGCTTTAAACATAATGAGTGAGAATCAACAGTGGGCCTACAACATTGTGTCCGACCTTCAGTAAGCAATGTATTGTTGCAAAGCCAGAATTTAGCGCCAATACCCGTCGTTTGAGGTCAACATCATCTCGATGAATCCCAAGTTCTTCTTGAACCTGAGCCTAGAAAGCATCATTTCTGTAAAAAAAAATAAACAGTTTTCATATTTTCCCACCGCAGTCCAGGCATCCATTTCGCGGGACCTCCAGAGGTCTCTTCTGATGAGCTCAGTACCAGTGTGTGATGTATTTTTGTGTCACGAAATTATGTAACAAAGGGAACAACCGCCACACTAAGCAATGCAACTCAATTCGAACAATCAAATCATGTGGACGCATCTTTGGTCCGTGGAAGGATCTCTGTGCGTTCGGTTTTTCTCCCCCATGTTTTTTTCACACACTCCAGCTCGAATATATATTCACAACATCACAACCTCGTCCCATCGTTACCTCTTCAGCACCCCAGATCGAACCATCTGGCCGCATTGCGCAACTAACCCAGTTGTTCCTTTGTGGAGAGATCTCGGACCGTAAGGATGGCAAGTGACTTGAATTAGCCTTGTAAGTCCAGGTTGAGGTGATGTTAGGGACCAGGGCCGACTAGATTCGTCAGGCTAACGGGTGGATTTTTCATCTATATTCTGGTAAGCCTGTTCTACAAAATTATAGTGAACCTAAATACACGCATCGATATCGATATTAGACGGGAATAGACAACAGTGGCATGACATGGGTGGTATTATGTCCGATTCGACATAGCTTGCCTCATTCGGTACATACTCTTCCGAAGAAACACAATTATAATGTGTATCCACCGGTATTCACAAATGAAGCGGAGGAACCTCGTAGTTCGTGGTAATGGTGGCTCGCGATATTCGGCCCACTTTTTGAGGAAAGAAGGGTCAAGGCCCTCCCACCGACCCCGCGGCAGGTAGATGGACAACGACGAGTCTGCTTCTTCGCCCAGATCGAGTTGTGCGAGTGGCATCGGCCGCCGGTCATATGGCAAATAATCTGCCTTTGAATTGAGTTGCGCAAGTGATGTTTTTGGATAGACTTCTTTCTCAAGGAAATGAAGTGCTTGCTCTGCCGTAAAACGTCGGGGAATATCGCGAGTGATCATCTTGTCGAAGAGCGGTGCAAGCATAGGGACGTGTATCGTCAGGTGCTGTTATATAATATTCCTTAGTATAGGGAGCTGATTCGAGTGATGCATCAAACCTACGTCATAATAAAGGGAAAAAATCATTGCCAACGCGCCAACGTCGAAAGCGAATGGATCAAAGTCGAACTCTCCTTGCCAGGTATCAGGAGGAACCAATCCAGGAGTTCCTTTCCAGGAACTCTTGTATGGGAGGCGGCACTGTTCATCAGACCACGAGGAGGGGAACTTTGTGGAAAAGTCGAAGTCAAAAATCGCATAGGTCAGTTGGCCTTGTTGTTTCATGGAGAGGCGGTCAGGATTCACGTGATCATTCTCGTGCCGACCGAAATGATTTATCAGTATGTTCGAGTTGCTCATGTCCTGAGACCCATGAGATGGCGCGAAAAAAAAAAGAAAAAGAAAACAAACTACATACTCCATGAGCAATGCGATTTTTGTGAAGATAGGTGAGGCCCTTCAGACGTGGTGAGAATCAGCGGCGAAGCAGCAACATTGTGTCCCGACCTTCAGCAAGCTGCGTATTGTTTGCAGAATTTCCTTCATTGTTGGTCCGGGCGGTTGAGCAAAACAGTTTCCCCATCTTTGATAAGTCTACAACATCAGCACCTAGATCGTGAAATGCAATCGCATTCTACCTTGGCATGACGACAAACCAAAATTCGCCAAAAGATAGCATATCAAGAACAGGAATGACGTGATTGAAGTCCTCTACGGAACTGGGAGTTCCTTCCTC
Organism: Tephrocybe sp. 9980TJB; assembly: GCA_018220975.1. Classification (NCBI taxonomy): domain Eukaryota; kingdom Fungi; phylum Basidiomycota; class Agaricomycetes; order Agaricales; family Lyophyllaceae; genus Tephrocybe; species Tephrocybe sp. 9980TJB. Next base: position 177,059 of record JABAJU010000018.1, read on the forward strand.
GAAGAGAAAACGCAAAATCTCGTATTCGTCGCTAGCGTTTTTAACTATTTTTATGGCCACATGAGGCTGCTTCGCGTCTCGGGCAAACATTACCCTACCCTGGGACCATTCATCATCACCAACATGTAGGATGATGTCAAACACTCACAAAGCGGCGCGCAAAAAGAGGAGGATGGCTGCCAAATATATTGATCGTGTCGTCTCCTCCGGAGCGAGCGTATGGAAACTCGACATTGTCGTGGTCACACTCAGAGCTTGATGCATAAGGTTCGAAACCCTCGTAGTCGTAGTCATCTTGCCTTTTCCAAGCCGAGTATAGGGCGTATCCGCGCAGAAGGAACCATTGTCGCAAGAAGTCAGAATTCAGCGCCAATACCCGTCGATTGAGGTCAACGTCATCTCGATGAATCGCAAGTTCTTCCTGAACCTGAGCCTAGAAAGCGTTATTGTTTCGAAGAATGAAGAGTTTTGAAGGCTGCCAACCTCAGTCCAAGTTTCCATGTTGAGGTTTCCCCCTTGATGGTGAACTGGTTGAAACTTGATAGCCAAGGTTAATGTAACTTTTGACTTGTCGAAAGCATGACCGTGTCCTGATCAATGCATCAGTCACCGTTACGTGTGACAATGTGGGGCAATCAATCAAACGACGGTGAGGTGTATCCAACTATATTCACAAATGAAACGGAGGAGCTTCGTGGTTCGCGGTAAGGGTGGATCGCGATATTCGGCCCATTCTTTGAGGAAAGCAGGGTCAAGGCCCTCCCACCGACCCCGTGGGTGGTTGGAAAACGACGGCTTTGGTTCTGCGCAATCGGGTCGCGTAAGTGTCATCTGGGACCGGTCATATGGCGAATGCTTTGCTCCCAAATTGAGTTGTGCAAGTGACGTCCGTGGATAGACCTCGTTCTCAAGGAAATGAAGTGCTTGGTCTGCCGTGAAACGTCGAGGAATATCGCGAGTTAGCATCTTGTCGAAGAGCGGTGCAAGCATAGGAACGTGTATAGCCAGGTGCTGTTCAACGACATTCGTTAGTATTAGGGGCTGATTTCATTGATACGTCGAGCTTACGTCATAATGAAGGGAAAACACTTTTCCCAAGGTGCCAACGTCTAAAGCGAATGGGTCGAAGTCGAACTCTCCTTGCCAGGTATCAGGAGGAATGAATCCAGGAGTCCCTTTCCATGACTCTTGGCATGGGAGGCGGCACTGTTCATCAGACCAGGAAGAAGGAAACTTGGTGGAAAGGTCGAAGTCAAAAATCGCATAGGTCAGTTGGCCTTGTTGTCTCATGGGTGTGCGATCAGGGTTCAAGTGATCATTCTCATGCCGACCAAAATGATTTACCAGTATGTTCGAGTCACTCAGGTCCTAAGAATCTTGAGTTGGCGTGTGAAAGAGAGGAAGAAAACAGGCCATATACCCCATGAGCAATACGATTTTTGTGAAGATACGTCAGACCCTTCAGACGTAGCGAGTGAGAATCAAAAGTAGGGCTACAACGTTGTGTCCGACCTTCAATAAGCAGTGTATCGTTTGTACAACTTCCCTCATTGTTGGTCCGCGTGGCTGGTCAAAGCAGTTTCCCTATCTTGGATCTAACATTAGCTCCTCGGGCCGTGGAACACAATTACATCTTACCTTGGCATGACGACAAACCAAATTTCGCCAAAAGGTAGCAAATCGAGGACAGGAATGACGTGGTTGAACTCCTCTAAGGAATTGGGAGTTCTTTCCTCGAAGAGGAAGCGAAAAATCTCGTATTCGTCGCTAGCATTTTTAACTATTTTTATAGCAACATGATGCTGTTTCGCGTCTTGGGCAAACATTACCCTATCCTGGGACCATTCATTGTCAGCAACATGTAAGTATCATCTCAAACACTCACAGAAAGGGGCGCAAAAAGAGGGGGATGGCCGAATATATTGAGCACGTCGTCTCCTCCGGAGCAAGCGTATGGGAACTGGATATTATTGTTATGACACTCAGAACTTGACGCGTGAGGCTCGAAACCATCGTAGTCGTCATCATCTTCCATTTTCCAAGCTGAATATATTATGTATCCATGCTTAAGGAACCACTGTCGCAAGAAGTCGGAATTTAGCGCCAGTACCCGTCGATTGAGGTCAACGTCATCTCGATGAATTCCAAGTTCTTCTTGAACCTGAGCCTAGAAAGCGTCATTCTGCAAAGAATAAATAAATAAATTTGATGTTTCCCAACCCCAGTCCAAGTGTCCATTTCGCAGAGCCTTTTCCAGAGGTCTCTCTCGATGAGTTGAAAGGTTGATGTGACTGCAGGTGTTAAGTGACTGCATGACCGCGCCATTTGAACTTATTCATCAATTACATACGTGAGAGTATCTGCTATCATCTCTTTGGACCAAGTACTACTTAATGGGAAGATTTGTCGTCTATTATCATTATACACAGGGTTAACGCGGGCTAAGAGGTTCACACAGCAGATAAACTAACTGTGTAAGTGTTGTTAACGTTTAAGTGATCTGATTGTGTGAATGACGCAGTTTTCTTCCCTGCCATTAGACTCGGAGACTTGCCAGCAGGTTGCCAGCCACAACTCCCTCTGGTATTCTGACTCGAACCCCACTAATATTTTGCGTCTGATTTATCCCCATCTCGTGGGAGTTCCCGAGTCAAGTCTTTCGATCTGCAACGACACTTGATCGATTATCCTATTCCAAAGGATCTACGACTCTTCGCCAGATTCAGAACTTGTAAGATTATCTGGAGATTATTTTTTTTTGATAATTTCTACACCCATTATCCATTCTCTTTCTAGCTATGAATCTCTAAAGGAATCTCAAAGCCATCGTGACTGAGTTTTGGGCATATGATACATTTCGGGGGAGTAGACTTCGCACAGAGATTCAAAACGAGCAATCAATTCTTCCACAAGGACCTGATCATTCGTACGCAGACCCTGTGCTAGTAATATCATCTATCACCATAGTCATATTTGGAGCCCGCAGGCAGCAAATGCAATAAATCGGCAAATCTTGGGTGTGCTCTTGCCTTTTCTGTAGAACTATGTGAGCTTCTATCCTTGTAGTGATATAAAAGATGGCTGCTGTCATTTTCGAATCTGAAGGAATTTTAGAACCTGCCAGCTTTCTCTACTTTCATGCCACCCAATACTGTTCAAGACACCGCACCCCCTCTCGCAGGCAGTATTTTTCCAGTATGTCGTCTGACTTGTCTTGCTAGTCAGCATTACCGAACACAATGCCATGGCCACGTTAGCCTGGAACCCGCGTTCGGCTCGTCAAGGGAAAGACTGTTCAGGCAAGCCTGGTGAGCGGCGACGCCTCAGGCGGACAAACCAATTTCACTATACCACAATGATGTCGCAGAAATATATCAATCTCAGCGATCTGTTCATACAGCATGCATTCTTTCATGACGAGTAATGTTGTTCAATAACTAGGCAATATAGCCACCGAAGGGTGCACCCGAACCACTCATGACTACGGAGAATGCCGTGTATCGTATAAGAGTAAAAAGGTTGTCAGACGACAAACGTTTGCGACGAATCGTTCAACCGGAACCTGCTGAGCGTGTCGCTCACAAAGATAGAACCATGATAGAGGGTGGGAACATGCATACAGAACCTTTGCCGGTATTTTCAATTTTTGTACCCTCGACATCTTCAAGTACCCTGATGAGGCTTCTTAGCGAGGAGAATTTGCGTATTTACTCCGTGACGTAACCTTTCTTTTAAAGAAAGGTCTCAGAAAGAAATGCGAGGAAGGAACGGCTGTATATATTGCCTCACCTGGCGAAAGTCGTACTCTAAGTGCAAAAATCACAATCCTTGTTATCATGATGGGTCTAACTCATGCTAACTGTTACATCATGTAGGGGGGAAAGCCCGCGACTGGCAAACCGGAACATGTGTTCTATAGGTTCAATTTTACGGAAACCTATGTTCCGGACTATGTTATCGGCAACACACAGTTCATGGGGATTCCGCACGCCGATCTTGTTCTTGCAGATTGACATCCAGCTTTCCTGTACTTATAACATCTCAATATCCAATCTTCAACCAATCAACATACATCATTTCACCTCTCTTAGCCCAGTGTCTCCAGAAATATGACTGAAGCTACTAATCGAGAAGGTTCATCATTGGTACTGTACAAAATACTATATAGACAGAGTTGAGGGGTTTACCAAAGTTCGAAACTAGAATATCGCGAAAAAAAAAGTAGCGCACATACACGTGCAATGAAATGTGAACGCCCGCACGTCGCACGACGTCCATTAAAACCCTCAAAAAATGCCCCAGACGCCTCTCACTCAACTGCTGAAAACAGAACTCCTCGGTCCCGCCGGGCCTGGTACTTGCACCTGCATATACGACGGCGGATTTCCCATAGCTGCGAACGTGGACTTGAGGTCCTTCACCTGCTGTGCAGTTAGAGGGCCAATTCCCCCGCCTGTATTCGAGTAGTAGTGGCCGGCGTTCGCGAGTGCCGAAGTCAGGTGAAACCCATTCGTCGGCGTGACCATCCCCAATTGCTGCTGATGCTGAATCGGTGTACCATTAACATTCGTGGGAGCGGTGATATTATTGTTAGTGACAGCAGCGATGAGAGTGGCAGCCTTGAGCTCGTTGGTTTGACTTGGCTCTCCAGGGCATTGAGCAACGCCGTTCGTTGCAACTGCCGACATGGTAACGTCGGGTGACGGTGTAGAAGTTGTCATTACGTGCGGCATATTCAACGCTGCACGGCTAAAGCCATTCGCGCTGACCGCGTGCGGTACAGGAGTAGCCATCGCCGTCGGTGGTGTAGGTGGCTGCGACACTGGCGTGCCCTGCACAGCTGGGGGAATCGTCGACGGTGGACGCATACCCCCGTTAGAAGATATGCGCATTTGCGGCAGGACTGGCGCTGGTGGCGGTGGCATTTTTAACTGCTGCGGTACTGAGACGGGAGTTCCGTTGACGGTGGGTGGCTTTACGCCAGGCTGGCCTGGTTGAGGATAGCCTTTGGGTAAGGTTACGGATGGTCGTTGCTGGGGTCGTCGCATTTGATGGGCGGGGTTCATTCCAAGTCGGTAAGGAAGGACCATGCGCTGATGGCCTTCGTGCATTATCGGAATCGATGGGTCAGTAATGAGATTCTGCTGATCCATTTCGCCCATGAACGTCATCATGCGGGACAGGAGTCTCGGTGAGAAGTCATCCACAAGCATCCTGTTCTGTTCATCTGAGCCCCCTGGGACGGTCGCTGGAGTATCATCGTCATCAAATCGCCATCTCGCAGCCACCCTGTTCGCCCGCTCTTCATCCTCAGCATCCGCCATCACGACGTCGTCATTCTCGCTCGCAAAGAGGGATGAGCGACCAGCGGACAGAACAGGCCGCGAGCCAGCATCTCGTCTGTCGACCATCACCCGACCGCCACGGCCAACGCGAGTTCGAACAGCACGAGGTTGTCGTCTGCCTTCGAGTATAGGCCGCCCATCCGCTTCCGATGCCTGGAAATTGACTGGAATGTACTTGAAAAGCCGGTTGGCAATCGGAACAAGCGGCGTCTGGTAAGGATTCTACGAAAGAGTCAATTCCAGAATCAGAAGTGAAATCAAAAAGCCAAGACTAACGTCGACTTGGTCCTCCCAATGATGGTCTCGTTCCTTCTGCCGATTGAGTGCATTCTCGATAGACTCGCTGATAAGCGATGCACGTTCTGACGGACGAATGGCGACCTCGACCACACGAAGGGGGGCTCCAGATTCTGGTCTGACCTTTGCAGGGCGTCTATACAACGATATCAGCAGATTTCTACGAACGGAAAAAAGCACACATACACCAGCTCTACCTTCTTCGGCTTCTCCTTGTCGACGAGGAGTTCTTCGTCCCCACGTTCTCCCAGCGATGGGTACTTGCGCTTGAGGTCGACGAGCCCCATGCGTTTGTCCCATACTTGTTGCGAGCCCTGCGTTGCCTCTTTCTTCCGATTCTCTCGATCGAGAAGAGCCTTTGCAAGCTCCAGGGGGTAGGCCAATTCGGCTTGCAGACGGATAAGTTTGTCCGACGCTGGTGCCTGCTGAGCGCGGGTCTTGCGGACTGCTTTGATTTCCCGTCGACGGAAACAGATGTAGGATTCGTTAAGAGTATCGGCTTCATCGAACTGTAAGGTTAACAAAGAGGTCAGCAGATTCAAACGCCTTGGAAGAAGAGCGACTTACATTAAGTGTAGGTATAATGCGGTGTCCCCCTCGCTCCAGTCGTCTCTCTTTCCAGTATGGATAGATTGTTCGAGCCAGGGAAAGGAGCCTTGGTGGCGGCGGAATCCACGAAGGAACGGTATAAGATTCAAACGTTGGTGCAGGTATGGGGTTTGAGAAGGATTCTTGATACTCCAGGAACGAAGGAAAGGTCATGCCATTTTCCAACCCCTGTAACTCGAGTAAATATCACCACAGAAATCGAAGAAGAAAGCGTAAAACTCACATGGTGCAGATACTCAGTCTTCTCATGCGTGACCTTTTCGTACAACCCCATTACCAGCTCAAATTCATCCTCCGTGATGACAAGAAGTTGTGATTGCTCAGGTTCCTTTCCCTTTCCCTTCGCACTACGGGCCGAAGTACGTGTGGTGGATGATACGCTGCCTTGGGCACTAGTACCCTCACCGCGTGCTTCCTCATTATTCTTGTCTAACCATTCCTTATCACGCTCGTCCATGTAGTAGGAGAAACCTTCTGAGAGAGCATTGGTACATGATTCCTCAACAGTCGTCGACGTGGACAGGTAAGTGACAGGATCCTTCCATCGTTCAGATGGGTAGAGGTCTTTGTAGTTGTCAACGATACCGGTTGAATCAGGGGTCGGGATAAAAGCAGCGGGTTGGACAGTTTGGCGCGACTTGTCTCCAGCGAGACCACGCGTTGAACGTGACGCAGCTGGCGATTGATGCGAGTGTGCTGACAGGACAGCTTGCAGATGGTGTTCCTAATTAGGAAAGTTAGTCAGCAATTTGTAAGCAAACCGCGGGTCGCACTGCCACCGAATAGGAGGGGGACGAGGTAGCGACAAAGAAGGGGATGAAGGGCTCACATTGGCGTCTTCAGCGTCCACACCAGCCACGAGATTGGTGAGACGATTTTTCTCTTCATCTTCGTCTGGAATAAAGAGCACGTCGGCCTCATGTTCGTCGCCTTGTACGATTCTGAGACGGGTCTTCTGAGTGATCCTAGCGCGCGGTCGAGACGGTGCGCCGGTATGGAGATTTCGGGGCATGTCATGAAGCAGGTGGATGTACCGTGTCCGAGGAGTGAATAAGTTAGAGGGGGTGGGGGACGTGGCTCGCCGTCGTCTTCGCTGGCGACACCGTTTGTTCGGATTTGGGCCGAAAAATTGTTCGGCCCGAAAATCAACGTGGTTGGAATTGAAGTTTGTTTGCCAGACAAACACTAACACAAACATTGTTCAGCAGCGCAGCAGAATGATGACGCATCTGACAGCATCTGAAATATCGGTCAGCGCCTGTCAAATCACCAGGCCTCACAACCTACCGTTGAGTTGTAATAGTAGAAAAAAAAACTGTCAGAAACGAGTCTACTACGACTACTGATGCAAACTACGCTTGCTATTTATGTCAATAATCTTCCCACATTTGAATATAGAGAGGGCAACGTACATTGCGATGGCATCCATACATCAGACATTGTCGGAAGTCGACCTGCAGTCGAGGGTAGGTTAGTGGATGGGCACTGAGTGCAGTGGATGCAGACGACTCTTCCGTTGCCCTTTCTTAAAAGGATATACTAGATCATTCGAATTTTGAGATCCATTCACGAAATCAACATGCTGATCGAAAAATGAGCCAGCTCTTCAATGCGGAAACAAATTGCAATACAAACGCGCCTTCACGAATAGCCACAAGATCTGATTGACGACGTTCCATTTCATCTTGGGGAGAGAGAGAAAGAGATCAGCAACGGGCCACCAACTAGCGGAAATATAAACCTTGGTTCAGGAGACGTGCGTCATGCCCAGGCACAGTCGATGAAAACTGATTGAGGAATCGGATGAGCCTTTTCTCAAGAGTAGTCAAGACCTCATTAGAATAGATTAGAGATAAGAACGAGCGGGCGGCACAAGGTTTCGAAGGAAGCTTCAAGGGTAGCTTCCTCCCCTCATAGGCCAGAGCGGTAGGCTCTCATGAAGCAAACGAACCACCACTCGGCGGCGTACCCTACACAATACAACATTAAAGCAACGAAATCGCATAAACAAGCCGAGGGCATACCTTGTTTTCTTTGTGTAACTAGGAGGTCGTTGCTCATACCTTGAAAGTAGGTTGCGGCTCTGCCGGATGGAATCCACAAGGACCACCGAAAATTGGAAAATTGATTTCAGCCATCCACGTTTGCAAAGGTATTTTATATCGTAGACTAAAAACATGCGCTGGGGTGCAGGCATGGCGTGAGCGTCGCATCAGGCAAAAAGGAAATGTCAAGGGCGTACCATCCAACACTTAACTACCCAGCTCCTAATCCACTGCAACTCCTCATCTAGAAAGAGATCAATCAGAAAAAAAAGTTTAAAGGATGCTTGAACTGATGTGCGTACTGTATCGTTAACAACCAGGTAGTGGTGGCCACGATGGTAGCCCACGAGCACTCCGTGAGATGAAGAGAAAAAACGAAGAATCAAAAGCAGGTATCGCCATAGAAAAAAGTCTGAAGGAAAAAGAGAACGTGGGAGCACCATATTCCCAACGCAGGGCCCTCACTGGCATGAGAGGTTAAATCCCGAACCAGGAGAGAATGCATGAAGACGGCTCTTCCGTCTTATAACATGCTACAGAGCAAAAAGGGAACGAAACATGCAGCTACAAATTCTGTAAGTTATCGGGAGGGTTGTTCGTCGTCGGCGGGGAGCCAGAGAAACAAGGCGATTACTTGGGGTCGAGAGTCGTGAGTTGGGTCAAGACAACAGCCTTGCCTGCCTCGGAAGTAAGGCTCACTCCACGTGGGCGAAGCTGTTCGGCAATCTCCGTAAAACAGAACCTTATTTTGCCAGTGAGCTCTCAGTTGAGCTCATACATGTCCTTACTGAAACGCCAATGCAGAGTCCTGTTCATCTAAGGTAGCCATAGGCGCCAGGCTAGATCCCGTTACTCGCTTTGTGTCGTGGTCCCTAGACGCACCTATCTTTTGCTCTAGACACTTCGAGGCTCAGCAGCTTTGGCAAATCATCTTCGTTAGATGGACCGAGACTACTTACGCCGTCTTTACCACTATGGATGCCTTAAACCATGTCTAGGACCTAATTGAACCATGATATCGAGTATTGCTATTTGAGCTTTACCTCTGGTTAAGTTATCTAATCTCCTCGGCACCCGCTACACGCGCGAACAATCCTAAAAAGGAATTTTGACAAAAGCGTGCCTTAAGTGTGTGCAATGCATATGCCTTCCAGTTACGAGTCGAATGGACTCTCGTTGAGTAGAGCCCAAAGCTTGGAACACGAAAGCGTTACCTACATCGTGTGGTATCTTGTTCACTTTGTCCTGACTCTACGGTCTGTTGTACACTAGATCTAGGGTCTAAAGTGGTGCGTCCTCTTTTCATGGAACCGCCGGTTCCAAAGAACGCCGATGGTATGTATTTTTGCCATGTGATGGCATTTCTGGAGGATGACACAAGATTTTCACTTCGTGGGAGGGGATGGACAGCTTTAGAAACAATGAAGCTAATATAGCAGGTATGAGACATTTTATTCTCAGAAGCCTGTCATTGGTATATATATTCGGCATGGATGGCTTCGTGGAGGCGTCATGTCATGGGTATCCAGATACGAAGTCGAATTAAATGGGTCTGATGCACGGGCAGATCTGGAACAACTGGTATCGGCTCTGAAGGAGCTTGAGTGTGGTGCAATCTCAGGAACAGCACATAATGTGGAACTGTAAAGTAAGTTAGTAACAAGCAACGTTTCATGATAATGCGTGCACATGATGAGCTTGAGACTTGATTGAGAGAGATCCGCCACATAACATACCCATATAGACCTTATAGACTTCTCAATCATACAGCGTATACATGTGTACATTTCTCTTGACGGGGCTAGATAACACCTAGTAATTAACAACAGCATGCGTTCCCAAACACATGTAACAAAGTACGATAACAAATTGGTTGGTATGTTGGAGTATATAAGATGTCTGTATCACATTTCAAAGACAAAATAGGTTGAATGACTGCACATCGGCTATGATACGTTGCATAGTACTGACTTAGCTTCAAGGTCAAGAGAGCAAGAGCAGAGATCAAAAGAGATCGCGGATTACGGAAATAGTTCCTGGCATCAACCAAATTGCCGATCCATGCTTTTCGTACCGCCTAAAAAAAATACCAAGCAAAAAACCTCAAAATGGATCTTATAACAGTTTTCCTTGGCCCATCAGTTTTCCCCATTCCACTCTTTTCGTTTCCTGTGTCATTGGTGCACTAGCACCCAGAGTCCATCATGGTCAAGTTCATAGATGCTATCAACAATGGTGTATGTCCAAATTTCAACTCAGGAGTGCTACTCCAGCTCATCTGCAGTGCAGGTTGCGCGTTCATTTGTGGGTCGTTGGTTCAAGCTAGAGGGGTCTGGTGTTGCTAAAGAACGCACCGGGTCACGCTTCACCGTACGTTTTCCATCCCTTGATCAAGTCGACAGGCTTAACATGCCATTAACAGACTGAAATTCGTGCTGGTCTGACGACATGGGTGCGTGAAAACATATTAACGGACAGAGTTTTTCGTCTAACGCGCGTCAACAGGCCGCCATGGCGTATATTGTGAGAAATTCAATGGCATCTCCTTGTCTGCAGCTCAACGTTCTCCTAGATTTCCGTCAACGCTTCTATTCTTTCCGACTCCGGAGGTCCCTGCGTCTGCACAACCAACGACCTCTGTGCCACTGACGACGTCTACCTGGCCTGTGTTCAAAACGTGCGCTTGGACTTGATCACTACCACCGCAGCCATCGCCGCCCTTGCTTCCTTCCTCATGGGTGCTTTAGCCAATCTTCCTGTCGGCCTCGCCCCCGGACTCGGCTTGAATGCATATGTGGGTGTCCTGTGATGCAGCGTTGTTTTCCGGTTCTAAGTTGAGTTCTAATTCTGTAGTTCGCTTACTCGGTCGTTGGCTACCATGGTTCCGGTATCATCACTTACGGTGAAGCGCTCGCTGCCGTGTTCTTGGAAGGGTGCGTGTGGTTCTTCATAATGATAATGATACAGTGTGGCTTACCACGCGCCGCTGCAGATGGATCTTTTTCATTCTGTCATTACTTGGACTTCGTCAGTGGCTGGTTCGGATCATGCCTCAATCTTTAGTGCTTGCTGTTGGTGCAGGTATCGGACTGTTCATTGCGTGAGTTCTTTTTGGCCGCTATCATGAGTTATGTAAAACTAAATTATGTTTTAGTTTCATTGGACTGTGTAAGGATATCGAATCTTTTGTCCAGCATTCAACCAAACTTAGATGCAAACTCAATTACAGCCCCCAGCGGTCTTTTTGTCGTAGGAGGAGACACTTCTGACCTCGTTGGACTCGGCGGATGTTTGGCAAACAGTACGTACACAGAATACCGTCTACCCCGGACTATTCCTTACACCAATGCAGACTACGTCAGTGACGATCTCCCATACTATTGTTCGGGCGGAGTGCTCCGCAGCCCAACCATGTGGCTCGGAATCTTCTTGGGAGGGTATGCATGTTAGACCCATTTTCTGTGTAATGGAGGCTGATCAGATTCCTTAGCATCTTTACAACCATGTTGATGCTGTACCGGATTCGTGGTGCCATCCTTATCGGCATCCTCCTCGTGTCGATTGTTTCGTGGCCCAGGCCTACCTCGGTTACCTACTTCCCTTATACGGAGGCGGGTGATGCCCTCTTTGACTACTTCAAGAAGGTTGTTACTTTCCGCCCCATCAGCACGATTGCCGGCGCTATCGACGTGAGTCGTGACCCTTTCTGAACGGGACTAAGTTGGCTAAAATTCGTGTTAGTTCAACTATAAAAATGGAAAAGTGTGGTATGCACTTATCACTTTCTTGTATGTCGATATCCTTGGTAAGTTCTTCCAGCCTTCTTGTTTCACCATCCACTGAATCAAACTGGAAACAGATACCACTGGGTGAGTTCAAACTTTGTCTAGCATGTTCATGCAACGCTAACAAACCTTTAGCACACTTTACGCCATGGCCAAGTTTGCTGGGCTTCGGGACCCCGTGACATTGGACTTCGAAAACTCAACCATCGCATACTGCGTCGATGCCTTCGCTATCAGTATGGGTGCACTCATGGGCACTAGCCCCGTCACGTCTTTCGTCGAAAGCGCTACCGGTATCTCAGAAGGTGGCAAGACAGGTCTTACGGCCATGACCACTGGTCTCTGCTTCTTCGTCTCCGTGTTCTTCGCGCCCATTTTCTCGTCCATCCCGGGCTGGGCAACTGGTGGTGCACTGGTTATTGTTGGTTCACTTATGATTCGCAAGTAAGTCCACAGTCTTGTTTCCCTTGCAATGTCGTACTAAATAGTCTTCTAGCGTCAAGGAGATCAACTGGAACTATATTGGAGATGCCGTTCCGGCCTTCCTCACGCTCATTATCATTCCGCTCACTTACAAGTGCGTCGTGTCCCTTCGGTCCCCTTATATTTTCTGACTTTGAATGAACAGCATTGCTTATGGTGTCATCGCTGGCATCTTATCCTACGTACTTATCAATGGTATCGCTTGGGCCTTGCGCAAGATTTCCAACGACCGCATCATCCCTCCCAATTACTATGAAGACTCTGAGGAGTGGGTTATCCCCCCTGGAAGCATCTTCCCTGGCTGGATGTATGTTCTTCGCATTTGTGTTCCATGCATAAATAACTGAACGCCTGCCCCCGTAGCAATCTTCTCCGTAAAGGCAACTCCTCGGATACAGACTCCCAATTCAAGGGTGAGCAGATCTCTGGCGAAAGCGACGTAGACTCCCATAAAGAGCACAACGTCGAGGGCGAGGCAGAGAAAAATGATTAGAGGTTAGACCTGTGAGGTTTTTATTTTTATTTTGCTTTATTATGGCGCAGCAATACCGAGATTTATCTTGTTTCGTATCTTGCGTGTAAAGATACCGTGCTATTTTGCTTATAGACTGATTATCTTACATATCACGTCTTGGACTAGTCGATAGCGCAGTTAACATCTGTCTGTCTACATACATACCTTAAGAAACAAAGACTAAAACTGAATCATCAATACAAACAAATTCGCGGCTGGACATGAACAACAACCATCACCTTATCTTCCTTACTCATTCCTAACGTTATTGTCGCCCTGTAAAGGGACAATTAGAAAACAAATGTAAGGTATGCGCATGTTGTCGTTGGGATTAGTGAGGAGCTGACTATAGAAATAGGCTATCAGTCATCACGTCAATTCAGGCAAAGTCACACTCTCGTATGGCCCTACAAGACTTGTTGACTGCACAAAGCCCACATCCAGCAAGCCCATCGAATCTGGAGCACGTATCAGTGACGCGCACAAAGGCCGGAGTGCCCTATGCAACCCGTTTTTCCCTCCCAACGGAGATTTTGGACACTATTCTGCGCTTTGTTCCCAAAGCCGACCTCTTTGCAGCAGCGAGAGCCAATAAAGCCTTCCACGACGTTGCGATTCGGCTGCTTTACCACACCATTGAAGAGTTGAAACCCGTTCAGTCGGTGCGGATGCTCGTGGGGCTCGACCGTGACCCGCGTTTGCACCATGTAGTCAGGAAGCTCAGCATTGATTGGACTTCGCCACCGCCGGCCTTGGAACCCACACGCAATCTCTATCTCCTTCTCCAACGCGTATTAAGGAAACTCAAGAGACTGACGTCGCTGTCGATCGAACTACCGCGCACAGGTAACCCAATATGGATTCTTGACGGTTGCACGTTCTCGTTGCGTTATTTTTCCACGTCCATGCCCTGCGACCAACATCTGGCGCGATATCTGGACTCTCAGCCGTCTCTTACAGAGTTGACGCTGCGTGGATACCAGCAAGGTGTGAATATCTTGCCATCCTTCCTCGGTTTTTCGGCAGTGGAGACAGGGTGCACTTTCAACCTCCAACCAACATCTCTACCGAAACTTATGGCTCTCCGCACCGTTCACGGTGGCCCAAGTATCATCGCCGCCGTCGTAGAAGGCCGGCCAATTTCGACTGCTTCCATCGCCCTCTTTCCCTCCACTTCATCAAATTCCCTGAATGCCCTGTCATTGTCCGCGGTACCGATGCGTAGACTTAGTATCATGAGTTTCGACCCGGCAGTGCAGGATTATCTCTTAGCGGACCTTGCGGAACGGTTCCCCCATCTAGAGGCACTTCATATCGTCATCCTATTAACAGAGTTCACAGACGTGCGTATACCGTTCATGCGAGACATGGTTGATGGCTGACAAAGGTACAGGAACTATTGCGGGCACTGGGACCAATGCTGTCTCCTTTCAAATCTTTACAGGTGAGAAGAAATGGACGTAATTAGTCATTTCTAGCACCTGCTCATCATTATATTGATTATCCAGTATATCACATTTATGGCAGCGACAGATCGTGTTGCTCTACCAGAGGAAGAACAAGCCATAGCCAAAATTTGGCATCGGTCCTGTCCGTCGCTCAAAACCATCATTCTTCCTCGCGGCAAAGTCTGGTTCTCCGAGGGCCAATCGGAATGGAACACGCTAGACACAGACGATTCTGACTGATGGTACATATGTCATGTATTCTTTAACTTCTACTTGATTGCTAAGCTATGTCCTGCAGTAGACGATTTATCTTATGTCTGTGTGTTATTCTGCACAAATGGGAATCTCTTGTTGATATTTCTTCGCCATCTGATTCGTGCATCGGTGGCCTTCTCGGCTGAAGGAACTGCCCTGACAGATCATGAGAGCATTTCCACAATGTGGAGAAGTCGAATCTGCGATGCATAAATATAAGAAAAGTATCACAAAGGTAGAGGTGAGATCCAGCGAACCATGGCAAGCACTCCACTTGAGCTCTTTCCTCCTCCTTCTACTTCGCGTTCGAAACTATCGCCTCGCAACTGGCCTGGAATCACTCCCCAGTCTACGGTAGCAACACAAGGGATTATTAAGAATAGTCATGAAAGGTGGCACGTCTTTTTCATACGAGGCTATCGAGCACACAAGTAGGTCTAACTAACAACTTCGCCTTCAAAGCCATGTTTGATCCGTATCCTCCAGTCATTCTGTGCATTGCGCATTAGCACTCTGGGCGCTCGGGGCAGAGGACGAGATTATTCAAGCTGCATATGATCACGACTGTACAATGCTTTTGCCGAGGTTCGCCTCTCCAGCCATGATAACGGCTGACAACTTCCATCAACACCTTGGAGATGACGAGTGAGCCTTTCTCGTGATGTGGCAGCAATTAGTTTAACTGTGATTCAGATATTACGGCGGATATCTTGAATACTTTACAGAGGTTGTGAAGAATCTTGGCGTCAGGGATGCGGTAGAGGAACATGTATTCTCTCTCAAGGCGAATTTCATTCCTGGAAAGAAGAAAGGAGAACAGCCAGAGATGCTTGGCAGATTTATGGACGGTATCATCCACTCCTTGATACATGTTGGTTACGGCCTCGAGTTTGGCGTACCAGGGTTGGTAGCTGAAGGTATGGCGCGTTATTGCCTTCCCCTCCTTGAGAATGTTGCAATTAAAAACATGGCCATCGATTCAAGGCCTTGCCTGGACGGCCGTGCACGTCGCAAGTTCGCCAGCTGTCATCCCTTCTACACTGTGGACAGTATCATCGGACAATAACCCCACCCTCGTCACATCGCTGATGAGTCGCTTTTCGGATCTTAAGCTAGCGCCCAGTACCGATGACGCAGTGGGAGACTCGTCTCAGGAAAATATCCATGCATTAACAATTCTTGCGAGGATCTTGAAGGACTCTCGCTTCGACGCGATTCCTCCAGAGGAGCTATGGCATAACGTATATTCGAATATCGACACTAATCACGGTGATGCAGTGGCCGATCATGTAGGTGCTTGGTCGTTCAACCATAAGCGGCCCGAGGAGGTCGAGCGCAAAATCGAAGAGCTCGTATACGCAAGTTCTCTTATTTATGCCGTTGCGGGATGGTCTAAAGATGAAGATTTCAATGCTGATTTCTTCCAGTATGTTGTTTCGGCACGTTTCAAAGTCATTTGATTGAACACGATTTTAGCTTGCATATAGTAACCTCAGCGCTCTTCATTGGGTCAATTGCTGAGGCTCTCAAGCCAGCTTCGCAAGAAATTTTCCTACGCAGCTATTTCGCCGTATGTTTGACCTGGTGGATCGGCAGAGGAAGGCCAGGTTTCGACATTCCAGCTTTCTATGCTAAGACTTCTATCAACCCTGGACCAGTGGCTCCCTTCCCGCCTCCACGCGGAGACTCCCTTCCTCATCCAGACTCTCCCAAAGCCAGCAATCCTAATTCATGGTTCCAGCTGCTTCAAGACGCGCTAGTGGTCCCCGATGACCATTTCCCTAAGATATTCCGTGCGCTTGCTCACTTCTCAGAGTTATATGGAGCGAGGAAGGCGGGACTCGATGACTTTGCAGCCACAGAGTTGCCAGGAGCTGAGTTTATCGATGGAACGTTGTTTGTCAGGGCGGCGGTCCTAACGAATTCTAAGCTTCGGAGGGATAGGAATGTTGACGTGACGAAAAGCAAATATTGGGATCGTAAAGGATTTTACAAAGTTTGAAATTAACTTGAGAACTTGTTCAGTAAAGTTCCTCTGAATCAATTTCCTCTTTCTTTGTTGCATCAGCGCAAGACGATGGAGCCTTCCATGGGGCCGCAAACATGAGCAAAAGCCTGGGGAAGATGATAATAACATCATGTCATACACACGCCGCCCCGCCCACCATCACGAGACAGCTTAATTGCCTTGGAATAAGACGGCACTGTTCGGTGTAATCGCCCGTTTCCTGCTGTTTATCTGAACATACTGTCTTTTACATTGGATGAAAGATAACATGTACATCTGGTAATGATACACTCAAGTTGCGCATGGAGGATCAGGTGCTATGTAAGAATAGGTGAGTGAGGTCTAAAACTCCTTCAACTTTTGCTATTAGTATACCGACTCTGAATCGACGTCGAACGACGACTTGGTGACCTCGATCGATGACTCCTTGAACTCGCAGCTACTGAGCTTGGTCTTCCATAATCATCTTTCCAACACGACACTGTTGGAGTAGAATTTCCCACACTGTGGCCGTGGTCAGTGATGTTGCCAGTGGGCGTCTTAGACGTTCCAGGCTCAGATTTGCCTTCTCGTGTTGAGACGTCGACATAGGTGCCTCCAACCCCGTCCGCAGCCACCGAATAACCTGCCTTTGAACTGGTTTCTATTTCCATCGAAATCGGCTGCTCAGATGGTATGGCGGCCCGGCCACGCAGTGAATCCGGAGCCAACCCAAGGCGTTCTTGAACTGAGGCTGGTGCGCCCTTATCAAGCGGAGCCATGTCCATCATAAAGACAGCGAAGAGGGGTGAATGAACTGTAAGATCGAGATGATTGGGACGTAGAATGGCATGCGAGGCAAGATGTTGGAAGTAAGCGTAGTTCCACTTGTCTAGTGATTGTGCGATGAATCCTTGAGGCCCGCTGCCGGGGAGTGGATAGACGGTAGCCCATTCCCATGTTTGGCTAACATCCTAAAGGTTATCACATCACGAAGTCGTTAAAGGCTACATTAAGGCGTCAAAGGAGGAGACTCACACTGACAAAGTTATGCCACTGTTCTCGCGTGACGCCACGCTCTTCGAGATATTTGGGCATGCCAACTTCATGGACTGATCCAAGTGCGTTAAAGCAGATGACTTTCAGCGTGATCTGGTCGAAGTTGGGCTGAGGTGATACAGAGGCGATATTAATAGCTTGTTCATTCAGATCGTCACTCCTAGGCATGGAGAAGGGGGGGCGGCTTGGAAAGGCACTGGTGTACCTTGTCGAAAGTGTTGAACCTTCAGCTGGTATGATGCGCTCAATCTCTGTTCTGAATTGCTTGCTCGTAGAACTGCCGTATTGGTGTAGCATGTTCATGATAAGAACGAAAAAGAAAGCGCCAATACCGAGGACGAAGGAGATAATGATGCGAGCGGCAAGCTTAGCATGACCAGAGACAGAGGACGAGGCCTCAAGGCCGTCTGTGCCTGTGCGTCAGTTAAAGGACATAGGGCCATCTACCGATACGGAGCATAATAAGTAGTGTTAATGAGGGAAAATACTTTTGGAAGCTGAAGTTTTACCTGGGCCCACTTCCAAGGGTTGTAAGTCTTTCGCATCGATGCAAACCGAATGATATAAATGCATCCATAAAGCAGCTTTACAAGCGCATAAATGAGAGCAATTAGCGCACAGTTTCGCGTGATTGGATCTGAACCTGCAGCATCGATTTGTAGAAGGGTGAGGATAGCTCTGTAAGGAGGAAGTTAAATGACAAACTAGATCATTAATTAATGAAGGCCATTTACTCACGAAAGCAGCAGAGTGGATATAATGGTTTGTGTCTTCCATTCTTCTAACAGAGAATCAATAAAATCCTCCCAGGTAACCTTAAGATTAGCGGGGCTTTTCCTCTCTACTTTCTTCGGGGGTACAGGAATCATCCCATCTGCTGGCTCTGGCATGTCCACGTCCAAATCATTGAACATAGCTGCAAAACGATCATGGCAGAATGAGGATAGACGTAGGAGCACCGTGTGATAAGTTTCCTGTGGCAAAACCGTGAGAGAATGAGTGATAAACTCCGCATCGACTTTTATGGCAGTTGGAGGAGGATTGGCCGCGGGCGGTACAAAAGGGATGGCGTGGGGTGGTATTGGAGGAGCTATGCTTCGAGTGGTACAGGGACGGGCTGGGGTGGCCTGGGAGGAGGTATGGCCTCGAGTGGCACAGGGATGACCTGGGGTGGTCTTGGAGGAGGGAAGGCCACAGGTGGTATAGGGATGGTTGGAGGAGGGACGGGCTGGGGTGATGATGTTTGTGACCTGCGTTCGGGAGGGATGACCTGGAGTGGTCTGGGTGGAGGGATGGCCTCGGATGGTACAGGGACGGGAGGACGGACGGCCTGCGATGATGGTGCTTGCGGTCTAGTTGGGAGGAGGGATGAGTGGGGGTGAGCTGGGAGGAGGGATGGCCTCGGGTGGCACAAGGATGAGATCTGGTGATGGTACTCGTGATCTACGTTTAGGAGGAATGGTCTGAGGTGGTCTGAGAGGAGGAATGGGGTGGTCTGATGGTGATTGGGGTCCAGATATGGGAGGAGGGTCAGATCCAGATGCGCGAGCCGTATGAGAGGAAGTGTCAGGTGGTGACATCGAAGCAAATTGTGAATGGTGTTGTGGAAAGCGAACGGCTCCTCGGCGACTGTTGTGTGCCATTGGAACGCGGTAGAGATGAAATCGACACCATTAGATCGGCAAGCCATGCGTAGTAGGGTCTCCCGGAGTTAATTCGGGCATAGATGAGATTTCCAGGTTCCTAATGTCATTGTCTCCTCTTTCAGAGGGTAAGACAGGTTCGCGTTTGGGGTATCCTCACCAACCCATGGTTGCAGATCATGCAAGAAGCGCTTGCGCTTTTAGAGGACTCATACCTTCCAAAGGCTCTGCGTGCACTTACTCACTTTTCAGAGATCTAGGGCCAAGAACAGCAGGGGCTTCGCCGCTATTGAACTCTCTGGAGCTGGTTTAATTGACCGAAGTCTATTCGTAAGGACAGCAATCCGGTGTCATAGCAATTTTGTAGAGCACTTGTTCAAGATATTTATGAGTGACAATAGTTTGGTTAGTGGAAGTAACTCGCCGTCCTAACTTTGCGGTGTCCTATACATCATTAAGCTTGACGACTTTCGCTCGCAATTTCGATCACGTTCTGTCCCAGAAAGCATATCGCTCAGGTACAGTGGGTGGCCAGACAACGATCGCCAAAAAGTTTAGGTAGTCAATGGCGGTCCATTTGCCTATTTCCGCCTGAGAAGATTAGAAGATAAGCGTTACCGGCGGTTAGCGGCCAACGGTGGTGATCGCAAGTTGCATCACTTTTTGGCAAGGCATCCCGAACCCATCATCACAACTTTTTCGCGCTCGCAAAGGTTCAGTTTTATTAAGCGACCATATCCCGATATCTTCTCGTCTCATGACACTTGCTGCCAAGTCCTGCGTTCATATATTTTCCGTATCAGCCCTGCTCATACTCAGATTTCGAACTTTCCGGATCTATCATGCAGTGGATAATCTAGCACCACCTCTTTGGAGCAGGACGCAGTACTGATGTGGAATTCTTGAAAATGGAAACCAGGGCTATACTTATTAATCATGACGACAATGAGACTACTGAGACAATGGACCTCGTGACGCCTAAAACTACAGTCTCAACAGACAGCACTTTGAAGGCGCCGAAGATGTTTGAAGATCCGGCGCTTTGGAAGACCCGAAAGTGCTAGTGCGTCCATCGATATTATCCTGAATGATGTCCATTACATTTTCTCTCCAGGAAAGCTCTTTCACCCCTGGTGATCTACCGAAGAACACCGACTGGATCTTGGAGGCTAGACATATTCATGGGGATAATTATCGTTCCATAGCCATCCATATATAAAAGTCACTGGACGTCATGATGCATAAACTACACGCACGAACAATGGCCTCACAGAACCTCTTCCCCCCTCCATCCGCTTCACGCTCGAAGTTGGCACCCCGTACTTGGCCAGGAATTACACCCGAGTCTACAGAGACCGCACGTCGCCTAGTCCAGGAGAGCCAGGAAAAATGGCATCTCTTCTTCGAACGAAGCTACCGTCCTCATAAGTGAGCCATTTACCGAAAGCAGGTCTACCGTTACTCAATCATGCATTTCTGCCAGCCATTCCATTCATCATGCATTGGCGATTTGGGCACTGGGAGCCGACCATGAGATTATTCAAGCCGCATATGATCAGGACGCTTCATATCTCTTGGCTAGGTTTGACTCGCCTGCAAAGATCACGGACGAGAACTTCCTTGAGCATCTTGGAGATGACGAGTAAGATTGCATGTTTTTCGATAGCTCGCAAACTCATTCAATGGTTCCATCATAGGTATTACAGTGCTTATCTCGATTATTATATCGAGATTGTCCAGAAGCACGGTCCTTCTGATGCGGTCGAGAAATGCCTTTTTGCACAAGAAGCAAACTTTATGGTCGGAAAGACCGATGATGAGCAGCCCGAGATGCTGAACAGGGCTATGGATGGGGTCTTACACTCCTTAATCCAAGTTGGATATGGACTGGAATTTAGTATTCCTGGACTTGTTGCCGAAGGTATGTCCAAGTTGATCAGGTGGTAGACAAAGATAGCAGGCTTACCAGACATTGAAGGTCTAGCGTGGACAGCTGTCCATTATAAGTCTTCGACTGCAGTTATGCCTGCTTCGCTATGGGAAGCTGTCAAGCCCCTCGGTGCGGCTTCACTCACAGGGCAACTCCAATCCCTTGATATTGATACCACGGGGTCAAAGCAGGGGCAGGCTAACGTCCATGCACTCACAATCCTCGCGAGGATCTTGAAAGACACTCGCTTTGACGCGATCCCTTCAGAAGAGCTTTATACCGTCGTATATTCGAACATCACAGATCAAG
Organism: Tephrocybe sp. 9980TJB; assembly: GCA_018220975.1. Lineage (NCBI taxonomy): Eukaryota > Fungi > Basidiomycota > Agaricomycetes > Agaricales > Lyophyllaceae > Tephrocybe > Tephrocybe sp. 9980TJB. The sequence goes on from JABAJU010000018.1 coordinate 198,768, forward strand.
CTAGCATGTGCGATGCGATTAATGAGTATGTGCGCTCATGGACCTATGACCAAAGCAACCCCTCCGAAGCCGAGCGCAAGATCGAGGAACTGGTGTACGCAAATACAGTAATGTATGCTATGTCAGGCTGGTCTAAGAACGAGCACTTCAATGCCGACTTTTTCTTGTGAGTATTTCTTTATCGCAATACTAGCCCTCAAATACTGAACCAAGTGTATACGCAGTATCCACTTTATTAGCTCGGCACCCTTCCTTTGCACCTTATGCGAAATCCTTAAGCCTGCGTCGCAAGAGATTCTTCTTCGTAGCTATTTGGCAGTATGTCTGACGTGGTGGATTGGCCGTGGCAGGCCAGGATTTGATGTTGAAGGGTTCTTTGCCGGGACCTCCCTCAATCCCGGATCTCCTAATACTGTTCCCTTTCACAAAGACGCATTCCCAAAACAGGACTCTCCGAAGGCTGGCAATCCCAACCCTTGGTTACAGCTCATGCAAGACGCCCTTGTACTTCCTGACGAACACCTGCCGAAAGCCTTGCGTGCGCTTTCTCATTTTGCGGAGATCTATGGGAATAGAATAGCAGGGAAAGAGGATCTAGCTACCACTGAACTCCCTGGCGCTGAGTTGATCGATGGAACTCTTTTTGTCAGGACGGCAATCCTGACGTGTTCTAGGATGAGGAGGGAGAAGGACGTTGACGTTGACGGCCTTATGGGAACAGCATATTGGGAACGAAAGGGATTTTATAAGGCTTAATATGACCAAGTAAACAAGCAAATTGTAATAATATTAACGTATTTCGTTTTCTAAATGTGCCTTTGCCTGCTGGATGATAAACCACGTCACCCTATTACAGAGTTTAATCTAGACCCTCTAATGAGAAGTCAATGACGCTGACTTTTGTTTGATTGACATAAAAAAGGCTCAATACCCCATCTCCTCCCACCCCTACGCTCGAGTCAAGGCGATATCGGTCACACAGAGGCTCCGCGTCGAATCCGCTTGGAGCCTCCCACATAACTCGCCAATCGGAAAACTGACCTGCTGCAGAGCTAGCAAGGATGGCCAGTGCTGACGAACTTGGCTCGTTGGACGGCAGAATCACGAGAATGTCACTTGAGCATGGTGGTGCGATGATTTTACCCCGGTTGCCGTTTGGAGACGGAGTGAGAGTGATGTTGGTCGTGGATAAAGGTAGAGGTGTACGAGTCCAAAAGGTCGTTGTATTGCGCCAGTAGTGGTACCTCATGTGGGTGTTAAGTTTCTGTGGTGCACAGAATGGCGAAGACATACCATTGCTCGGTTCCAGTTGTATTTTCTCGATTGAGTACATGAACTCTACCGTCCTTATCTACTGCCTGAGCTTCTTGATTTTGAATACCGCTATCGAGAGTCAAAGACCTTGTTAGACTATTGCACGGATAAGTGCCCTACCTGAACTTCGGAATGCTAAATATTGTAATTCCAGGAGAGGTAGGTTTGATGGGGATGAGTTGCCCTAAATTCCCGACGGGCTGTTGCCAATTATTCATCCAGGTATACCCTAGGTCTGGGCTATACGAGTAAACCAGGTCGTGATTCTGAAGGCCCCTTGAGCAAATTCATACCAGGCAGAAGTAGCATACATTTTTAGGGCCAGACGCTGCCGTCTCGGTGCCCAAATCGCGATATGTCCTGTCAAATATCAGAGATTGATTACTGTTTGTGTTGGATTAAAAAAGCTCACATACCACGTAGCATGCAACTTCCCGGATGTGTCAAAATCGAGGCCGTTAACGAATGCACTATCTTTTAACCAGATTCTGAGACCCTAACGATGAGAAAAAAAAAAAAAAACATACTATTTATACCCTGTAATGCGTGTGAGGCACAAGAATCGTTTAACGATAAGGCTAAAATCCCACCTGGAGATATGGTCCGACGACTGTCCAGTTCCTTTCGGGCGCATAACGATATAACCAATCGCTCCCTGATCCTGCTTGACCAAATCTCATTTCCAATAGAAGGGCTGTTTCGTATATTCCAGGCAATAGATTACCAGAGGAAGGTGGGACAGACAAAAACCTTGGATATGTTATATTGGCAAAATGCGTTGTCTGCTTTAGCGCTTCCAAACCAGGCAGAAAGTTCTAAAGGCTAGTAGTTAATTTAAACATTTACGCGCCAACCTGGAATCGACGTACTGTGACGGGCCCAAAAAGCTGTGAAGTCCACAAGTGTTTTTCGGGGTTCGTTGCAACGTTGGGTATCGATGAGCGGTAGTGGAGCAAATTAGCATGTTGGTCAAACGTCATATGAAGAGTTCCGTCTCCACGAGATATTCCTAGGGATATTCTACATTTTCTCAGCGCCTAGCTTGCACAACGCAAAATAAAAGGCACACGTATCATCACTATTATCTTCCGTTTGATTGTAATCGTTGAAAACGACGGATTCCCACTTCTCATTTCTACTTTTTAACAACCTTCGTGATATGACAGCATGTCGTATTGAAACATTCGTAGAATCTGTCATCCAGAATACAGCGTATTGGAATCCGTTGAAAGTCGCAAGCGCATCTTGCTGAAATGACTCGCCATTGAGCCGATTACTCGTCTGGGGATCAGAACCTAGAACTGAAATGTCCAACACTGTAAGGCGGTTTATCCAGCAAAAGGCCAGGGGAAAGGCCAGTACAAACAGAAAGACGCCGATGAACAGGAGCGGCATGGGTAGGAGGGAGAAAACTAATATATTCTCTTATCGTAGACATGAGACAAGGTGTATATGAGACCATGTTTGAGGTTCATTCGGAACGCAAAACTAGGAAATTCAAGGCCATTAAGCAATTCCTGTATAAACCATCGTATTAGGAAAATATCGATGTATGCCTGCGAGTTAATTACCATTACCTCTCAGCAAGTCGAGCACATGGAGAAAAGAAAGGAACAGTCACTAAATTTACGCATGTACATACTTAGAGACGTGGGAACTCACGTGGTCATTTACGCATCTCTACCAGTGCCACCACCTCGACCCGGAGTCGACTTTGCTTCTGTCGACATTCTAGCTGGTCCGAACTTATTGAAAAGGATGGGACATTCTTTCAATCTTGGAACCCCAATCAACACCGCATTGTTTGTGTACATCTTGTACGCAGTCAACGGCATCATCTTCCCAAGTAGCTCGCAGCAGAAGACCATTCCACACGAATTCAAGTCGGGGTATTCATGGATGCCCAAGTCGCACCCGCCGACAGTACTCTTTAAAATATTTACTCCGAAGACGCTGGAACCCTTCAATGGCAAGGACGATGGGAGGATCCTACTTGCTATAAGTGGTATTGTGTTCGACGTCACTGCCGGGCGGAATTTTTATGGTCCAAGTGAGTATAGTCCAAGTTACCATTTGTTAAATGGGTTAAATATCATGTAGATGGGATGTACGGAAACTTTGCGGGTCGAGATGCCTCACGGGGGATGGCTAAGCAATCCTTTGACCTCGGTAAGTATTCGATATCGTCTGGACAAGTCATATCAATTTAATCTTATTTCTCTGTAGAAATGCTCACGCCGGTGGACCAGCCGCTCGACAAGCTCGAAGACCTGAAGCAGGACGAGATGTACGTTCCATCTGAATAAACCAGTCAATCCAATCTTGCTGACCGCATGTTGCAGTGAAAACATGAAAGGTTCATCCACTTCCGTTTCTCTCAAAATGTTAACTAATGTATCTGACAGGATGGATTGAGCACTTCTCCAACAAGTATATCATTTGTGGTAAACTTGTCGAAAATGATGCCATATAGATCTCAGCTGCTTTGTATATTTATACCCTCATCCCTTCCTTTTATGTACCCTTTTAGTCCGCTGTATTCCTTTGCCTTCAGCATGCCTGCTTTGCCATCGGTCTTTCAATGGTACGCAAAAGGTGGATTTAGCCAACGTCTCAAGTTGCACGCATCTTCTCTTGTTCCGGTACTGGCCCTGTATTCTCCAAGTGTGCCAAGTTTCATTCATCGGAATTGTTTCGCTTTCACACATTCTCAACTAACAATCGCCTTTCATATATGAACCGCTCTTGCTTTCAACACACTTAGACTTCGAATGGTGATTTCAATCAGCTCGCGAATGTGCCACCAACTATCCCGGCATTTCAAAGGCCAACAAGAGTGGCGTCGTGTATTTTAGATTGACCCAAGACCAAGAACAACCTACGCGACATGTCCGGGCCACATCTGATGCCCTGCCGTGTATTTTCTGTCTTCAACAGTGTCATAATTACTAGGGCATACAGCAACTGCCCTAATTCCTTGATATCCTCTTGCTGATGCTCTTTAGGGGATGAAAAATTCCGAGTTTACGACAACGTCAAATGTAGCATATGCTCATGGAAATTGGAACTCCCTCCGCTATCTAGGATGAGTGCAATCCTGACCTCAATTTTCTCTACAGTTATTTAGGGCAGCTAGCTCATCGACGTTGATACCGAGTATTAGTGTGCGACGGGGCCGTAACAGCACCTGGCAGGTTGATTGACGGATGTATGTATGCCCATGTTTATCCCCTGCTTTCGATGTTTACTATCGCCAACCAAATGTAGGTCATGGTGGCCCCAGGTCACTGTCGTTTAACATCTAACTTTCGTGAGTCGACCTTGGCGTCATTGGCGCTCGATGTAGCCAGTGGAGATGCTTTCTTGCTGAATGAAATCACGCTGATTTCATATAATCCGACCCATGGCAGGGTCGTGTCCACGCAGCACGAAGAGTTTCGCCAACCTTTGGAACACCATCGTTATGGCCGAAGTCGATCGGTGCTTTACTAAGAGTGATACCTATACCTATGGCGCTGCAAACCTTGGACGCATCATACCATGTTAGCGTCCAAGGCGTGAAGTGGTGATTCCACGTTATCGCCGCGTGCTTTCTTTATCTCCTTACGACATGTGGCTGCAAAACATGTGCCAACCTCCAAAAGACGCGAATGCCACTTAAGTATCTCCTGACATGGTAAAATTGACACTCTGAGCCGAACAACGTCGACGTCACGTAAATTGCGGAACAATCGAAATCCACGACATGATTCTGTTGCGTTCACGTCCTGAGGTTTCGGTCGATAGTCATACATTGATTACTTCCACACACGTCTAATGGATGCGTTTAAACGCCTAGGATGCATGGCAAACCTTACTGTCGGTACTTCACCTTCTCTTTCCGAGTCTATCACTGTTAGCTTCGCCCCGTCATGGACCAAGATCGCCAACCAGAGTATTCCACCCCCTCTCCAATATCGTCAATACCAGGGACGACCCCACAGGTCACAGGCTCTGAAAGTCCAACGCTGTCAGCACCATCGCAATCAGTCCTTCCTAGCACCAATCAACCACCACAGAACCCACCAGTCCAAGAACAATCTACCTCCGCTCGGCGTAGTACATCGCCACCTGTGCTCCTCTCACCAGAGCCTCCACAGCCAATAAGCCCTGATGTAGCACTCTCGATACGTGGCCAAGTCGCGCTTCCACCTGTCTCGAGATCAGAGAATGGCACCAGCCATCCGAGAGTGGGGTCGCGCAATCCTGCGGCGCAAGCATCGCTTATATTTGATGCCGGAGATATGGAACGTCGTCCAAGCCATCCTTTACCGCTTCTTCCGCATGATTTTCGAGAGCGCAATAATAGGATTGGGATCGAAGGATCTCCTGTCGGCCCACGGTCTGGAATTGATTATATCGTCCCGGTTGACGAAAAGGTATGTCATCAGAAGTACTCAGCATTTATGGAACGCGCTGAAGTTGGTTTTAAGGCCACGCGCGAGAGGACTGTAGGAGAGCGCCTGCAGCCTACCTTACTGACTGCCATCGCCGAAAAGAACAAGTACGCTCTCAAGGCCAAACTGACGGGGTATACTTTGAATATTGCAATCGGCGTCCAAGTATTACTTGGAGCACTTACGACTGGGTTGGCGGCGGTAACGACAGGTCGCCAGGTATGTTTAACACTCGTCGAAATTACTATGGACACATTATTCAAAGCACTTCCATGTCTAGACCTCAGTCGTGACAGCTATCCTCGGTACGGATATAATACGCCGCTTTTACGAACTTATCTCCTGAAGCTTTGTTAAGGCGGTCTTTCGACCCTCACGGCTTCCTACCTGGCGCGCGCTCGAGGGTCTAATGAACCGGAGTTATCAATTACGAGAGTGAAGGATCTCGAGCAGTTCATACGTGAATGTGAAGCCTTCCAAATGGATCACGGCCACACTCTGGGTAGTATATACGATGAGGAACTTGTAAATCTGCGGCGTCGTTTTGAAGATCTTCTTGGAAATGCGAACGGGTAAGCCCACGATCCTCTCCTCTCCGATATTCACATTCCATCTACTGAGTTTGGTCAAGGGAGCGTCGGCTTTCGCCCCCAGTATAACTTGAATAACTTGTTTTCCAGGCACAGCAACGTAACTTAACTCATATGGAATTTGGTTTAAAATTATCTTTGTTACTTATTCTGTATACTATGAATTAATGCCTAAAATACAAGGAAGACGGTCCCGTCCGGCCTGCCCCATGATCTACATATTTTTGCATATTAACTGGAATCTTCTGTTCCGGAGATAATAAATGTCAAGAACTTAAGGTCACCTAGAATCTGGATCTCGGATTTGTGGAGATGATGATGTGGCAAGACAGGTAAAATCTTATTTCAACTTCAAAGTGTTGACATATCAATTTCTGGAGTCGAATACTCCGTTGGGCTTCCATAGTTGGGTTTCCCTTCAATCAGCCTTTCGTATGCTTGGTATAAAGACGCGGTCAAACACACGTGCACCATTCCAAAGATCACGTGTGGACGTGTTGTCAGTGATCTATAGTCACTCTTTTGAGCCTTTCTTACCACCTCAGCCAGCTCTGTGAGTCTCGACGCGCATATCCGTTGATATTTCCGCTAAAACTACACACTATGACCAGAAATCGCACCGAGATGAAGAACAAAAACAAGCAAACAAAATTTCCAGTCGTACGTCCCTAGAACCCCAGAAGGAATTCGATCTATTGAAGCGGACTGCATATTTTACCTTTAGGCGCGTATTAAGAAGATCATGCAGAAGGATGAAGAGGTTGGAAAAGTTGCACAAGCTACACCGGTTGTCATATGTACGTCGCACGACTCGGGATCCCACACACAATTCCATCTGAATGTTTTGCCACAGCCAAAGCACTCGAACTGTTTCTGGCGCTGATAGTTGAAGAGTCGACTAAAGTCACGACTGAGAGAGGTTCCAAGAAAGTGGAGGCTTATCACCTGTGAGTGTCGCTTTTACTCTGACCCGATGGACCTCTTTTGACCCTGCCTATCAATGCAGAAAACACGCTGTAGAGACGACCGAAATGCTCGACTTTCTGAAAGAGATCGTAGAAGCTGTACCAGACCCATCAGCAGGGGGGACTATTGATCTTGAAGCTGAAAGTGCGGAGGCGGCCGCGAAGAAGAAAAGAGGGAAAGGAAAGAAAGCTGCTGGAAGTGGGGAAGGGGAACCACCGAAAAAGCGAAGAAAGAAGAAGGGCACTGAAGAAGAAATTGCGGGCGACGCTGAACCCAAGGAAGAACACGAGCAAAATGGAAAACAAAGTCGACAAGTGCTATCAAATTACCGGCCACGAAGTCCCAGCAGTGACGACGAAGCTTATGACGAGTAGTTTTTGTGGCACGGCATGAGTACCGGACGTTCATCAGGTGTATGTTTTCGTAGTATTATAATGTATTTATACAGATGGTGAAGGGTCCAACTTTAAGAGTAGATTCACCCTGGGTCTATACCAGCTCAACCTCTCCTCGCGCGACGAGTTGCTCGACAACGTAGTATGGGACCAATGAAATATGGTTTTTAGGCATTTCTAGGGCCGTTCCACTGGATAAACAGCCTTAGAGTGGAGAACGCGATAGAAAGATGATGGCTTACTCTGGTAGGCGAATTGGCGGGCAATCTTGTAGTGCATGTACAAAAACAGGACGAGTCTTGTCCGGTTGAGTGACTAAAACACGTTGAGAATGCTATAGAATTGGCAGGGATTCTCAAGCACGCACTCATAGTGGGAACAAATGCAATCGAATCGTCGAGGTGAGCCTGGGCAGGAGGTAAACTCTGCAACACAGTCTTATATAGGTGGCGGTCGAGAATATTTGCGTACCTGAACACCAGTACGGTCAGAATCTTGGAATGAATGCAATTTTTAAGGGATAATTACCGTCTGGCGTGGTCCAATTCGCCAGTCGTTAGTCGGGTCTGTACTTCAGCACTTGTCATGATAAACCGTGCATATTTATCGATCTATGGTGCGCCCTGAGTATTCTTAACAAACATTCCTCGAGGACGGTTACAATTGTGATTTACCTTATAATGTCGAGTGCGCACATATGACCGTACGATGAACTTGACCCGTTCCATTTCAGTTTGAGCAAGCATAATCCTGACATGTTCGTCCTCAGATGTCGAGGCATCCTGTCGAAGTAATTGAACCGTTTGCGACTGTAGAAAAAAAGTTCATTGGATGTTTAGTAGATCCCATGCTATGTTAAACAGATCTGCGCACACCTGTCGCCGTATGTGATCGAGGACCGACACCAGGAGCTCTTCTTGCGCAGGCAAGATATCTGGGCAGTTTCTTTCATTGAGCCAGTGTCTTATCAGTTGTTGCAGGGGAGTCTCGTTTTCTGCTTGTAGCGTAAATGGTACATCGACCATTGGCCTTGGAGGAGGAACCACCACGTCGTCGTCGTCAGGAGGGGCGGTTCGGACGCGGTCGAGAAAAGAGGAATCATTTCTTCTTGCTCCTGCAGCTAAGATATCATACTCCTCGTCCCAATCCATGCTCGTAGAAGTGCAGCAAATATCAATGATGGAGAAAGTCAAGCGCGTTTGTGCCGGCCCTAAGTGGATCACGCGTCCAAATTAAATTACCCAACACCCACCTACCTCCAGCTGCACTAACGGCCGTTCATTGGACGTCAGAATTGACAAAATAAGTTCCAAGCCATTCGCATAATATATAATATATACTCTGATATTTACAAACGGTAAATAAGCAGGTGAAACTACTTTCGACTGGCGGGGTTCAACTTCCTCATCCCCTCAGGCGATTGAGACCTCTTCAGTTTGTTGGCTGTCTTGTCAGGCTCCTTCGACTCGGAGGAGATAAGTGACTTTACTGGAACATCACCGGGGTCTATAATACCCCTCTGTATCAGCCGGAAGGTTGGGTCCATTTCACTATAGACTTTATTAATGGCCAGTAGTAGCGCCCATCCGAGTTCTCGTCGGACTCCAGGTCGCGATAAAAATTATATCTGAAAGTCGGACTGTGGTTATGAATGTCCCTGTCTTGAGCCTCATCGAGTTCTATACTTGCCACCACGTCATCTAGATCCAACTCTGACTGGGAATTCGACGAGTTCAGCCTGCGACCATCGATGATACAACGGACCACGATACGGTCGTGCTTTCCCGATGAGACACCAAACTCCTTCGTATACTCGAGATCACATAGTTTCCCCTTCCTACTTACAGGATGCCACAAACAATTATCGGCACTGACATCGCGGTGAACATATCCCCGCCTTCCGCATGTACCGCAACGCTGTAGTGCCCGAATCAGTGCACTCAATAGAAAAAGGAAGCAAACAGCATACTAACCTTTGACAACGCTTTGAAGGGTAAGCATCATCGACTGTATATTGTGCAGCCCGAAAATGGTCTCGCAAACTTCTGCGAAGACAGTTCGAACGTGCTTGCGAAGACGAAAAGCAGGTTCTAGGTGGATCGCAGAAGAATTATCTGCAGCAGAAGGACGTCGGAAGAAACCTCGAATTGCATTCTGGGGAAGCTTGAAGACAAGGTCCCAGTTTCCGTCGGCAAAAGTTACCTCCCAGCCTCCTACGAAATCCATGAAGTATTGCTTATACTCTCGTTCAGAAACGTCCTGCAATTCCTTGTCACCGTTCTCTTTGATATGGGCTAACTTGGCGAATATATATGACTGAATTATTTTTTCGAGCAGGGCTTCGTCGTCCAGCCACATATCCTTCAAAACATGAAGGTTAACTGCATTGCACTTAGTACAATCGAATATACTCTGGCTCACTGAATAACTACTGCATTGTGTACGCATCTACTTCTGCATTTATGAGCCGTCATTGAATATTGAGATAATTCGTCATTACAGGTGATGGATAATACATTCTACTTTTGATTGTATACGTAGATCTACGAAAGATTTGAAATGCATTGATGCTACAAATGATAGTTATGATTGTCAACAGCCATTCTTCTATTGATCTACCAACATGCCCGCATAACCGAAAAGTCTTCCTAGTTAGCCGCCGAGGTAGTCATTTTAACGTATCCGTCCAAGCTTAAGCCATAACACTTGCAAGGAGTGCCATCCGAATCTGGTTAAAGCATCGTAAATCAGTGAAAGCAAGGGCGAAGATGACGACGACGTACGAAAAGACCATAGCGCATTTGACGGAAATAGACAGCGCGTCTGGAGTCAAAATCGACCTCGGGATCAATTTCTGCGGGTCGTAGAAGTGAGGTCGAGGTCAAACAGAAAGAAAGAATTCTACGTACCGTTAACCCTGGGCAGAGGATGCATAACAATCATGTCCTCCTTGGCCCTGGAGAGCACGGCATGGTCCACCCTGTAGGCATCCTTCACTTGAAGCCACTCCGCTTCGCTCGCAAACCGTTCCTTCTGAACGCGAGTGACATACAACACATCGGTATCGGCCAAGACTTCGTCCAGAGACTCGCAAATAGTGACCGGGACTCCAGCCTTGCGCGCTGCAGTAACGACACTGGAGGGCATGGCGAGAGAAGCAGGGGAGACGAAGTTGAGGCGGACCGAATACAAGGATAGCAGTGTCACCAAGCTGTGCACGGTACGGCCGTTTTTGAGATCACCTAAGAGAGTGATGGTACGACCGTTGACGGTTCCAAGTTCGGAGCGAATTGTGTAGATGTCCAAGAGTGCCTACATAAGATGGTGAGATTGCGAGGTTCACGGATTAAAAATCATATCTCACCTGAGTGGGGTGCTCTCCAATACCGTCGCCAGCGTTGATGATTGGGACAGGCGAGAACTTCGCAGCCAACTGAGGGCTTCCAACGTCGGGATGGCGCATCACGATTGCGTCCGTGTAGCATGCCAGAGTTCGGATAGTGTCCGGTATGGTCTCTCCTTTCAACACCGAAGACGTATCGGCATTAACCTGGACAACAGTTCCACCACATCTCTTCATCGCAGCATCGAAGGAGGCGCTCGTCCGGGTCGAAGGCTCATAGAACAAGGTGCAGAGAACCTTTCCTTTCAGGATGTCCAGGGTACCATTGCGCTCCACTTGCAGGCGCATTTCGTGCGCAAGGGAAAAGAGATCGTAGAGGTCTTTCTGCGTGAACTGCTTGACAGACAGGATGTGGCGGCGGTGGAAGGTTGGGAGAGGGAGGACGCGGGAGAACACTTGGGCTGAGGGGCCTTGAGCAGCCGCAGGTAGCGTCATCATAGTCGAGGGTTCGATGTCTTTCACAGCAGGCGTCGAAGGGCGAGCGACTGCCAATGCAGCGGCTCCGACGTGACCTGCAGAAGAGCCCGAGATATCCCTTCCAGACGAAGGGAAGAGCGAACCGTCGAGGAAGATAGTGTTTCCGTGGACGACGACACGGTGGATAGCACCTGAGACAGTTTTGCCGTCCAAGGGGGACCATCCAGATGATCGCTTAACGAAAGGAGCTCTACGGCCAATCACGACCTCGACGCTGGTGTAGAGTAGGTCGGTGATTCCGAAGATGGCTGCAGGGTTGTCGTGAAGGCGGAGGCGGATGTCGTCGAGGGTTAAGCGACCGTCTTCAACGGCGGTGAGAAGCAAAGGAAGGGACTCCTCAATACCCGAAGCTGCGGACGGAGACTCGCCCTTTGTCTGAGAAAGACTGTATGGGGCCGAGCCAACCGAGAATGCGTCGATGGCGTCCAAGTTCTTCCATAACGATTTCTGTTCAGCTTCTGTAGGAAGCGAGGTCGTATCCGGGTACTGTTCACGAGTGAAGAACAAGGAGTAGATGGAGATATCGCAGGTAACCTTCAATTGCTTGGCCTTGCTCAAAGAAATGAGGTCCAAATCGGCACTGGAGCGGACGTCGGTGACGTGCACGCTGCGGCTATGAAGGCTGGCGAGTAGGAGGATAGACGCAAGGTCGGACCCCTTGGCGTTCGACACAATTGGTTTATCAGCAGGCCATGAAGCGAAATGGGCAGCGACAGCTGACATCGTTAGCGAGGCGTCTCCTGGTACGAACAGAGACTTCGCTTCTGCGAGAGTCTCCTCATCCAAGGCCTGGAAGTTGGTGGCCGAGGCAGTAATGCTGAGCGTATAGTTGGACGCGGCAGCTCCGGTGGTATTTGCTTGAGCTTTCTCCAGGGATGGACGATCGACGATGTTGTTTTTACCATCCCACGGGAGGATCATGGCGGTGGTGAAGCCAGCACTGACAGACGCTTCAGTAACGGTGGTGACATTCTGCTTGTCCTGGGTAAGGCCAGGGACGAAGGCAGCGATGTTGATGAGCCCAGGGAAGGAATGAGTGCGATGCGAGCTCTTGGAATCGATCGTCGCAACGTCGAGCGGTAGTTTGCGAATGAGAGCCTCCGCAAGCATCTTCGCGTTTTTGACATTGGTAATCAAAGGGACTGCGAAGTCGACAGCCATACGACGAGTGTGGTAACCCTTGGAGGAATAGCTTGCTGGACGACGGTAGTGGTTCTTGGATGGCAAGTTGATGTACATGTCGATAAGGTTGTTGGCAAGATGCTGCGTCAACGAGTATTCAGATTTCTGTGCCGCGCGGCTATCGTCGCCCAACGTCTCAAGGTACTATAGATAAAATGTGAGTATCTGAAAAGTTCAGAAATCAAATACGTTACATACCTTGCAAGGAACATTATGCTCTTGCAAGAAATCTGCAGTACCAGAGGTCGCAAAGATATTATATCCCGCGCTGCTCAATTTCTGGATCGAGGGAAGAAGCTCAAGTTTCTCGCGGTAACTTCCAATCGAGAAAAGAATATTCTTCTTCGGGGGAATAATACCAGTTGCGATAAGGCCCTTGAGGTATGCTTCGTACTTATCCTTTCCGAAGCACGCAACCTCTCCCGTCGAGGCCATCTCAACACCAAGAACGGGATCTGCGCCCGAAAGACGACTGAAGCTGAACTGGGGGACCTTGACACCGACGTAGTCCGCAGGAAGGCCAGTTTCAGGGTAAGCCTCGAAGGGGAGGCCGAGCATGACCTTGGTGGCCATCTCGATCGCATCCACGCCAGTGACCTTCGAGACGAAGGGGAACGACCGCGCCGCACGGAGATTGCACTCGATGACCTTGATCTCGTTGTTCTTCGCGATGAACTGGATGTTGAAGGGCCCAGTTACGTTAAGTGCGTTTCCGATCTTGGCGGTGGCCTCTTCGATCTGGCGCACGGTTTGCGGGTCGAGGTCCTGAGGGGGGTGGATGAGAGTAGCGTCTCCAGAGTGGACACCGGCGTTCTCGACATGCTCGGAGATAAAGTGCATAACCATCTTTCCGTCCTTCGCGACGGCATCCATCTCGATTTCCTTCGCTTGCTCGATGTACTTAGTGATGACGACGGGATGGTCGCGCGAGACGGCCGTGGCCTGGGTCAGGTAATTCTCCAAATCATCCCCAGTAGACACGACGTTCATCGCGGCACCAGAGAGCACATACGAGGGCCGCACCAGCACCGGGTACCCGACCTTATCGCAGAACGCCAGCGCCTCCTCGAAACTGGTGAGCTCCTTCCACAAAGGCTGGTCCACGCCAATAGCATCAAGAAGCCGCGAGAACTTGAAGCGGTTCTCAGCCGTATCAATCATCTCAGGAGAAGTTCCATAGATCTTGACATTCTGGCGGGACAGCGGGAGCGCGATGTTATTAGGGGTCTGACCACCCATAGAAAGAATGACACCGCGGGACTGCTCCGCATCATATATATCAAGGATCGTCTCCAAGCTGATGTTCTCGAAATACAGACGGTCGGCCTCGTCGTAGTCGGTACTGACAGTCTCCGGGTTATAGTTAACCATAACAGTCGGGAGACCCTGTTCGCGCAACGTCCTAATCGCGCGCACCGCACACCAATCGAACTCGACGGAGGATCCGATACGGTAGACACCTGATCCAAGAACCATGACTCCGCGATCCTCGAATGACACGTCGTGCTCGAAGGCGTTGTACGTCGTATAGAGGTAGTTGGTGAACGCGGGGAACTCCGCAGCGACGGTATCGATCTGCTTCACGAATGGCATGATTCCGTTCTCCTGACGGAGCCTGCGCACGGCGAGCTCGGTTGAGCTCATGCAGTTAGCTAATTGACGATCCGAGAATCCGAGCTGCTTGGCTTGACGGAGAAGGGTCGCGGATATAGTGGAGACGTTGCAAGTGCTGTTATCAAGGTTAGAGGGGGATATCATCAACTCCAGTTGATACAACGTACTAGAGGCGTTGTTCCATCTTGAAGATGTACTCGAGCTTCTTCAAGAACCACTTGTCGATATTGGTCATCTGCCAAATCTTATCCACGCTGTATCCTCTATGGAAAGCGGAGGAGATCGCGAAAATACGCTTGTCGGTGGGGTTGAGTAGCTCCGTATCAATATCCTCAACAAAGTCGTTCTAAACACCAACGTCGTCTCGTCAATGCTCGTCTCGCACATAGAAAATCAACACAACACAACCCACCTTGGCAAACCCAGCAAACGAATCATCAATAGCCCTAATAGCCTTCTGAATAGTCTCCTCAAACGTTCTCCCAATACTCATAACCTCCCCAACGCTCTTCATGCTACTACTCAGGAGCCTGCTGACGCGGTTGAACTTCTTGAGATCCCAGCGGGGGATCTTCACGACGCAGTAATCGAGACTGGGCTCGAAGCACGCGCTGGTGACCTTTGTGACAGAGTTTTTGATCTCGTTGAGAGGGATTCCAAGGCCCAGTTTCGCTGCGATGAATGCAAGGGGATAGCCGGTGGCTTTGGAGGCGAGTGCGGAAGAGCGGGAGAGACGGGCGTTGACCTGATAGAGATAGAGTCGTCAGCCGATAATAATGGTTAATGAGCAGTAGAATAGGAATAAAAGTGCACACCTCGATAATGCAGTATTCCTGGGAGTCGGGGTTAAGAGCGTACTGGATGTTGCACTCTCCAACGACACCAAGATGGCGGATGACGTTGATGGCGGTGGTGCGGAGCATATTGTAGTCTGCGTCCGAGAGAGTCTGCGAGGGCGCGATGACGATCGAGTCACCGGTGTGGATACCGAGCGGGTCGAAGTTCTATCGTGTCTTTAGCGCACCACTCCCATAGAAAACACTCATAAGACATACCTCCATGTTACAGACCGTAATGCAATTATCACGGCAATCACGCACAACCTCATACTCAATCTCCTTCCAGCCCTTCATACTCTTCTCAACAAGGACCTGAGGACTCGTAGCGAACGCCTTGGCGCAAAGCGCCCTAAGCTGCGCCTCATCCTGCGCAAATCCAGATCCCAACCCACCCAACGCATACGCTGCACGAACAATAACAGGGAACCCAATAGTCTTCGCCGCCGTCACTGCATCGTCGGGATTAGTAGCAGTAAAGCTCTCCGCGCACTTCTCCCCGATCTCCTCCATCGCCGACGCAAAGAGCTGGCGATCCTCGGTGGTGATGATAGTCTGAATAGGTGTTCCGAGCACCTGCACCCCCAGCTCCGCGAACTCGTCCTTCAGCTTGATACCGACGTTTAGTGCAGTCTGCCCACCGAAGGTGACGTAGATACCATCGGGCTTCTCGAACTTGATGATCTTACGGACGAATTCGGGGGTGACGGGGAGGAAGTAGACTTTGTCTGCCAAACCCTTCGAGGTGGCGATCGTAGCGATATTAGGGTTCACCATGATAGTGTAGATGCCCTCCTCCTTCAGTGCTTTGATGGCCTGCGATCCGGAGTAGTCGAATTCACCAGCTTGGCCGATGGAGAGACCGCCAGAACCGAGGATGATGACCTTGGACACCTTGGCGCGCGGGACGCGGCTCTCGTTGTCCTCCTTCTTTCCGCCAGGCATGGAGATGGGCACGAGGGAGTTGGTAGCGACGCAGTCCGCGACGTTCTGCAGGAAAACGTCGAAAAGGAACTCGGTATCGCGAGGACCGGGTGTTGACTCGGGGTGGAACTGGACAGAGAAGAAGGGTTTGTCAACGCAGTAGATACCCTCATTACTGTTATCGTTGGCATTATGGAAAAGCTCCTTCCATCCCTCGGGGAGAGTAGCCGTATCGACCTGGTAACCGTGATTCTGACTGGTAATGTAGCATCGGCCGGACAACGCGTCCGTGCAGGGGATGTTTTGACCACGGTTACCGTACTTCATCTTGGAAGTCTTCGCCCCAGCGGCTAAAGCCATAAGCTGATGACCGAGGCAGATACCAAAGATGGGGCGGTCGGCCTTTTCCATGGCCTTCGCGATGCGCGCCACAGTCTCTGGGATCATGGTTGGGTCGCCGGGGCCGTTAGAGATGAAGAGGCCATCATAAGGCTCCGAGTCAGAAAGGAAGTCGTAGTCCCAAGGAGCGACCTTGAGCTCGACGCCGCGGTTAATGAAGCAGCGGATCTGGTTATATTTCATACCGACGTCGAGGGCGAGGATACGTAAAGGACGTCCGGAAGGATGGAGTTTGGGGGCAACGGTCGGCTTATACAGACGCGGAGCCTTGATAGATACAGCGGCGACGAGATTGGTCTGGTTAATGTCGACGAAAGGAGTGTCAATGAATTCTTCGCGCCACGAGTAGGGAGTGGGAGGGCTCGACGGAGTGGGAAGAGACGAAAGGAGAGGATTAGGGCGGCCAGAGAAGCCATTGGGATTCCTTGCAAGGACTTTACCGAGCATGGAACCTTTTTCTCTAATCTTTTTTGTGAGGGCGCGAGTGTCGACGCCGAAGAGGGCAGGGATGCCGTTCTCCTTGAGCCATGAGCTTAGAGAGGACTTGGCTAGGAAATGGCTGAAATCTTCAGAATAATATCCGACGATCAGCGCGGAGACATGAATGCGTGAGGACTCGAACTGAGCGGGAAGGGTGTCTAGCGACCCTGGCCGTTCAGGTACACCGTAATTT
This sequence comes from Tephrocybe sp. 9980TJB, assembly GCA_018220975.1. NCBI lineage: Eukaryota > Fungi > Basidiomycota > Agaricomycetes > Agaricales > Lyophyllaceae > Tephrocybe > Tephrocybe sp. 9980TJB. The sequence goes on from JABAJU010000018.1 coordinate 215,977, forward strand.
CCAATTAAAGGGTATGTCAACACGAGGATCTGGCCTTGATAAGATGGATCCGTTAGGGATTCAGTGTATCCCACCATTCCTGTTTCATCAAGCGTAAGAAACATGTTACTAGAAACCCACACCGACAATGCATACCTGTCTGAAAAACGCATTCGCCTGCGATGCTCTTTCCTTCGGCACCAAAGCTAATACCTCGGAATGCAGAGCCATCAGCAAGCTCTAGGATTCCCTCCATACGCTCAGTGCCATCCTCAGTAGCAGAGGCAGCAGTGACTGGTGGGGCGGGCATGATAGTGGAAGCACTCTGAGTACGAGGCAAGAAAGTTTTAGTTGAGTTGACGGGAGGTTGAGTCGTGAGTTTTGTCATTGTTGTAATACTGAAGTCGTCTTCCTCGCCACTCGTTCGCCCGTGTTGTCTGTCGATTGCGAGTGGAGAGGAAGAAGAGAAGAAAAGACAAATCGGCTATCTTTAGATTTCCAAAAATTCTTGTTGTCATTTGTTTGTACTGCTACTTTTTTATCCGATCTCCGGCTGATGTCATCGACAACACCCGCAAGTTAGGCAGTCCACAATTCCAGCAATACACGAGGTTATAGCTATCCCCATGTCAGAATGCTAATACTCAGTAAAGATAAACTTACCTGCAATTATACATTCAACCCCTCCAGTAATTGCACCAACAACACACATAATAGCACCACCAATGCACTCGAACACATCTAATACTGTCAGACCAATCGACTCTAGAAACTAACAAGGGACATCACCTGCTATGCAAGAACATACACAACTAGATGGCTGTCAGCTCGACAAGACACTGAGTTTTCACAAGGACTCACCCCATAGTCTAGACTCAGTAAGTAATCGACAACATTCCACATCCACCTTTATATACCTACGCCTGACCAAGTTCCAATATCCACAGTGACGTCGAATGCACACAGCTGATGTGGAAAGAACACATCTTTAGTAGGACTGCTGTGCCTGTGGAGTTTCCTTCCCAAGCATCAGCCAAGGAATATTAATAAGAACTTTAACACTACCAACAATGTCACCAAGTCCTAAACTCAATCCAGCTTGACGATCTCCAAATCTCACGCCCTCCACCATCCATGATCCACGAAAGTAATTCATCAAATAAAACCTCAAAGGTCGTAAAAAAAGCGTGCGGATACAATGACTGCAAAGACTAGGGTAAAAGACAACGTATACTATGAGCGGGCCCTGAATTTTGAACGGGGGTCTGGTTTGAGGTGCGGTGGGGAGGGGTATGGGAGGATATGTATGTATGTATGTTGTTGTATGATGCAATTATTCTTCCTCTGCAGGGACATCATCTTCGTACTCAACCTCATCCTCATCGGCACTAAAGTAATCATAACCATAATCAATTAGTAGTTGTTTTTAGGGGAGGGGATGTTACACGTACGTGGCTTCCTGGTACTGTTGGTACTCAGCAACCAAATCCTGCATGTTAGACTCGGCTTCGGTGAACTACGAGGGGTCGTCAACAAAAAAAACACAAATCCACCAAACAGATCCAAACAAACCTCCATCTCATCCATACCCTCTTGGGTATACCAATGCAAGAAAGCCTTCCTCTTAAACATCGCCGTGAACTGATCGCTAACGCGCTTGAATAGCTCCTGGATAGCAGTAGAGTTACCGAGGAAGGTAACAGCCATCTTGAGGCCACGGGGCGCGATGTCACACTGAGCAGTCTGGACGTTGTTAGGAATCCACTCGACGAAGTACGCAGAGTTCTTGTTCTGGACGTTCTGCATCTGCTCCTCGACCTCCTTCATCGAGACCTTGCCACGGAAGACAGCAGCAACCTGAGAGAGAGAGATAAATTGAAATTAGGTGTGAGATATCAATGAGGGATTTAGACTGGGACGTACGGTGAGGTAACGACCGTGTCTGGGGTCAGTGGCAGCCATCATGTTCTTAGCATCGAACATTTGCTGGGTGAGCTCAGGGACAGTGACAGCACGGTATTGCTGGCTGCCGCGAGCAGTGAGAGGAGCAAAGCCAGTCATGAAGAAGTGGAGACGAGGGAAAGGAACTACGACGGAACGTCATTAACAAACACCCCAATACCCAGTGGAAACAACAAGACTCACCCATGTTGACAGCCAACTTCCTCAAATCGGAGTTGAGCTGACCAGGGAAGCGCAAGCAAGTAGTGATACCAGACATGACAATAGAGACAAGGTGGTTGAGGTCACCGTATGTCGGGGTCGAGAGCTTGAGAGTCCTGAAGCAGATATCGTAAAGGGCTTCGTTATCAATACAGAAAGTCTCGTCAGAGTTCTCAACGAGTTGGTGGACGGAGAGGGTCGCGTTGTAGGGCTAAAAGTCTGTCAAAGATGCATAATATCGATTGTTGATAAAATTACGCACCTCAACGACAGTGTCGGAGACCTTGGGACTGGGCACAACAGAGTATGTGCACATCATCCGATCGGGGTACTCCTCACGAATCTTCGAAATCAAAAGAGTACCCATACCAGCACCAGTTCCACCACCAAGCGAGTGTGTGATCTGGAAGCCTAATAGACGAATCAGGTATTGTACATCTAGAGCATAATTAATTACTCACCCTGAAGGCAATCGGTACCCTCAGCCTCCTTGCGAACAACATCGAGAACGGAATCAACAAGCTCAGCACCCTCGGTGTAGTCTATCCACTTTCATGAACATCGCAAAACGAGAAAGACAGAAAATACGCACGTCCTTTTGCCCAGTTGTTACCAGCACCGCTTTGGCCGAAGACAAAGTTATCGGGGCGGAAAAGGTTACCAAGAGGACCAGATCGGACAGAGTCCATGGTGCCGGGTTCGAGATCAACTAGGACGGCACGGGGCACGTATTTGTTTCCGCCAATCTCGTTGTAGTAGACGGAAATGCGCTCTAGTTGGATGTCACTGTTTCCCTGGTACAGGCCATCGCCGGAAAGCCCATGCTCATCGGAAACAACCTCCCAGAACTTGGCACCTTAGCAGAAGGAAGGAGATATTAGGATGCGAATCGAGAGAGAGGATGTTGAAACATACCAATTTGGTTACCACACTATCGACACGATCAACAACTCAGTCCGCAATGTGTTTGGCACATGATAGGATACATACCTGGCCAGTCTGGAGATGTACAATTTCACGCATGCTGAAAGAGAGCCATCAGCAACTGCCAGCGCAGAGACGCGAAAGTGGTTCGACAAACAAACGCGACTTTAATCGCGTGTCGTGGCAAGTTTTGTATAGAAATTGGACAAAACGCGTAGGGCAGTTGATGAGAGACATAGAGATGTGTACTCACATTATGGATTAGAGAAGGGAAACGGGGTATTGTCGTTCAAGGAGGGGTGATCGGACACGAAGACAAGAAAATGAGGAGAGGCCCGGGCAGAGGGCGAACTTCAAATTTCAAACCCAGATTTACATTCCGAGTGGCGCGTGCACCTCCACGCGTCAACAACGTTGTGATCCCCAAAATCCATCCTATTAAGCGAACGATACTAGTGAACGACGATGTGGGCTGTTATTTGGAGAGCCTTATCAATGAGAACCTGCATAAAATTACCCTCTCAAACGAACGCGTGCTTTATTGACACTGTAATGGATCATACTCTTTAAAGCTCCATGACACCAGATCTACTACCGTTGTGTTGCATGCGGAACGCGTCTTTACTTGGTATGTCTCGAGTACACCAGGTAGTGGTACACTAAGCGAACTAAAACATTTCAACTTCCTAATCATGCGCGTGCGCGTTTGCCAATTCTCAAAGATTAATATTGATCGGTACGCATGCAATGACAATAATGCCCAAAAGGCCTGACTGAACTGTATATCAGCATACGGATGCTCGCAACTCGATCCCATGGGTGTAAACAGTGACTCACGAATTCTTGTCCCGAGCAGCAGACCGCCTCGTTCTGGCATTCATTTTGGCCGATACCAAGGATATCAATTGGGACGCAGTCAATGCCCCTAATGAACGCCGGGTAAGTAACTCAGAGCTTTCCGATGAAAGAACATAGAAGGACGTACACTAGAGCCTCCGCTCCCTGAAGAACGACACCAAGCAGCCCAAGGATGGTGCCAACAAGACTTCCATCAGACTAGGTAACCGTCGTTGTATCATACAACTTGAATATGTTGCTGATATCAAGGAATTTAGGCACTTACGCGCTCCAGGGAATTGCAGCACTTAGTCTGGCCTGCTTGGCACTCGCTCGCAGGTATCGCAGTCGTAGTACTTGCAGGTGCCTACGCTTGAAGTTAATCCTCTGAGCGTAGGCAGCGACAATATACTTACGGTCACCACAACGGTAGTTGTGGCAGATGCGAACGCAATAAACCCTAGGAGAGCCAATAACAAGACGGTGTGGATACGATGAAACATGGTGTGGTATACGGTGATCTTTTTCGAAAGTCTGAGGGCCAGGGCTTTTGGATTCGATCTACGTATGTCAGCGAGAGGGCTTCTATAACATTTCCTCCCGCCGCCCTAACACCTGCACATGTCAAAGAAAGATGGAGTCATAGGCAGAAAAGAGTAATAATACGGGCCCCGGAGGGGAATATCTGTTCGTGAACCATGATAAACTCACACCGTTGTCATTTGTCGAGTTTATGGCAGGAGAGTTCGATTTGACAATTTGTCAGATATAGTTCGCCGTTTCTCGACAGTAGTGACGAAACGCCGAGAGATTCGAAGTAGCCGCGTTTTACAACCAACCGGATGTTGATCACAGAGAGGATCGTACGACGGTTAAAACTCTGGCATATGTTGCCGGTGGTATACAAAGTCTTCAGGAATCCAAACCATATATACAGAGATGCTGTTTTCAGTAGATTGTTTTTTTATTGAAACCGTTTTCGTTGCCGCATCGTTGATCATCTTTGCATGAACGCTTGAGCAGGTACGATCAGGTCGTCCGGACACGGCATGTTCGCAAGAAGGGCCAAGTACTGCCGCATATTTATCCAAACAGGTAAATCCTCTCTCATGTTTGTTTTGGATGACAGATTTCCGACACAATAATGTCACCATGCATGTCTTCTACACTTCCGAACCTCCATGAGGCCCAAATAGTAAGCGTGATGCTCATATGGTGGCTAGAAAAATTTAAACCTATGTGACGATGTTATGACCCTTAACTTACATATAATTTTTTTGGATAACTTATGCATGGATTATGCACTTACGCTACTTATAGCCTAAGATATGGTGACTACGAGTAATGTCTGGAAATTATACGTGCCTCAAGACGTGCCTTGTATAACTTATGGTAAAATTACGACAGGAGGTTTAAATTCTTGATGTAATTTGTCGTAAGTTGATGAAGCTCTGCCATGAGCTTGCCATGAGCGTCGCAAGAGAACGCTGAAGTAAGTAGGTGAGGATGCTCTGCCAGTCGTAGTAAGTAATTAAACTAAGATCAGTGGCTGTGCTTCAGGAAATCGTCTTGCACTGCCAGCATGGGTCGTACAAATCGCATATCGCACTCTTCGGCCGCAAACCCAACCTGAAACACACACGCATTTTCTCGTTAGCCTCAAGCCATCGGACAAAAATGAGCAAGTAATTCCAATATACTTATGTAGCGCGAACTTCAATCGATTTCGAACGGTTTCCTTTGTGGATTCCAAGGTCGCAAGGACCCTTCAACAATGGCATAGAGTGTATCCTGGAACAAATCAAAGTCCACAGATGCTGGAACGCACCCACTGTCACCTGTCGGATTCCGCCTGAAATCCTTGCTTGTATATTCAATCAAGTTGTCAACGATCCTTATATAGAGTACAGGGACTTTAATTACTGGTCGGAGACCTCTTGGATCAGGCAAATCTCGCATGTCTACTCCCATTGGCGCAACGTAGCCCTTTCTAGTCCGAGCCTATGGTCCACGATAGACGCCGACAATCCAGCCTGAGCATTTGAAATGCTTCATCGTTCAAAAAAAGCACCAAATTTGTTGGTGGAATCGTTCTTGCAAGAAATCAAGAAACTGTATCCTCCTTTTAAGGAAGCTCTAACTTTCCATTTACCTCGCATCAGAGAATTCCATTTCTATCGCAGGTTCTCCTATAGCGAAACCTTGCTATCCGATGAGATAGACAACATGTGGCCCCAATATCGATGGTGCACTGCTGCTCAAGGTTCTGGACAGGATTATCACGGAATCAGCGTCGCCAAAGGAACTCATTCTGTAACAGAATTACGAAATAAATTGGAAAGTTCTTCCTGTATTCCACAACTTCGAATCCTTCAAAATATCTTATGATGATAAGCCGGTCCTGGGCCCTCAATGGATGTCCCTTTGCGTTTTCTTTCGCGAATGCCCCTCCCCAAGATCTTCTCAATTACATGCATCGACCCTTATCAAGAATTATCGTCATCGTATAACCCAAAAGGAATTCACTTGAAGCACCTTTCGCAGTTCACAGTTTTGTGAGAAAACCTGTCAATCATCATTTCCTCCTTCAAATGTCTCTCATTCCCAAAGGACAATATTACGCTCTGCCTTAAATCTTCTGTTCCCCCTGATGCACTGCAGACACTAGATGACTCGTTTATCATATTTCTACAAGATTGGAGCATTTGGACGATGCTACTGATAGGGTTTTGGACCTCAGCTGAGGGGAATATGTTAAATTCTGAAAGCCCAAAGAAGAGCGGCAAATAGGTGATAGGTCATGTCCCAGGTCATGCTATCCGACAACGCCGAGTATCGAACTGCAAATCGACAGATTCTTCGACTTCGGTTCAGTGCTCAATGCGGCTATTTTGCGGGCCCTTCACTGCGATCAGCTTGTGTCCTTGAAAGTGCTGCATGGGAGCGATGCTAGCGTTTGGACCCTTATTGGAAACCTTCCGCACCTCGAACAACTTTCAGTCCGACGCAATGAAGTTGTTCTAAAGAGAACGTTACTTTACGGAGTGTCAGAAAATTCCCATCCGATAGCAGTGGCATTTCAAGCCTTGATACCCGTCAAAATCATGCTTGAAAATTCAAACAAACAAGGCAGAGTCTTCATCGAATGGGTCTATTTTAATGGAGAGGCCGTTGAATTGCCTCATGCTACGTGCTAAGGCTGGATTACCCCTCCATTGGCTTGGGATGAGCAGTTGCACAGGTGTAAAGAATGCATACGAGCACCATCTGGGAAACCTGGCCAACTTGGAGGAGTGGAATGGGTGTACATATGAATATGTCAATGAGTTTTGTCGTGGGGGCTCATGATGGGGATGAACAGAGCTAGTCTATTTAGTGTACATTATGTCGCGCTTTTTCCATGGGTTACCAGTGTATACATGCATGTAAGGGCTATCTCGCCTTCGATGGCCATCATACATTGGCATCCACGATTGAGCCAGCGGTACATTTGAGTACATCATGCGCCAATTTGAGCTGGTCCCGAAGGCCAGTATCGCTCGCTAACATTAGTCTGACGAACATTGTCCATCGTAATTCTCAAATATTGTGCCTGTAAATGATGACGAAAAGGTGTGGAGTGAAAGAGATTGAAAACTTTTGGATTAGTGAGGTGCTTCATAAACGGGGTCAGTGACGTACAACGATATAAAATTTAGCTATAGCTACTAGCTACTCTGCAATGCATATGGTTGAAATTCAACGTCTTGCTCAACAATTCGTCGGTGTGGAGAAGTTACTGACTTTTGGCTATTTACAGTTGCCGTACCATACAGTAGATATCTGCAATTAATGTCCACAAAAGTTCAATGTCAAAACCAAATAATGTCCTATGATAAATGACCTCGATCAAGGATCGTAGGGCGTCTTCCATGGTGGATAATTATGACCAGCTTGATATGCCGTCACTGACGAAGATTCTGAAGTTTCCGAGTTTCTCAAACGACTACTTCCCAAGAGAGAAAGCATCGCATCATCTGATCCTGTCTCCCCAGTTGCTTCATCATCAACAACAATAGCACCTGTTCGTTTGTCCAAACGGAAGGTCAACCCACTCAATTTTTGCTCCAGTGTGGCTTCGTCGTCATAAGGGAGAAGCAGTTCCCCAAACCCAGAGCGTGCCGTTCTTGATAATACGGAAGCGATGCTTCCAGGTGGAGAGGTAAGAAGCAGTTGTCGTCTCTCGCGTTGATGAAGGACCTGAATGATGAAGCCCAGGAAACCGACCAGAATGAGAAGGATCGCGAGTGTATGACCAGGTAGTGGGCTGAAGAACGTTGATGTGGTTAGTTCCTCGCCATGCAAATAAGAAAAGTAACATACTCGATCCACAATACAGGAATAATGGAGGTCACCTGCGCTGGAAGCGTATCATTCGCGTCGACGAAATATGCAAATCCAGCGACAATTGAAAGGTACTGAGCCTAATGGAACAAATTGATTAAGAGTACCTAACAATGAGAGTTAAGACCCACATAAACGGTCTGCGTAATATCCAAGAACCCATTTGGGAGATCAAACGTAGATTGTAAACCCCCAGGCTGCTGAGAAGCTCGATGAAAGATAGCCCCAGAAATGCCAGACCTTATTGCAACAGCTCGTGCCTGTATGAATGGATTCGTGTTGTTCGAAAAGATGACGCTGCACAATTCCAAAGTCTTTAGCTCAGACTACGGGAGTAACTGAAGAGTACAGACGTACCCATTGAATGCTGGGCTTCCAGTCACATTATTAACTAGGACATTTTGATTTCGAGAGACCACATTATAAGGCAAATTATCGTCTAGTTGGATCGACGCTGTGACGTCAAATGCCTGTATCGAAGGAGAGCAAAAAACCGTCATTACGTCGGGTGTGCCATCGGTCTGGTTGTGTGTATACCTGAATAGGGAGGGATTGAGATTTTACGAACATGAATCATGTCAAATACAAAAAAAACAAACCAAAACATGACGGGTTGATGAGAGACGTCGAGGGCGACCGCAGTTCCTGGACATGATACATTCTGTACGCCATACTGCCACTCCGAGACCTGATATGTGTTTGGGTCAAGGCTTGAACAGATAAGTATTTCGCTCATGAATGGACTCACTGTAGGGTCGTAGGCCAATGAAACCACACAACCGTCAACCGAAGTTGATGTCAAAACGAATGAGTCGGCAGCCACTTGATTCAGGTTGGTCTGACTTGGGTTTGCGCAATTGGTTACCGTCTTTATGCCCGTGGTATTGGCAGTCAAAGTTCCATTGAGTCCATAGCCATCGGGAAGCTGAGAAAGAAAATTGAGCAAGTCTACTTCATGACTCTGAATCTGCATACTGTGAACTGGGCGACCGACCAACCACTACCGTTCGATTGGGTGTAAATGAAGGGAGGATCGGACAAATTGCGAAAGACAGCTGCTTGAGTAAACCCCGCGGCCGCGACGAAGGCGTCTAGTCGATCAAAGTCTGGTATAAGTCCTATGTTGTTGATGCTAGTGACAGACATTACTGGGAAATGTATTCGTGAGGACTCAGCGATCAGACAAGTGAACCTACGATCAACTCTTTCTTGCTGGCGAAGCTGGAAAATCGACCCCGCTAAAAATACGTTATCAGCAGCGTTTCAAGCAACCTAAAAAATCGCGCATACAAAGGGATTGGAAAATGTATGTTATGATTGCCGTGAACGACGACCAAAACACGATCCTGTGCTTATAGTGCATGGCACGCAGAATTCCGAGAAATGGACTGTAAGAAGCCCATGAGATTGGTCAGGAAAAGATGTACGACGATTCTGTACCCAAGATAGATCTGTAAGCATGTGAGTTGATAGTAGAACTTAAGATTGATAACACAGATCATACGTAGTCCAGGAGCAGACTTTGCTCTGCAGGTGAACGTCCTTTCCACAGCAATATGTACGGCTTGAAACAAGAACGATAAGATTGTGCTGAATGCGATTTGGTTTCGGGACTCACTTGTAGCCATCTCACAGTCCAGTCAATTTCTCTCCACATGATTGCGTTTGGTAAGACAATTCTGAAAGTACGATCTATTCAGGTCCTCGAAAATTCATTTCACTCAGGCTTACAATGTGGGTACGAAAGACTGAAATAGATCCGAATTAATGTCTCCGTATTCAACGGTTAACAGCCCACGTACCAGCAAGAACTGTGGGGATACCAAAGGGAAAACATTTGTTGGAGGGACTCGAAATCCTATCGTCCCCCATTTCAGCTGGTGATAATAAACAGAGGGGCAAAACCAACCACCGTTTTTGGACGATATCAGAGTCCCTGCCTCTAACGCAATTCCCAACAATAAGAGAATCAATGGTGTACCCAACACCACCAACCAACTCATATACCAAGGATTCTACAGACGGGATGAGTCCAAATAGCAATTAAGTAATGTTGCTTACATATCGAAGCGCCCCATCCCCAAAGTCCGCTGCTGGAATGAGGTATGTCGAATCACGAGCCGTTTCTGCCTTAGGAAGGGGACTATGCGAAGCCATAGTGTTCACGAGCTTTGAGAGAGTGGATTGAGAGCAACGTTTCCTTGTAGTACAGCCTACACATCAGGTAGTTGTGAGATGCCAAACACATGGCCAACTGACGGTTGTTGTGAGATGCCAACAGTCATATCTGGATGTGACACCGCAAGGAGGCAATGGATTGAAAAGGGTACACTGCCACTGATTAAGCGCTAATCTCCAGCCAGCTCTTGGAACAGATTTTCGACCCCGTGTCGAAATTTTGACTAACCTGGGTCCTGAATGTTGTCAAGGAATTCTCTCTTACCAAAATCGTCACGTTTTCCAGATTTCAGGAATAGTTAGTTCGTAGAAGAGACGGGCAGATAATATTAGATGTGATCCATATACGTAATCCAGGTAGGATGAATCAGGGATGAATATTGCGATGTCATTGGACCCAGGGTAAGTATAAGTAGTAATAGGGACACACAGGCCACAACAAATCGCACTCCAATGTTCACCACTTCAGCCTAAACAAGGCGGATCCATAGCCGTGGCTCTCTCTTTATCGCTCACAACTTGGAAGTTAAACTCATGACGTCTAGCCTAGTACTTTTTCGATGGCACGCATCGTCAATGTCAAATACGCTCCTGATGAGTAACGGTTTACCATATCTTTGCTTAACGCACCTACACTCGAGGCTCGTTCTCTTATCGTAAGGTTTTGAAGTTAGGCCTCCGATCCAGCCCATCATCAATGCTTCGTGCTGTTGGCCTTCTGGAATCTGTACCTCTCTCCGGCCCATCTCATGGTGAGATGGCCGAGCGGTCTAAGGCGCCAGACTAAGGCTTCTGTCATTGACAGCCATGGATGGGCATTTCTAATGCACATGAAATCTGGTCTCTTCGGGGGCGGGAGTTCGAATCTCCCTCTCATCATATATATCCATCCGTGAGTTCTTTTTGTCTGTTATAATGCAAACGGATTGTCGGGCATACACACACACACACACACACACACATATATATATATATATATATATTCTTATCTCCTTTCTCTTTCGAGTTAAATGTCGTCATCCACTGGTCAGTTGCTGATCATTGGCTGTCTTCTATTGGGTGCCACAGCTCACTCACTCATATAGGAAACATCCCTCTGACAGTGACTGGCGGCTGAGGCTCGCCCGCGACAAAGCCATTGAGTCCAACCGCAAGCTGACACACGGAACCAGCTGTCACCGATCAGCGTCCTTTTCTTGTCGTCAGTCTTAAATCTGAGCTCATTTAGTCATCTACGCCTTTGTGAGGCGACAGGACCACAGCTATTCTGCTTTAATCTATACACGGGTTTTGTAGTGTAAGGTAGAGTAGATCTGATTGTGACTGTAAAACGAATATATCAAATGCATGCAGACGCTGGAATAAGTTTCGAGGAAAACCTAGTTACAACTCGCTAGTGCTGTTCGTACTATGAAACACTAACTTGAAAAGTAATACTACTATACAAGGCCTCTAAGTACTGCAGTCTGTATCATGAGACGACTTGACAAATATCACTACAATTCACGCATTGGAGGCTTAGGATCCCACTTTGCGAAATTCCTGACGATTACAAGACATTCGCCTGAGTGTATTGGATAGTACTATATACAAGGTAGTTAACCTTCTCTCTCTTGATCAGACCCCGCAGGTATGTTTCTTCTCGCATGTTACAATCCTATACCACAAATTTTTTAAATGCCTCAAAGTATTTCAGTATCATGAGACGACTTGGAAGCGACCTCATATCTTCTCCATTTGTGTCAGAAATATACTCCTCCACAATGGTTGGGGTAGTTGGACGCGTACCCTCGGGGACGCATGTGCGCAATTCAACTGAAAGAGGAATTTTATAGAAAATTGGGAAGGTGCCGAGGGACAATCGGATCCCTAGTATCATCTAGAAAACTGTTAGTATTTTCAAGATTGAAGTTGAAAACGTGCCTGTTGAGGGTCCGGATTGCTCGAGATCTTAATATTGTAGTGAAAAGCTGCTATGGCTGATGCAATAAGTCGAGCCCACGGGTCAACATTAGTGGGCACGAGATCCTCCTGTATGATAAGGACGATGGGTCCAGGGCCTCTGGTTCCCTTTCGAATGATGCAGCAGGAGCGCTTGGTGCGCGTAATTTCCCCACCAGCCGTAAGCATGGTCGAATTTTGTGCCCAGCGTTGCGATGAAACTGAACGTGGGGGTTCAAAGTAGTGACCTAGGATTTTGAACAATTCTACGATAAAGTTCCTGTTGGACTCATAGTGGAGGAGTTTAGAGAGATAACATGCTGGATCGCGGCGGTTTGCAGCCTTCCGTACTCTGTAGGTCAGTTTTCAGTGCAGAGGATGTGGAGAGGTGAGAAATTCAGGTAGTGCAAGGGTCGGTTGGGGAAGAGTAGGTACTGGGAGTTCAAAGAAAGTTTGAGCATCAAGGCTCACGACAGAGATGTTGAAATCTTCAAGCTCTTCGTCCCACTAGTCTTTACCTGCTTATATGTTGTATAACATGGTGGTTTCAGTGTGAGACTCTATGGCGACAGCGCAACCAGAGACATATTATTGGTGAGTGGGAAAATTCAAAAAGATATGGAGCGCATCAAATCCTGACAGGTAGCTCATGGCATCAGTACTCAGTATCATGCTGACACTGCCACTGTCAAATGAGCATACTGATGATTTTTGAGCAGTTAATCTACAACTTTCACATCATTTACCTTCGGAATGTTGAGTCTTCAAGTTAATCTTGAACTATATGCTCATTAATTCTTCCTTTAGTTCATCACAAATGTACCAAGTGACAATTGTTTTTCAGTGACCTCGATTTACCATGTTCACAAGATGCTAACGTTCTCCCTTTTATCACTAGACTGGGGAAGATATTTTGTGATGTGGGCCTTTAGCGACGCATGGTAGGATGCCAACCATCGGTTGCCTAGGCAATTTTAGACTCTTTCTAACGAGTAGGTCCTCTCCTCAACATTTATGTGATAGCGTCTTCCTTAAATGGCGCCTCTTCAGTTCCTTGATACGCAAGTTTAGACCCACTCTTTCGAAAGAGCTTGGTCGTTGCAACCCAATGAATTTCTACGAGATCAGGCCTATACCCCGCCTGTTACGCCAAACTCAGGGGTATTGTGCAGGACAATCAGCATCCCATCAACGGGGGTGGCTTCGCCGATATCTACAAGGGTGACTTTCAAGGACAAGAAGTCTGTTCGAAGATAATCAGACTCTATCAAGATATTGAAATTGAACATGTGTTAAAGGTTAGTCTCACTAGCTCTTCTTTAACTTCATCTGCCTGATAGCCTGGTGCTATATACAGCAAATTTCGAAAGAAGCGATTTTGTGCTACTGCATTCCAATATTCTCACAATCGATGGGCTGTTCCGCCTTCAACGCCGAATTTCCATCGTTTCTCCATGGATGAAAAATGGAAATGTTTGCATATATCTGAAGTAAACCCCTGCTACTCCTCGACTACCATTGGTATGATTTAAACATGATAATCTGATTTTATGCTTATGGTTTCACTATTGAGGCTGCCGACGTAGGGAAGGGCCTCTTGTACCTTCACTAAAATGGGATAATACACGGAGATCTGAAAGGGGTCAGTCGAAAGCTTGCATATGCATAGCTTCGTATCCGATGTCCAATGACTACACCCCTCAGTAAACATCCTTATCGACGATGCAGGCCGAGCAAGGCTCGCTGATTTTGGCATCTCAGCAGGTCTCGGATTCGAACATTGCTGTGTGGACATCCCAGTCATCAGGCGCCTCCAAAGGTGGTTCTGTGAGGTGGCAAGCGCCCGAACTATTTGACACAGAATGGTGAGGCAGTGAAGAACACTGTGGCGAGTGATGTGTACGCTTGGGGGTGTGTTGCCTTCAAGGTGTGCTCCGCCTTACCCTGTCATTGGATATAGTACTCATCAAAGTCAGTTATTTACTGGCAAGGTTCCTTTTTATGGTATTCGACACGACACTGCCATTATTCTTCATGTCAAGTCGGGTGGCCGTCGTACTTGTCCACCATTCTCAAGTCAGCCCTGGAGGACCTGGGGCTTGACGCAAGAAATCTGGTCGCTTATGGAACAGTCATGGGAGAGTCAACCCGTTCAACGATCTCCTCCTCCCGAAATAGTCAAACGCTTTGAGACTGCTTTCTAGTGACACCCGTCGGATACTTGGGACTTCTATGCTCACCCCGGAGGCATTTCGTCGCCAAGTTCGGAATGAGTCTCTGGAGATGTTAACTGTTGAAGCGTTCAATTTCATTTTGGATAACACGTTAGACATAGATTACGATACAGGGAATCTATCCTTCACTAACAGTAAGACGGAAACGCCTCGCATAGCTTCTCTCCCTCTGCCCTTAATGTCGCACGGAGAAGTCGGCGACTACAATTTACTAGTAAGCATCCCATGGTTTGAGCCACCTGCACAGGAACGTCCTTTGTCAAGCAGGCCGGGTTGGCGCAAGGTTGTGCCATGCTTCCCAAAGGCGAAAAAAAAAAAATGCGGCCCTCGAGAGATGGAGCCGTGGGGAAAATATCGGACAAGGACGGGGCTCCTGCCAGAGCATTGAAATATTGTTCGAGGACAACGCCCAGGCACAGATTTGGGACCGGGAACACTTATTAGTACTGGTAAAGGGAATATCGTATGAGGACTAAGCCCTAACCTTTTTGGACCGAGAACACCTATTAGCAGTGAAGACAATATCATACGAGAACAGGGCCGTGACCTGTTTGGACCAGCTCCGGAGCCGCCTGGGCCTTCTCTGCTAGGCAAGCCGGGTTGGCGCAAGGTTGTGCCCCGCGTGCCGAGAGCGAAGAAAAATGCAGCATTTAGAGGATGGGTCCAAGGATGGAGCCGTGAAGAAAGCATCAGACAAGGATGGGGCTCCTGTAGCAGTAAAGAATATATCATGCAAGGACAAAGCCCTGGCACTGGTGTTGGACCGGGAATACCTAGTAGTGGTGAAGGGAATGTTGTACGAGGTCGAAGCTCCAACCTTTTTGGACCGAGAAGACCTCTAAGCAGTGAGGAAAATATCAGACGAGAACAGTCCCCCGGCTTCTTTGGACTAGCTCCGGAGCCGTCTGCCTAGGGACCTACTCTGTCAAACAAGTCGGGCTGGGGCATGATTGATTAGGACGAAGGCGAAGACGAAGGCTGCACCTGCACCTGCACCACCACCACCGCAGCCTGGCACATCTACCCATTTAGGGCGTGATCAAAGGAACTCCTGGAACTTGCATTGGGAATGCGTAAGCGATCATGACTTGACTGAATGGCTGGCCTGTAACCTGTTTGACTAATCTATTGAACTAGAGGCAGCAAAAGTACCAAGCCTGGCTTCGAGCCTGGTAGCGGCACATCTCTCTTGGTACCAGGACCTCAGGTTAGACCTGTTTGGGCCGAAAACACCGACTAGCAGTGAAGAATGTATATAATTGATGCTGGTAGGTACTTAATGACTGTTGAAGCGTTCGATCTGATTTGGATAACGCGTCAGACATCGATTACAATACTAACCACACGCGTCAGACATCGATTACAATACTAACCACTTAAGCTTAAGAATTGGCCGATTCTTGATGATATACTGTGGGGTTTTCTGATGTGCAAAAAAAATACTTATTGGCTTCTAGAATATTTTCCCCTTAGTATCTCCTCCTCATAGTTTACCAGTATCTTTTTATATAGCTTACCAATGTTCTAAAAAAATACAAGAAAGATCCCTTGCTTGTGGAAGCTATCGGACGATGACCGAGGCAAAAAACAGAGTTTCGCGATGTGCAAATGATCTAGTAACGCAAATGTCACGCAAATTTTTCA